>JAEVFF010000101.1:11112-251732 GCA_018901945.1 Pugionium dolabratum | reverse complement strand
ACCAAAATCTCTAAGTTGAGTCATCTTATAATTCCTGTCAAGAATAGGAGGTGGACCATCAAATTTTTTTTGTTTTTCCTAAACAATGTCGTGCTCCGGCGATATGGATGATCTTGTGATAGAAATCAACGATGAAAATTGAACCAACTAGTGTTTCGTCCGTGTTTTAGTTGGAACGCATCAATATTATCTTGACAATATGGGTATGCTAATCTTCCATGCGTCGACCATCGTGATATCATACCATATGCTGGAAAATCACTTATGATCCACATAAGTACTGCTCGCATCAAGAAGTTATGTTGGTTGGAAACATCAAATGCTTCGACACAATTTTCCCACAGTATTTTTAAGTCATGAATTAGTGGCTGCAAAAAAAATATCAAGCAATCGCTTAGAATGTTCTGGACCACGGACGAGAATTGTTAGAAACGAAAACTCTCGTTTCATGCACAACGAAGGAGGCAAATTATAAGGTGTCACGATAACTGGCCACAACGAGTATTGCCTCCCATGCTTCCCAAAAGGGATGAATCCATATGTAGATAACCCGAGGTATACGTTCCTAGGCTCATATTCAAAACTTGGTTAAACTTGTTGAAAATGTTTCCATGCTTCAGCATTCGAGGAATGCACAATTTCTCCATTCGAATTATGTTCTGCATGCCATCTCATAGGTTTTGTCGTGTGTTCGGATTGATATAACCTCTTTAACCTCTCTGTTAATGAAAAATACCACATCCATTTATGCGGAATAGGTACTCTGCCGCTTGTCTCTTGAAAGCGAGGTTTGTGACAAAATTGGTACTTCATGCGGTTTTCATCATTTCTCCAATAGATCATGCAATTGTTAATACATACATCGATCATCTGATATGGAAATCCAAGACCAGCTACAAGTTTTTGAACCTCGTAATATGAAGCAGGTGCAATATTATCTTCATGTAATATATCTCTAAAAAAATCAGCTATCGCATTCACACAATCTTCAACCAAGTTGAAATCCATCTTTATCATCAGCAACCTGCTTGCAGCAGATAAAGGTGATAATCCATCTCTACATACTTTATATAAAGGCTGCTTCGATGCATCTAACATATCAAAATATTTTGGGCTTCCAAATTAGGTTCCTCTATTCTACTACTATCCTCAGTGTATGTTGCTCTTTGTTCACGAAATGCATCATTCACCATCTGAACAATACCTACGTTTATATCAACTTGTGATGCCAGTTCCTATACCCTAACATTAGTACTATCTAACCTTTTTGAAGTACTACCATAATATTGCATCGTTGCATCAGTTTCTGCATGTGAATACCAAATTTTGTAACTCGGCATAAATCCACTCCTATAGAAATGATTATGTACTTCTCTAACAGAGATTAATCTCTGATTTTGACATTTAATACACGGTCAATACATTTTACCGTATTCCGATATCATGCTATTGTTTGCTGTAAATGTCATGAAATCTTCAACACCTTGCACAAATTCATCAGTCAATTCCCCTGTTGTTGAATCATACCAAGGTTTATGCATCCACGATCGAAAATAATCATAAGAACCCGAAGAAGACATTTTCTTAAGATTTTTTGTTCTGGTGAAATTGTTTAGGGGCATAGCGTATTTATATTGAAAATTAGAAAATTATCACGAATTTTTAACTGTTTATTTCTAATTTTTAATATATTATTATGAATTTTTAACAGAAAACCATAAAGTTTTAATAGATTATTCATAAGAATATTCTGTTTCCGACGGATTTTCGACGGTTTTCGACCACTGCTAGATTTTTCTGACGACCAACAACTATACTCGACGTCAGTCCATCAACATGTTCCAGACGGATTCTAAACGTATACTAAAAACAACATTCCATTGGGAAATAGTCGGAAAAAACAGACGGCTTGTATTTTGTTGGCAATTTGCGATGGTTTTAAGAGGATATCCCGACGCCTACATTTTTTCGGAAAATGGATGGAAAGCCATCAGGTTTTACCATCAATTTCCCGACGGTAGTGCATGCGTCAGAAAATACCGACGGATCACCGACAAAAAAATTCCATCGGAAGTCCGTCGGAAAAACATCGCATAGGCCATGGAAATTTTGACGGTTTTATTTCCGTCGGAAATGCCATCGGAAATATTAATTTTTTCTTGTAGTGCATGCATTATGCTTCGCTTATAAGACTTTACTCAATGAGCACCAATGATCAGCTTAGATCAGTTGAACTCGCCATTCAACTTTACATGTCTGCACTAAATCGTCCGTAACATTTGATTTAGAGTTCAGAATGACATGAATCCAATGCCCACGTTATGCTAGCTCAATTTTCTATTTTGTGACAAAATTTCAGACTCAAATAGATAAGACAAAGCCTCCAAGTAATCCAATCTATCCCAAACTGCGGATGCCATGCATTATGCCTCACATATAAGCCTTTACTCAATGAGCACCAATGATCAGCTTAGAATAATGATTTGAACTGACCAATCACTTGACATGTCCGCACTAAATATTCCGTAACTTTTGATTTACAGCTCAGAATGACATGAATTCAACGCCCACATTATGCTAGCTCAATTTTCTATACTATGACAAAATTTCAGACTCAAATAGATAGGACAAAGCCTCCAAGTAATCCAATCTATCACAAACTGTGTGATTTCATGCATTATACTTCACTTATAACCATCTACTCAATGAGCACCAATGCTCAGCTTAGAATGGTCATTTGAACTGGCCAATAAACTTGACATGTCCGCCCTAAATCGTCTGTAACTTTTGATTTAGAACTCCGATTGACATGAATCCAATGCCCACGTTATGGTAGCTCAATTTTCTATACTATGAAAAAATTTCAGACTCAAATAGATACGACAAAGCTTGAAAATAATTCACTCTATCCCAAACTGCGTGATGCCATGCATTATAATTCATTTATTAGTCTTTACTCAAAGAGAACCATTGATCCGTTCAGAATGATTATTTTATCTAGCCGATCAACTTGACATGTCAACACTAAATCGTATATGAATTTAGACTTAGAGCTCAAAATGACACGAATCCAACGCCTATGTTAATCTAGCCTAATTTTCAACATTTTGATAAAATTTTGGAATGAAATAGATACGACAAACCGTTCAAATAATCCAAACTATCCAAAACTGCATGATGACATTCATTATGCTTCACTTATGAGATTTTAATCAATGAGCACCAATGATCAGTTTAGAATGATCATTTTAACTGGTCGATCCACTTGACATGTCCGCACTAAATCGTCCATAACTTTTTATTTAGAGCTCAGAATGACATGAATCCAACACCCACATTATGCTAGCTCAAGTTTATATATTGTGACAAAATTTCAGACTCAAATAGATACGACAAAGCCTCCAAGTAATCCAATCTATCCCAAATTACGTGATGTCATGCATTATGCTTCACTTATAAGCCGTTACTCAATGAGCACTAGTGATAGCTTAGAATGATCATTTGAACTTGTCAATCAACCTAACATGCCATAGTAAATTGTCCGTAACTTTTGATTTAGTGCTCAGAATGACATGAATCCAACGACCACGCTATGCTAGCTCAATTTTCTATACTATGACAAAATTTCAGACTCAAATAGATTAGATACAACAAAGATTCTAAGTAATCCAATCTATCCTAAACTGTGTGATGCCATGCATTATGATTCAGTTATTAGCCTTTATTCAATGAGAACCATTGATCCATTTTGAATGATCATTTTATCTATCCGATCAACTTGACATGTCAACACTAAATCGTCTATCAATTTAGATTTAGAGCTCAGAATAACACAAATCCAACGCCCATGTTAAGCTAGCTCATTTTTCTATATTGTGATATAATTTAGTAATGAAATAGACACGGCAAACCCTCCAAGTATCTAATCTATCCCAATCTGCATGATGCCATGCATTATGCTTCACTTATGAGGTTTTAGTCAATGAGCACCAATGATCAGTTAGAATGATCATTTTAACTGGCCGATCAACTTGAAATGTCCGCACTAAATCTTCCATAAATTTTGATTTAGAGCTCAGAATGATATGAATCCAACGCCCACGTTATACTAGCTCGATTTTATATATTGTGACAAAATTTCAGACTCGAATAGATACGATAAAGCCTCCACGTAATCCAATCTATCCCAAACTGTGTGATGTCATGCATTATGCTTCACTTATAAGCTTTAACTTAATGAGCACCAATGATCAACTTAGAATCATCATTTGGACTGGCCAATCAACTTGACATGTCCAGAGTAAATTGCCATTATAATTCAGTTATTAGCCTTTACTCAATGAGAACCATTGATCCGTTTAGAATGATCATTTTATATATCTGATATACTTGACATGTCAACACTAAATCGTCAGTCAATTTAGATTTAGAGCTTAGAATGACACGAATCCATTGCCCATGTTAAGCGAGCTCAATTTTCTATATTGTGATACAATTTAGGACTGAAATAGATACGATAAAGCCTTCAGGTAATCCAATCTATCCCAAACTGCATGATGTCATGCATTATGCTTCACTTATGAGATTTTAATCAATGAGCAACATTGATCAGCTAGAATGATCATTTTAACTGGCCAATCAACTTGATATGTCTGCAGTAAATTGTACACAACTTTTGATTTAGAGCTCACAATGACATGAATCCAACGCCCACGTTATGCTAGCTCAATTTTCTATATTGTAACAAAATTTCAAACTCAAATAGATACTCAAAGCCTCCAACTAATCTAATCAATCCCAAACTGCGTAATGCCATGCATTATGCTTCATTTATAATCATTTACTCAATGAGCACCAATGATCAGCTTAGAATGATCATTTGAACTGGCCAATCAACTTGACATGTCCGCACTAAATCGTCCGTAACTTTTGATTTAGAGCTCAGAATGACATGAATTTAACGCCCACGTTATTCTTGCTCAATTTCAATACTATGACAAAATTTCAGACTCAAATAGATACTCAAAGCCTCCAAATAATCCAATCTATCCCAAACTATGTGATGCCATGCATTATACTTCACTTATAAGCCTTTACTCAATGAGCACAAATGATCAGCGTAGAATGATCATTTGAACTGGCCAATGACCTTGACATTTCCGCACTAAATCGTCCGTAACTTTTGATTTAGAGCTCAAAATGACACGAATCCAACGTCCAAGTTAAGCTAGCTCAATTTTCTATGATATAACAAAATTTCATACTCAGATAAAGACTACAAAGCTTCCAAGTAATCCAATCTATCCAAAACTATGTGATGCCATGCATTATAATTCATTTATTAGCCTTTACTCAATGAGAAGCATTGATCCGTTTAGCATGATCTTTTTACCTAGCCGATCCACTTGACATGCAACACTAAATCCTCCGTCACTTTAGATTTAGAGCTGAGAATGACATGAATCCAAAGCCCACGTTAAGCTAGCTCCATTTTCAATACTGTGACAAAATATAGGAATGAAATAGATACGATAAAGCCTCCAAGTAATCCAATCTATCCCCAACTGCTTGATCCCATGCATAATGCTTCACTTACGAGGTTTTAATCAATGAGCACCAATGATGAGTTTAGAATTATCATTTTAACTGGCCGATCAACTCGACATGTCCGCACTAAATTGTCCATAACTTTTGATTTCGAGATCAGAATGACATGAATCCAACGCCCACGTTATGCTAGATCAATTTTCTATATTTTGACAAAATTTCAGACTCAAATAGATACTCAAAGCCTCCTAGTAATCCAATCTATCCCAAACTGCGTGATGCCATGCATTATACTTCACTTATAAGCCTTTACTCAATTAGCACCAATGATCAGTTTCAAATGATCATTTCAACTGGTCAATCAACCTGACAAGTCCACACTAAATCGTTCGTAACTGTTGGTTTAGAGCTGAGAATGACATGAATCCAACGCCCACGTTATGCTAGCGCAATTTTCAATACTATGACAAAATTTCAGACTCAAATATATATGACAAAGCTTCCAAGTAATTTAATCTATCCCAATCTGGGTGATGCCATGCATTATATTTCATTTATTAGCCTTTACTCGATGAGAGCCATTGATGTGTTTTGAATGATCATTTTAGCTGGCCGATCAACTTGACATGTCAATACTAAATCGTCCGTCAATTTAGATCTAGAGCTCAGAATGACACGAATCCAAGGCCCATATTAAGCCAGCTCAATATTCTATATTGTGAGAAAATTTAAGAATGAAATAGATACGACAAACCCTCCAAGTAATCCAATATATTTCAAACTGCGTGATGCCATGCATATGCTTCCCTTATGATGTTTTTATTAATGAGCACCAATTATCAGTTTAGAATGATCACTTTAACTGGCTGATCAACTGGACATGTCCGGACTTGAATCCAGCGTCCACGTAATGCTAGCTCAATTTTCTATATTGTGACAAAATTTCAGACTCAAATAGATACTCGAAGCCTCCAAGTAATCCAATATATCTCAAACTGCATGATGCCATGCATTATGCTTCACTTATAACTTTTTACTTATAAGCTTTTAGAATGATTTGTTTAGAATGATCATTTTAGCTAGCTGATCAACTTGAAATTTCAACATGAAATCGACCGTCAATTTAGATTTAGTCTCAAAATGACAGGAATCCAACGCCCATGTTAAGCTAGCTCAATTTTCTATATTGTGACAAAAATTAGGAAAGAAATAGAAACGGCAAAGCCTCCAAGTAATCCAATCTATCCCAACTGTGTGATGCCATGCATTATGATTCACTTATGAGGTTTTAATAAATCAGCACCAATGATCAGTTTAGAATGAAAATTTTAAATGGCCGATCAACTTGACATGTCCGCACTAAATCATCCATAACTTTTGATTTGAGCTCAGAATGACATAATCCAACGCCCACGATATGCTAGCTTAATTTTCTATATTGTGATAAAATTTCAGACTTGAATAGATAGTCAAAGCCTCCAAGTAATCCAATCTATCCCAAACTGCGTGATGCCATGCATTATGGTTCACGTATAATCCTTTACTCAATGAGCACCAATGATCTCCTTAGAATGATCATTTGAACTCACCAATCAACTTGATATGTCTGCACCAAATTGTCCTTAACTTTTGATTTAGAGCTCAGAATGACATGAATCCAACGCCCACGTTATGGTAGCTCAATTTTCAATACGATGGTGCTCATTGAGTAAAGACAACGAAAATTGCGTGATCCCTAACTGCGTGATGCCATGCATTATGCTTCACTTATAAGCCTTTACTCAATTAGCACCAATGATCAGCTTAGAATGATCATTTCAACTGGTCAATCAACCTGACATGTCCACACTAAATCGTTCTTAACGTTTGGTTTAGAGCTGAGAATGACATGAATCCAACACCCACATTATGCTAGCTCAATTTTCAATACTATGACAAAATTTCAGACTCAAATATATATGACGAAGCTTCCAAGTAATTTAATCTATCCTAATCTGCGTGATGCCATGCATTATAATTCATTTATTAGCCTTTACTCAATGAGAGCCATCGATGTGTTTAGAATGATCATTTTAGCTAGCCGATCAACTTGACATGTCAACACTAAATCGTCCGTCAATTTAGATCTAGAGCTCAAAATGACACGAATCCATGGCCCATATTAAGCTAGCTCAATTTTCTATATTGTGAAAAAATTTAAGAATGAAATAGATACGACAAAGCCTCCAAGAAATCCAATATATTTCAAACTGCGTGATGCCATGCATATGCTTCCCTTATGAGGTTTTTATCAATGAGCACCAATGATCAGTTTAGAATGATCATATTAAGTGGCTGATCAACTTGACATGTCCGGACTAAATCGTCTATAACTTTTGATTTAAAGCTCAGAATGACATGAATCCAGCGCCCACGTTATGCTAGCTCAATTTTTATATTGTGACAAAATTTCAGACTCAAATAGATACTCAAAGCCTCCAAGTAATTGAATCTATCTCAAACTGCGTGATGCCATGATTTATGCTTCACTTATAAGCCTTTACTTATAAACCTTTACTCAATGAGCACCACTGATCAGCACCACTGATCAGCTTGAAAGGGTCATTTGAACTGGCCAATCAACTAAACATGTCCGCACTAAATCGTCCATAACTTTTGATTTAGAGCCCAAAATGATATGAATCCAACGCCCACATTATGCTAGCTCAATTTCAATACTAGGGCAAAATTTGAGACTGAAATAGATACTCAAAGCCTCCAAGGAATCCAATCTATCCCAAACTGCGTGATGACATGCATTACACTTCACTTATAAGCCTTTACGCAATGAGCACCAATGATCAGCTTAGAATGATCATTTGAACTGGCCAATCAACTTGACATGTCTGTACTAAATCATCTGTAACTTTTGATTTAGAGCTTAGAATGACATGCATCCAACGCCCACGTTATGCTAGATCAAATTTCTATAGTATGAAAAAATTTGAGACCAAATAGATACGACAAAGCTTCCAAGTAATTTAATCTATTCCAATCTGCGTGATGCCATGCTTTATAATTCATTTATTAGCCTTTACTCAATGAGAACCATCGATGCATTTAAAATGATCATTTTAGCTAGCCGATCAACTTGAAATTTCAACATGAAATTGACCGTCAATTTAGATTTGGAACTAAAAATAACAGGAATCCAATGCCCATGTTTAGCTAGCTCAATTTTGTATATTGTGACAAAAATTAAGAATGAAATAGATACGGCAAAGCCTCCAAGTAATCCAATCTATCCCCACTGTGTGATGACATGCATTATGATTCACTTATGAGGTTTTAATAAATCAGTACCACTGATCAGTTTAAAATAATAATTTTAACTTGCCGATCAACTTGACATGTCCGCACTAAGTCATCCATAACTTTTGATTTAGAGCTCAGAAAGACATGCATCCAACGCCCACGATATGCTAGCTCAATTTTCTATATTGTGACCAAATTTCAGACTTGAATAGATAGTCAAAGCCTCCAAGTAATCCAATCTATCCCAAACTGCGTGATGCCATAAATTATGCTTCACTTATTAGGTTTTAATCAATGAGCACCAATGATCAGCTTAGAATAATCATTTTTACTGGACAATCAAGTTGACATGTCCACACTAAATCGTCCATAACTTTAGATCTAGCGCTCATAATGACACGAATCCAAGGCGCATGTTAAACTAGCTCAATTTTCTATATTGTGACAAAATTTAGGAATGAAATAGAAACGACAAAGCCTCCAAGTAATCCAATCTATTTCAAACTGCGTGATGCCATGCATATGCCTCACTTCTGAGGTTTTAATCAATGAGCGCCAACGATCAGTTTAGAATGATCATATTAACTGGCCCATCAACTTGACATGTCCGCACTAAATCGTCCATAACTTTTTATTTAGAGCTCAGAGTGACATGAATCCAACCCCCACGTTATGCTAGCTCAATTTTCTATATTGTAACAAAATTTCAGACTCAAATAGATACTCAAAGCCTCCAAGGAATCTAATCTATCTCAAACTGCGTGATGCCATGCATTATGCTTCACTTATAAGCCTTTAGTTATAAGCCTTTACTCAATAAGCACCAATGATCAGCTTAAAATGGTCATTTGAACTGGCCAATCAACTTAACATGTCCGCACAAAATAGTCCGTAACTTTTGATTTAGAGCTCAGAATGACATGAATCCAACGGCCACTTTATGCTTGCTCAATTTCAATACTGTGACGAAATTTCAGACTCAAATAGATACTCAAAGCCTCCAAGTAATCCAATCTATCCCAAACTACGTGATGCCATGCATTATGCTCCAATTATAAGCCTTTACTCAATGAGCACCAATGATCAGTTTAGAATGATCATTTGAACTGGCTAATCAACTTGACATTTCTGGACTAAATCGTCCGTATCTTTTGATTTAGAGCTCAGAATGATATGAATCCAACGCCCACGTTATGATAGCTCAATTTTCTATATTATGACAAAATTTCATACTCAAATAGATGCGACAAAGCTTCCAAGTAATTTAATCTTTCCCAATCTGCGTGATGCCATATATTATAATTCATTTATTACACTTTACTCAATGAGAACCATCGATCCGTTTAGAATGATCATTTTAGCTAGCCTATCAACTTGAATTTTCAACACGAAATTGACTGTCAATTTAGATTTAGAGCTCAAAATGACAGGAATGCAATGCCCATGTTAAGCTAGCTCAATTATCTATATTGTGACAAAAATTAGGAATGAAATAGATACGACAAAGCTTCCAAGTAATCCAATCTATCCCAACAGAGTGATGCCATGCATTATGATTCACTTATGAGGTTTTAATAAATGAGCACCAATGATCAGTTTAGAGTGATAATTTTAACTGGCCGATCAACTTGACATGTCCACAGTAAATCATCCATAACTTTTGATTTAGAGCTTAGAATTACATGAATCCAACGCCCACGTTATGCTATCTCAATTTGACATGTCCGCAGTAAATCATCCATAATTATGATGCCATAAATTATACGACAAAGTTTCCAAGTAATCCAATGTATCCAAAACTGTGTGATGCGATGCATTATAATTCATTTATGAGCTTTTACTCAATGAGAACCATTGATCCGTTTAGAATGCTCATTTCAGCTAGCCGATCAACTTGACATGTCAACACTAAATCCTCCGTCCCTTTAGATTGATAGCTGAGAATGACACGAATCCAACGCCCACGTTAAGCTAGCTCCATTTTCTATATTGTGATCAATGAGAACCTATTGATCCGTTATAGAATGCTCATTTCAGTTAGCCGATCAACTTGACATGTCAACACTAAATCCTCCGTCCCTTTAGATTGATAGCTGAGAATGACACGAATCCAACGTCCACGTTAAGCTAGCTCCATTTTCTATATTGTGATAAAATGTAGGAACAAAATAGATATGACAAAGCGTCCAAGTAATCCAATCTATCCCAAACTGCCTTATGCCATGCATTATGCTTCAGTTATGAGGTTTTAATCAATGAGCACCAATGATCAGTTTAGAATGATCATTTTCACTAGCCGATCAAGTTGACATGTCTGCACTAAATCGTCCATAACTTTTGATTTAAAGCTCAAAATGACATGAATCCAACGCCCACGTTATGCTAGCTCAATTTTCAATACTATCACAAAATTTCAGGATCAAATAGATAAGAGAAAGCTTCCAAGTAATCCAATCTATCCCAAACTGCGTGATGCCATGCATTATGATTCACTTATGAGGTTTTAATCAATGAGCACCAATGATCAGCTTAGAATAATCATTTTAACTGGACGATTAAGTTGACATGTCTGCACTAAATCTTTCATAACTTTTGATGTAAAGCTCAAAATGACATGAATCCAACGCCCTCGTTATGCTAGCTGAATTTTCAATAATATGACAAAATTTGAGACTCAAATAGATACGAAAAAGTTTCAAAGTAATCCAATCTATCCGAAATTGCGTGATGCCATGCATTATGCTTCACTTATGAGGTTTTAATCAATGAGCACCAATGATAAGTTTAGAATTATCATTTAAACTGGCTGATCAACTTGACATATCCGCACTAAATTGTCTATAACTTTTGATTTAGACCTCAGAATGACATGAATCCAATGCCCATGTTATGGTAGTTCAATTTTCTATACAATTACAAAGTTTCAGACTCAAATAGATACGACAAAAGCCTCCAAGTAATCCAATCTATCCCAAACTGCGTGATTCCATGCGTTATGCTTCACTTATAAGCCTTTACTCAATGAGCACCAATGATCAGCTTAGATTGATCATTTGAACTGACCAATCAACTAGACATGTCCGCACTAAATCGTTCGTAACGTTTGATTTAGAGCTCGGAATGACATGAATCTTACGCACACATTATGCTAACTCAATTTTCTATACAATGACAAAATTTCTGACTCAAATAGAGACGATGCTTCCAAGTAATCCAATCTATCCAAAACTGTGTGATGTCCTGCATTATAATTCATTTATTAGCCTTTACTCAATGAGACCCATTGATCCGTTTAGAATGATCATTTTAACTAGCTGATCAAGTTGAAATGTCAACCCTAAATCCTCCGTCACTTTAGATTTAGAGCTCAGAATGACATGAATCCAACTCCCACGTTAAGCTAGCTCCAATTTCTATATTGTGACAAAATTTAGGAATGAATTAGATACGACAATTCCTCCAGTAATCCAATCTATCCCAAACTGTGTGATGCCATGCATAATGCTTTAGTTAGGAGGTTTTAATCAATGAGCACCAATGATCGGTTTAGAATGATCATTTTAAATGGCCGATCAAGTTGACATGTCCGCACTAAATTGTCCATAACTTCTGATTTAGAGCACAGAATGACATGGATCCAACGCCCAAGTTATGCTAGCTCAATTTTCTATATTGGGTCAAAATTTCAGACTCAAATAGAGACGACGAAGCTTCCAAGCAATCCAATCTATCAAAAACTGTTTGATGCCTTGCATTATAATTCATTTATTAACCTTTACTCAATGAGAACCATTGATCCGTTTATAATGATCTTTTTAGCTAGGTGATCAACTTGACATGTCAACACTAAATCCACCATCACTTTAGATTTATAGCTGAGAATGACACGAATCCAACGCCCACGTTAAGCTAGCTTCATTTTCTATATCGGGACAAAATTTAGGACTGAAATAGATACGACAAAGCCTCCAAGTAACCCAATCTATCCCGAACGGCGTGATGCCATGCATTCTAATTCATTTATTAGCCTTTACCCATTAAGAACTATTGATCCATTTAGAATTATCATTTTAGCTGGCCGAGCAACTTGACATGTCAACACTAAATCGACCATCGCATTAGATTTAGAGCTCTGAATGACACGATATATCGCCTATGTTAAGCTAGTTCCATTTTCTATATTGTGATAAAAATAGAAATGAAATAGATACCACAAAGCCTCCAAGTAATCAAATCTACCCCAAACTGCGTAATGCCATGCTTTATGCTTCACTTATGTGGTTTTAATCAATGAGCACCAATGATCAGTTTAGAATGATCAGTTTAACAGGCTGATAAACTTGAAATATTTGCACTAAATCGTCCATAACTTTTGATTTAGAGCTTAGAATGACATGAATCCAACGCCAACGTTATGCTAGCTTAATTTTCTATATTGATACAAATTTTCAGACTCGAATAGATACGACAAAGCCTCCAAGTAATCCAATCTATCCCGAACTGTGTGATTCCATGCATTATGCTTCACTGATAAGCCTTTACTCAATAAGCACAAATGATCAGATTAGAATTATCACTTGAACTGGTCAATAACCTTGACATGTCCGCACTGAATAGTTGCTAACATTTGATTTAGAGCTCACAATTACTTGAATCCAACGCCCACGTTATGCTAGCTAAATTTTCCATACTGTGACAAAATTTCAAACTTAAATAGAGACGACGAAGCTTCCAAGTAATCCAATCTATCCAAAACTATGCGATGCCGTACATTATAATTCATTTATTGGCCTTTAATCAATGAGAAGGATTGATCCGGTTAGAATGATCATTTTAGCTCGCCGATCAACTTGCCATGTCAACACTAAATCCTACGTCACTTTACATTTAGAGCTGAGAATGACACGAATCCAACACCCACGTTAAGCTAACTCTATTTTCTACATTGTGACAAAATTTAGGAATGAAATAGATACGGCAAAGCCTCCAAGTAATCCAATCTATCCCAAACTGCGTGATACCATGCATTATACTTCACTTATGAGGTTTTAATCAATGAGCACCAATGATCAGTTTTGAATAATCATTTTAACTGGCCAATCAAGTTGAAATTTCCACCCTAAATAGTCCATAACTTTTGATTTAGAGCTCAGAATGACATGAATCCCACACCCACATTATGCTAGCTCAATTTTCAATACTAGGACAAAATTTCAGACTCAAATAGATACGACAAAGCTTCCAAGTAATCCAATCTATCACAAACTGCGTGATGCCATGCATTATGCTTCACTCATGGGGTTTTAATCAATGAGCACCAATGATCAATTTAGAATTATCATTTTAACTGCCTTATCAACTTGACATATCCACACTAAATTTTCCATAACTTTTGATTTAGACATCAGAATGACATGAATCCAATGCCCACGTTATGCTACCTCAATTTTCTATACTATTACAAACTTTCAGACTCAAATAGATATGACAAAGCCTCCAAGTAATCCAATCTATTCCAAACTGCGTGATGACATGCACTATGCTTCACTTATAAGCCTTTACTCCATGAGCACCAATGATCAGCTTAGAATGATCATTTGAACTGACCAATCAACTTGACATGTCCACAATAAAACGTACGTAACTTTTGATTTAGAGCTCAGAATGACATTAATCAAACGCCCACGTTATGCTAGCTCAATTTTCTGTATTGTGTCAAAATTTCAGACTCAAATAGAGACGACGAATCTTGCAAGTAATCCAATCGATCCAAAACTCTGTGATGCCATGCATTATAATTCATTTATTAGCCTTTACTCAATGAGAACTATTGATCAGTTTAGAATGATCATTTTAGGTAGCCGATCAACTTGACATGTCAACACTAAATCCTCTGTCACTTTAGATTTAGAGCTGAGAATGACACGAATCAACCGCCCACGTTAAGGTAGCTCCATTTTCTATATTGGGACAAATTTTAGGAATGAAATTGATACGACAAAGCCTCCAAGTAATCCAATCTACCCCAAACTGTGTGATGTCATGCATTATGCTTCACTTTTGAGGTTTTAATCAATGAGCACCAATGATCAGTTTAGAATGATCATTTTAACTGGCCGATAAAGTTGCCATGTCCGCACTAAATCGTGCGTAACTTTTGATTTAGAGCTCAAAATGACATGAATCCAACGACACGTTATGCTAGCTCAATTTTCTATACTATGACGAAGTTTCAGACTCAAATAGAGACGACAAAACTTCCAAGTAATCCAATCTATCCAAAACTGTGTGATACCATGCATAATAATTCATTTATTAGCCTTTACTCAATGAGAACCATTGATCCGTTTAGAATGATCATTTTAGCTAGCTGATCAACTTGACATGTCAACCCTAAATCCTCCGTCACTTTAGATTTAGAGCTGAGAATGACACGAATCCAACTCCCACGTTAATCTAGCTCCATTTTCTATAATGTGACAAAATTTAGGAATGAAATAGATTTGACAAAGCCTATACTATGACGAAATTTCAGACTCAAATAGAGACCACGTTATGCTAGCTCAATTTTCTATACTATGACAAAATTTCAGACTCAAATAGAGATGACGAAACTTCCAAGTAATCCAATCTATCCAAAACTGTGTGATACCATGCATAATAATTCATTTATTAGCCTTTACTCAATGAGAACCATTGATCCGTTTAGAATGATCATTTTAGCTAGCTGATCAACTTGACATGTCAACCCTAAATCCTCCATCACTTTAGATTTAGAGCTGAGAATGACACGAATCCAACTCCCACGTTAATCTAACTCTATTTTCTATAATGTGACAAAATTTAGGAATGAAATAGATATGACAAAGCCTCCAAGTAATGTAATCTATCCCAAACTGCGTGATGCCATGCATTATGCTTCACTTATGAGGTTTTAATAAATGAGCCCCAATGATCGGTTTAGAATGATCATTTTAACTGGCCAATCAAGTTGACATGTCCGCACTAAATCGTCCATAACGTTTGATTTAGAGATCAGAATGACATGAATCCAACGTCCACGTTATGCTAGCTCAAGTTTCTATACTATGTCAAAATTTCAGACCCAAATATAGACGACGAAGCTTCCAAGTAATCCAATCTATTCAAAACTGTGTGATTCCATGCATTATAATTCATTTATTAGCCTTTACTCAATGAGAACAATTGATCTGTTTAGACTGATCAATTTAGCTAGCTGATCAACTTGACATGTCAAGACTAAATCGTCCATCACTTTAGAGTTAGAGCTGAGAATGACATGAATCCAACACCCATGTTAAGGTAGCTCCATTTTCTATATTGTGACATAAATTTGGAATGAAATATATACGACAAAGCCTCCAATTAATGCAATCTATCCCAAACTGGTGATGTCATGCATTATACTTCACTTATGAGGTTTTAATCAATGAGCACCAGTGATCAGTTTAGAATGATCATTTTAACTGGTCCATCAAGTTGACATGTCGGCACTAAATCATCCATAACTTTTGATTTAGAGCTCAGAATGACATGAATCCCACGCCCCAGTTATGGTAGCTCAATTTTCAATACTAGGACAAAACTTCAAACCCAAATAGATACGACAAAGCTTCCAAGTAATCCAATCTCTCCCGAACTGACTGATGCCATGCATTATGCTTCACTTATGAGGTTTTAATCAATGAGCATCAATGATCAGTTTAGAATTATCATTTTAACTGGCTGATCAACTTGAGATATCCGCACTAAATTGGCCATAACTTTTGATTTAGACCTCAGAATCACATGAATCAAATGCCCACGTTATGCTACCTCAATTTTCTATACTATTACAAAGTTTCAGAGTCAAATAGATATGACAAAGCGTCCAAGTAATTCAATCTATCCGAAACTGCGTGATAACATGCATTATGCTTCACTTAGAAGCGTTTACTCAATGAGCACCAATGATGAGCTTAGAATGATCATTTGAACTGACCAATCAACGTGACATGTCCACAATAAATCGTCCGTAACTTTTGATTTAGAGCTCACAATGACATGAATCCAACGCCCACGTTATGCTAGCTCAATTTTCTATATTGTGTTAAAATTTCAAACTCAAATAGAGACAAAGAAGCTTCCAAGTAATCCAATCGATCCAAAACTGTGTGATGCCATGCATTATAATTCATTTATTACCCTTAACTCAATGAGAACCATTGATCCGATTAGAATGATCATTTTACCTAGCCGATCAACTTGACATGTCAACACTAAATATTCCGTCTCTTTAGATTTAGAGCTCAGAATGACACGAATCCAAAGGCCATGTTAAACTAGCTCAATTTTCTATATTGTGACAAAATTTAGGAATGATATAGATACAACAAAGCTTCCAAGTAATTCGATCTGTCGCAAACTGCGTGATGCCATGCATTATGCTTCACTTATGAGGTTTTAATCAATGAGCACCAATGATCAGTTTAGAATGATCATTTTAACTGGCCGATAAAGTTGACATGTCCGCACTATATTGTCCATAACTTTTGATATAGAGCTCAGAATGACATGAATCCTACGCCCACGTTATGCTAACTCAATTTTCTATATTGTGTCAAAATTTCACACTCCAATACAGATGATGAAGCTTTTAAGTAATCCAATCTATCCAAAATTGTGTGATGCCATTCATTATAATTGATTTATTAGCCTTTACTCAATGAGAACCATTAATCCGTTTAGAATGATCATTTTAGCTAGCCGATCAACTTGACATGTCAACACTAAATCCTCCGTCACTTCAGATTTCGAGATGAGGATGACACGAATCCAACACCCACGTTAAGATAGCTCCATTTTCTATATTGTGACAAAATGTAAGAATGAAATAGATACGAAAAAGCCTCCAAGTAATCCAATCTATCATAAACTGCGTGATACCATGCATTATGCTTCACTTCTATGGTTTTAAGAATGAGCACCAATGATTAGTTTAGAATGATCATTTTAACTAGCGATCAACTTGACATGACCGCACAAATTCGTCCACAACTTTGGAACGCACAGGTTATGCTAGCTCATTTTTCTATATTGTGTCAAAATTTCAGACTCAAATAGAGATGACGAAGCTTCCAATTAATCCAATCTATCACAAATTGTGTGATGCCATGCATTATAACTCATTTATTAGGCTTTACTCAATGAGAGACATTGATCCATTTAGAATGATCATTTTAGCTAGCCGATCAACTTGACAAGTCAACACTAAATCCTCCGTAACTTTAGATTTAGAGCTGAGAATGACACGAATCCAACGCCCACGTTAAGGTAGTTTCATTTTCTATATTATGACAAAATTTAGGAATAAAATAGATACGACCAAACCTCCAAGTAATCCATTCTATCCAAAACTGCGTGATGCTTCACTTATGAGGTTTTAATTAATGAGCACCAATGATCAGTTTAGAATGATCATTTTAAAGGGCCGATAAAGTTGACATGTCCGCAATAAATCCTCCATAACTTTTGATTTAGAGATCAGAATTACATGAATCCAACGCCCACGTTATGCTAGCTCAATTTTCTATATTTTGTCAAAATTTCAGGCTCAAATGCAGATGAAGAAGCTTCCAAGTAATCCAATCTATCCAAAATTGTGTGATGCCATGCATTATAATTCATTTATTCGCCTTTACTCAATGAGAACCATTGATCCATTTAGAATGGTCATTTTAGGTAGCCGGTCAACTTGACATGTCAACACTGAATCCTCCGTCACTTCAGATTTAGAGTTGAGAATGACACGAATCCAACACCCACGTTAAGATAGCTCTATTTTCTATATTGTGACAAAATTTAAGAATGAAATAGATACGACAAAGCCTCCAAGTAATCCAATCTATCCCAAACTGCGTGATGTCATGCATTATGCTTCACTTATAAGGTTTTAGTCAACAAGCACCAATGATCAGTTTAGAATGATCATTTTAACTGGCCGATCAAGTTGGCATGTCCGCACTAAATCTTCCATAACTTTTGATTTAGAGCTCAGAATGACATGAATCTAACGCGCACGTTATGCTACCTCAATTTTCTATACTATGACAAAATTTCAGACTCAAATAAAGACGACGAAGCTTCCAAGTAATCCAATCTATCCAAAACTGTGTGATGCCATGCATTATAATTCATTTATTAGCCTTTACTCAATGAGAACCATTGATCCGTTTAGAATGACCATTTTAGCTAGCCGATCAACTTGACATGTCAACACTAAATCCTCCGTCACATTAGATTTAGAGCTCAGAATGACACAAATCCAACTCCCACGTTAAGCTAGCTCCATTTTCTTTATTGTGACAAAATTTAGGAATGAATTAGATACGACAATGCCTCCAAGTAATCCAATCTATCCCAAACTGCGTGATGCCACATAATGCTTCACTTAGGAGGTTTTAATCAATGAGCACCAATGATCAGTTTCGAATGATCATTTTAACTGGCCGATCAAGTTGACATGTCCGCACTAAATCATCCATAATTTTTGATTTAGAGCTAAGAATGACATGAATCCAACGCCCACGTTATGCTAGCTCAATTTTCTATATTGTGTCAAAATTTCAGACACAAATAGAGATGACGAAGCTTCAAAGTAATCCAATATATTAAAAACTGTGTGATGCCATGCATTATAATTCATTTATTAACCTTTACTCAATGAGAATCATTGATCTATTTAGAATGATCATTTTAGCTAGCCGATCAACTTGACATGTCAACACTAAATCCTCCGTCACTTTAGATTTAGAGCTGAGAATGATATGAATCCAACGCCCACGTTAAGCTAGCACCATTTTATATATCGTGACAAAATTTAGCACTGAAATTGATTCGACAAAGCCTCCAAGTAATCCAATCTATCCCGAACTGTGTGATGTCATGCATTATAATTCATTTATTAGCTTTTACCCAATGAGAACCATTGCTCCATTTAGAATGATCAGTTTAGCTAGCCGATCAACTTGACATGTCAACACTAAATCGTCTATCACATTAGATTTAGAGCTCCGAATGACACGAATCCAACGCCTATGTTAAGCTAGCTCAATTTTCAATATTGTGACAAAAATAGGAATGAAATAGATACCACAAAGCCTCCAAGTAATCCAATCTATCGAAAACTTCATGATGCCATGCTTTATGCTTCACTTATGAGGTTTTAATCAATGAGCACCAATGATCAGTTTAGAATGATCAGTTTAACGGGCGGATAAACTTGAAATATCTGCACTAAATGGTCCATATCTTTCGATTTAGAGCTCAGAATGACATGAATCCAACGCCCACGTTATACTAGCTCAATTTTCTATATTGTGACAAAATTTCAGACTCGAATAGATACGACAAAGCCTCCACGTAATCCAATCTATCCCGAACTGTGTGATGCCATGCAGTATGCTTCACTGATAACCTTTACACAATAAGCACCAATGATCAGCTTCGAATGATCATTTGAACTGGTCAATAACCTTGACATATCCGCACTAAATAGTTCCTAACTTTTTAGATTTATAGCTCAGAATGACTTGAATCCAACGCCCACATTATGCTAGCTCAATTTTCAATAGTGTGACAAAATTTCAGAATCAAATTGAGACGACGAAGCTTCCAAGTAATCCAATCTATCCAAAACTATGTGATGCCATACATTATTATTCATTTATTAGCCTTTACTCAATGAGAACCATTGATCCATTTAGAATGATCATTTTAGCTAGCCGATGAACTTGACATGTCCACACTAAATCCTCCGTCAGTTTAGATTTAGAGCTGAGAATGATACGAATACAACACCCACGTTAAGCTAGCTCCATTATCTATATTGTGACAAAATGAAGGAGGGAAACAGATACGACAAAGTCTCCAAGTAATCCAATCTATCCCAAACTGCGTGATGCCATGCATTATGCTTCACTTATGAGGTTTAATCAATGAGCACCAATGATCAGTTTAGAATGATCATTTTAACTGGCCGATAAAGTTGACATGTCCACACAAAATCATCCGTAACTTTTGATTTAGAGCTGAGAATGACATGAATCCAACGCCCAAGTTATGCTAGCTCAATTTTCTATATTGCGTCAAACTTTTAGACTCAAATACAGATGACGAAGCTTCCAAGTAATCCAATCTATCCAAAATTGTGTGATGCCATGCGTTATAATCATTTATTAGCCTTTACTCAATGAGAACCATTGATCCGTTTAGAACGATCATTTTAGCTATCCGATCAACTTGACATGTCAACAATAAATCCTCCGTCACTTGAAATTTAGAGATGAGAATGACACGAATCGAACTCCCACGTTAAGATAGCTCCATTTTCTATATTGTGACAAAATTTATGAATGAAATAGATACGAGAAAGCCTCCAAGTAATCCGATCTATCCCCAACTGCGTGATGCCATGCATTATGCTTCACTTATGAGGTTTTAATCAATGAGCACCAATGATCAGTATAGAATTATCATTTTAACTGGCCGATCAAGTTGACATGTCCGCACTAAATCGTCCATAACTTTTGATTTAGAGCTCAAAATGACATGAATCCAACGCACACGTTATGCTAGCTCAATTTTCAATACTATGACAAAATTTCAGACTCAAATAGAGACGACGAAACTTCTAAGTATTCCAATATATCCCAAAGTGCGTAATGCCATGCATTAGAATTCATTTATTAGCCTTTACTCAATAAGAACCATTGATCCATTTAGAATGATCATTTTAGCTAGCCGATCAACTTGACATGTCAACACTAAATTGTCTGTCAATTTAGATTTCGAGCTCAAAATGACACAAATCCAACATCCATGTTAAGCTAGCTCAATTTTCCATATTGTGATAAAATTTAGGAATGAAGTAGATACGAAAAAGCCTCCAAGAAAATCCAATCTATCCCAAACTTCAAGATCCCATGAATTACAATTCATTTATTAGGCTTTACTCAATGATGGTTATTGATCCGTTTAGAATGATCATTTTAGCTAGCCAATCAGCTTGAAATGTTAACACTAAATCCTCTGTCACTTTAGATTTTGAGCTCAGAGTGACACAAATCCAACACCCATATTAAACTAGCTCAATTTTCTATATTGTGATAAAATTTAGGAATGAAATACATACAACAAACCCCCCAAGTAATCCAATCTATCCCAAAATACGTGATGCCTTGCATTATACTTCACTTATAAGCCTTTACTCAATGAGAACAAATGATCAGCTTAGAATGATCATTTGAACTGTCCAATCAACTTAACATGTCCGCACTAAATCGTCTGTACCTTTTGAGTTAGAGCTCAGAATGTCATGAATCCAATGCACACATTATGCTAGCTCAATTTTCTATACTATGACAAAATTTGAGACTCAAGTAGATTCGACAAAGCTTCCAAGTAATCCAATCTATCCCAAATTGCGTGATGCTATGCATTATAATTCATTTATTAGCCTTTACTCACTAAGAAGCATGAATTCATTTAGAATGATCATTTTAGCTAGCCGGTCAACTTGACATGTCAATACTAAATCGTCCATCAATTTAGATTTTGAGCTCAAAATGACACAAATCCAACTCCCATGTTAAGCTAGCTCAATTTTCTATATTGTGATAAAATTTAGGAATGAAGTAGATACGACAAGGCATCCAAGTAATCCAATCTATCCCAAACTGTGTGATGCCATGCATTATAATTCATTTATTAGGCTTTAGTCAATGAGAACCATTGATCCGTTTACAATGATCATTTTAGCTAGCCGATCAACTTGACATGTCAACACTCAATCCTCCATCACTTTAGATTTAGAGCAAAAAATGACATGAATCCAACACCCACGTTAAGCTAGCTCAATTTTCTATATAGTGACAAAATTTAGGAATGAAATAGATACAACAAAGCCTCAAAGTAATCCAATCTATCCTGAACTGCGTAATGCCATGCATTATGTTTCACGTATGAGGTTTTAATCGATGAGCACCAATGATCAGTTTAGAATTATCATTTTAACTGGCCGATCAACTTGACTTGTCCGCACTAAAGTATCATTTTAAGTTTTGATTTAAAACTCAAAATGACATGAATCCAACGCCCATGTTATTCTAGCTCAATTTTATTTATTGTGAGAAAATTTCAGACTCAAATAGACACGACAAAACCTCTAAGTAATCCAATCTATCCCAAACAACGTGATGCCATGCATTATAATTCATTTATTAGGCTTTACTCAATGAGAACCATTGATCTGTTTAGAAAGATCATTTTAGCTAACCGATCAACTTGACATCTCAACACTAAATCCGTTTAGAAAGATCATTTTCTATATTGCGACGAAATTAAGGAATGAAATAGATACGACAAAGCCTCCAAGGAATCTAATCTATACAAAACTGCGTGATAATATCCATTATATTTCATTTATAGGCCTTTACTCAATGAGAACCATCAATCCGTTTAGAATCATCATTTCAGCTAGCGGATCAACTTGACATGTCAACACTAAAGCGTCCATCAATTTTAATTTAGACGTCAGAATGACACGAATCCAATGCCCATGTTAAGATATCTCAATTTTCTTTATTGTGACAAAATTTAGGAATGAAAATGTACGACAAAGCCTCCATGTAATCCAATCTATCCCGAACTGCGTGATGTCATGCATTATAATTCATTTATTAGCCTTTACTCAATGAGAACCACTGATCCGCTTAGAATGATCATTTTGGCTAGCCGATCAACTTGACATGTCAACACTAAATCATCCGTCACATTAGATTTAAAGTTCAGAATGACACGTATCCGACGTCCATATTAAACTAGCTCAAGTTTCTATATTGTGACAAAAATTAGGAATGAAGTAGATACAACAAAACCTCTAAGTAATCCAATCTATTTCAAACTGCGTGATGTCATGCATTATGCTTCATTTATAAGCCTTTACTCAATGAGAACAAATGATCAGCGTAGAATGATCATTTGAACTGTCCAATCAACTTGACTTGTCTGCACTAAATCGTGCATCACTTTTGATTTAGAGCTCAAAATGTCATGAATCCAATGCACACGTTATGCTAGCTCCATTTTCTATACTATGACAAAATTTCAGACTCAAATAGATACGACAAAGCTTACAAGTAATCCAATCAATCCAAAAGGGCGTGATGCCATACATTATAATTCATTTATTAGCCTTCACTCAATAAGAACCATCGATTCGTTTAGAATGATCATTTCAGCTAGCCGGTCAACTTGACATATCAACAGTAAATCGTCCGTCAATTTAGATTTTGAGCTCAACATGACACAAATCCAACGCACATGTTAAGGTAGCTCAATTTTCTATATTGTGATGAAATTTAGGAATGAAGTAGATACGACAAACCCTCCAAGTAATCCAATCTATCCCAAACTGCGTGATGCCATGCATTATAATTCATTTATTAGGCTTTACTCAATGAGAGCAATTGATCCGTTTATAATGATCATTTTAGATAGCCGATCAACTTGACATGTCAACACTAAATCCTCCGTCAATTTAGATTTAGAGCTCAGAATGACACGAATTCAACACCCACATTAAGCTAGCTGAATTTTCTATATTGTGACAAAATTAAGGAATGAAAGAGATACGACAAAGCCTCAAAGTAATCCAATCTATCCCAAACTGCGTGATGCCATGCAGTATGCTTCACTTATGAGGTTTTAATCAATGAGCACCAATGATCAGTTTAGAATTATCATTTTAACTGGCTGATCAACTTGACATGTCCACACTAAATTATCATTTTAACTTTTGATTTAGAACTCATAATGACATGAATCCAACGCCCATGTTATGCTAACTCATTTTTCTTTATTGTGACAAAATTTCAGACTCAAATTGACACGACAAAGCCTCCAAGTAATCTAATCTATCCCAAACTGCGTGATGCCATGCATTATGCTTCACTTATAAGCATTTACTCAATGATCACCAATGATCAGCTTAGAAAGATCATTTGAACTGGGCAATCAACTTGACATATCCGCCCTAAATCCTCCATAAGTTTTGATTTGGAGCTCAGAATAACATGAATCCAACGCCCACGGTATGCTAGCTCAATTTTTTATATTATGACAAAGTTTGATACTCAAATAGATATGAAAAAGCTTCCAGCTAATCCCGTCTATCCCAAACTGCATGATGATATCCATTATATTTCATTTATTGGCCTTTACTCAATGAGAACCATCGATCCATTTAGAATCATCATTTCAGCTAGCTGATCAACTTGACATGTCAACACTAAAGTGTCCGTCAATTTTAATTTAGAGCTCGGAATGACACGAATCCAACGCCCATGTTAAGATATCTCAACTTTCTATATTGTGACAAAATTAATGAATGAAATAGATACGACAAAGCCTCCATGTAATCCAATCTATCCCGAACTCCGTGATGTCATGCATTATAATTCATTTATTAGCATTTACTCATTGAGCACTGATCCGTTTAGAATGATCATTTTAGCTAGCTGATCAACTTGACATGTCAATACTAAATCGTCCGTCACATTAGATTTAAAGCTTAGAATGATACGTATCCAACGCCCATGTTAAGCTAGCTCAATTTTCTATATTGTGACAAAAATTAGGAATGAAATAGATACAACAAAGACTCCAAGTAATACAATCTATCCCAAATTGCGTGATGCCATGCATTATGCTTCACTTATGAGGTTTTAATCAATGAGCACCAATGATCAGTTTAGAATGAACATTTTAACTGGCCAATCAACTTGACATATCTGCAACTAAATCGTCCATAACTTTTGATTTAGAGTTCAGAATGAGATGAATCCAACGCCCACATTATACTAGCTCAATTTTATATTGTGACAAATTTTCAACTCAAATAGATACGACAAAACCTCCAAGTAATCCAATCTATCCCAAACTACGTGATGCCATGCATTATGCTTCACTTATAAGCCTTTACTCAATGAGCACCAATGATCAGCTTAGAAAGATCATTTGAACTGGCCAATCAACTTGACATATCTGCACTAAATCCTCTATAACTTTTGGTTTAGAGCTCAGAATGACATGAATCCAACACTCACGGTATGCTAGCTTAATTTTTTATACTATGACAAATTTCAAGACTCAAATAGATACGAAAAAACTTCCAAATAAGACTCAAATAGATACGAAAAAACTTCCAAATAATCCAATATATCCCAAACTGCGTGAAGATATCCATTATATTTCATTTATTGGCCTTTACTCAATGAGAACCATTGATCCATTTAGAATCATCATTTCAGCTAGCCGATTAACTTGACATGTCGACACGAAAGCGGCCGTCAATTTTAATTTAGAGCTCAGAATGACACGAATCCAACGCCTATGTTAAGATATCTCAATTTTATGTATTGTGACAAAATTTAGGAATGAAATAGATAGGACAAAGCCTCCAAATAATCCAATCTATCCCAAACTGCGTGATGACATGCATTATAATACATTTGTTAGCCTTTACTCAATGAGAACCACTGATCCGTTTAAAATGATCATTTTAGCTAGCCGATCAACTTGACATGTCAACACTAAATCGTCCATCACTTTAGATTTAAAGCTCAGAATGACACGTATCCAACGGCCATGTTAAGCTAGCTCAATTTTCTATATTGTGAAAAAAATTAGGAATGAAATAGATATAACAAAGCCTCCAGGTTATCTAATCTATCTCAAACTGCGTGATGCCATGCATTATACTTCACTTACAAGCATTTACTCAATGAGAACGAATGATCAGCTTAGAATGATCATTTGAACTATCCAATCAACTTGACATGTCCGCACTAAATCTTCCACCAGTTTTGATTTAGAGCTAAGAATGTCATGAACCCAACGCACACATTATGCTAGCTCAATTTCTATATTATGACAAAATTTCAGACTCAAATAGATAAGGCAAAGCTTACAAGTAATCATATCTATCCCGAAGTGCCTGATGCCATGCATTATAATTCATTTATTAGTCTTTACTCAATAAGAAGCATCGATACTTTTAGAATGATCATTTTAGCTAGCCGGTCAACTTGACTTGTCAACAGTAAATCCTCCGTCACTTTAGATTTAGAGCTGAGAATGACACGAATCCAACTCCCTCGTTAAGCTAGCTCAATTTTCTATATTGTGACAAAATTAAGGAATGAAAGAGATACAACAAAGTCTCCAAGTAGTCCAATATATCATAAACTGCGTGATGCAATGCATTATGCTTCACTTATGAGGTTTTAATGAATAAGCACAAATGATCAGTTTAGAATTATCATTTTAACTAGCCGATTAACTTGACATGTCCGCACTAAATTATCATTTTAACTTTTGATTAAGAACTCATAATGACATGAATTCAACGCCCATGTTATGCTAGCTCAATTTTCTTTATCGTGACAAGATTTCAGACTCAAATACACACGACAAAGCCTCCAAGTAATCCAATCTATCCCAAACTGCGTGATGCCATGCATTATGCTTCACTTATAAGCCTTTACTCAATGAGCACAAATGATCAGATTGGAAAGATCATTTGAACTGGCCAATCAACTTGACATATCCGCACTAAATCATCTGTAACTTTTGATTTACAGCTCAGAATGACATGAATCAAATGCCCACCGTGTGCTAGCTCAATTTGTTATACTATGACAAATTTTGAGACTCACATAGACACGAAAAAGGTTCCAACTAATCCAATCTATCCCAAACAGGGTGATGATATCCATTATATTTCATTCATTAGCCTTTACTCAATGAGAACCATCGATTCATTTAGAATCATCATTTCAGCTTGCCGATTAACTTGACATGTCAACACTAAAGCGTCCATCAATTTTAATTTATAGCTCGGAATGACACGAATCCAACACCCATGTTAAGATATCTCAACTTTCTATATTGTGACAAAATTTAGGAATGAGATAGATACGACAAATCTTCCATGTAATCCAATCTATCCCGTATTGTGTGATATCATGCATTATAGTTCATTTATTAGCCTTAACTCAATGAGAACCATTGATCCGTTTTGAATGATCATTTTAGCTAGCTCAATTAGTCTGTCACATTAGATTTAAAGCTCAGAATGATACGTATCGGACACCCATGTTAATCTAGCTAAATTTTCTATATTGTAACAAAAATTAGGAATGAAATAGATACAACAAAGCCTCCAAGTAATCCAATCTATCCCAAACTGCGTGATGCCATGCATTATGCTTCACTTATGAGGTTTTAAGCAATGAGCACCAATGATCAGTTTAGAATGAATATTTTAACTGGCTGATCAACTTGACATATCCGCACTAAATCGTCCATAACTTTTGATTTAGATCTCAGAATGACATGAATCCAATGCCCACACTATGGTAGCTCAAATTTATATATTCTGACAAAATTTCAGACTGAAATAGATATGACAAAGCCTCCAAGTAATCCATTCTATCCCAACCTGCGTGATGTCATGCATTATGCTTCACTTATGAGGTTTTAATCAATGAGCACCAATGATCAGTTTAGAATGAACATTTTAATTGGCCGATCAACTTGACAAATCCGCACTAAATCGTCCATAAATTTTGATTTAAGACTCAGAATTACATGAATCCAACGCCGACATTATGCTAGCTCAATTTTCTATATTGTGACAAAATTTCAGACTCAAATAGATACGACGAAGCTTCCAAGTAATCCAATCTATCCCAAACTACGTGATGTCATGCATTGTAATTCATTTATTAGCCTTTACTCAATGAGAACCACTGATCCGTTTAGAATGATCATTTTAGCTAGCTGATCAAATTGACATGTGAACACTAAATCGTCCGTCACATTAGATTTAAATCTCGGAATGATACGTATCCAACGCCCATGTTAAGCCAGCTCAATTTTCTATATTGTGTCAAAATTTAGGAATGAAATAGATACGACAAAGACTCCTTGTAGTCCAATCTATCCCGAACTGCGTAATGTCATGCATTATAATTCATTTATTAGCCTTTACTCAATGAGAACCACTGATCCATTTAGAATGATCATTTTAGTTAACCGATCAAATTGACATGTGAACACTAAATCGTCCGTGACTTTAGATTTAAAGCTCAGAATGACATGTATCCAACGCCCATGTTAAGCTAGCTCAATTTCCTATATTGTGACAAAAATTAGGAATGAAATAGATACAACAATGCGTCCAAGTAATCCAATCTATCACAAACTGCGTGATGCCATGCATTATGCTTCACTTATGAGGTTTTAATCAATGAGCACCAACCATCAGTTTAGAATGATCAATTTAAATGGGCGATCAACTTGACATATCTGCACTAAATCGTCCATAACTTTTGATTTAAAGCTCAGAATGATATGAATCCAACGCCCACATTATGCTAGATATATTTTCTATACTGTGACAAAATTTCAGACTCAAATATATACGACAAAGCCTCCAAGTAATCCATCAATCCCAAACTACGTGATACCATGCATTATGCTTCACTTATGAGGTTTTAATCAATGAGCACCAATGATCACTTTAGAATTATCATTTTAACTTGCCGATCAACTTGACATGTCTGCACTAAATCGTCTATAACTTTTGATTTAAAACTCAGAATGACATGAATCCAACGTCCACGTTATGCTAGATCAATTTTCTTTATTGTGACAAAATAGATATGACAAAGCCTCCAAGTAGTCCAATCTATCCCAAATTGTGTGATGCCATGCATTATGCTTCACTAATGAGCCTTTACTCAATGAGCACCAATGATCAGCTTAGAACGCTCATTTTAATTGGCCAATCAACTTGACATGTCAGCACTAAATCCTCCGTAACTTTTGATTTAGAGATCAGAATGATATGAATCCAACGCCCACGTTATGCTAGCTCAATTTTTATACTATGACAAAATTTCAGACTCAAATAGATACGACAAAGCTTCCAATTTATCCAATCTATCCCAAACTGCGTTATGCTATCCATTATAATTCATTGATTGGCCTTTACAAAGTGAGAACCATCGATACGTTTAGATTCATCATTTCAGCTAACCGATCAACTTGACATGTCAACACTAAAGCGTCCGTCAATTTTAATTTAGTGCTCAGAATGACATGAATCCAATGCCCATGTTAAGATATCTTTATTTTCTATATTGTGAAAAAATTTAGGAATGAAATAGATACGACAAAGCCTCCATGTAATCCTATCTATCCCGAATTACGTGATGTCAAGCATTATAATTCATTTATTAGCCTTTACTCAATGAGAAGCACTGATCAGTTTAGAATGATCATTTTAGTTAGCCGATCAAATTGACATGTCAACACAAAATCGTCTGTCACTTTAGATTTAAGGCTCAGAATGACACGTATCCAACGCCCATGTTAAGCTAGCTCAATTTTATATATTGTGACAAAAATTAGGAATGAAATAGATACAACAAAGCCTCCAAGTTATCCAATCTATCATAAACTGCGTGATGCCATGCATTATGCTTCACTTATGAGGTTTTAATCAATGAGCACCAATGAGCAGTTGAGAATGATCAATTTAAATGGGCGATCAACTTGACATATCCGCACTAAATCGTCCATAACTTATGATTTAGAGCCCAGAATGATATGAATCCAACGCCCACATTATGCTAGCTCAATTTTCTATATTGTGACAAATTTTCAGACTCAAATATATACGACAAAGCCTCCAAGTAATCCAATCTATCCCAAACTGCGTGATACCATGAATTATGCTTCACTTATGAGGTTTTAATCAATGAGCACCAATGATCACTTTAGAATTATCATTTTAACTGGCCTATCAACTTGACATTTCCGCACTAAATCGTCAATAATCCATAGCTTCCAAGTAATCCAATATATCCCTGCGTGATGCCATCCATTATAATTCATTTATTGGCCTTTGCTCAATGAGAACCATCAATCCATTTAGAATCATCATTTAAGCTAGCCGATCAATTTGACATGTCAACACTAAAGCATCCGTCAATATTAATTTAGAGCTATCCAACGCCCATGATAAGCTAGCTCAATTCTCTATATTGTGACAAAATTTTGGAATGAAATAGATATGACAAAGCCTCCAAGCAATCCAATCTATCCCAAACTGCGTGATGTCATGCATTACAATTCATTTATTAGCCTTTACTCAATGAGAACCATTGATCCGTTTATAATGATCATTTTAGCTAGCCAATCAACTTGACATGTCAACACTAAATCCTCCGTCACTTTAGATTTAGAGCTCAGAATGACAAAAATCCAACGCCCACGTTAAGCTAGCTCAATTTTCTATATTGTTACCAAAATTAGGAATGAAATATATACAACAAAGCCTCCAAGTAATCCAATCTATCCCAAACTGTGTGATTCCATGCATTATGCTTTACTTATGGGGTTTTAATCAATGAGCACCAATGATCAGTTTAGAATGATCATTTTAAATGGGCGATCAACTTGACATGTGCGCACTAAATCGTCCATAACTTTTGATTTAGAGCTTAGAATGACAAGAATCCAACGCCCACATTATGCTAGCTCCATTTTCTATATTGTGATAAAATTTCAGACTAAAATAGATACGACAAAGCTTCCCAAGTAATTATAATTCATTTATTAGCCTTTACTCAATAAGAACCATGGATCCGTTTAGAATGATCATTTTAGCTAGCCGATCAACTTGACATGTCAACACAAAATACTTTGTCACTTTAGATTTAGAGCTCAGAATCACAAGAATCCAACGCCCACACTAATCTAGCTCAATTTTCTATATTGTGACAAAATTATGGAATTAAATAAATACAACAAAGCCACCAAGTAATCCAATCTATCCCAAACTCCGTGATGCCATGCATTATGCATCACTTATGAGGTTTTAATCAATGAGTACCAATGATCAGTTTATAATTATCATTTTAACTGGCCGATCAAGTTGAGATGTCCGCACTAAATCGTCTATAACTTTTGGTTTAGAACTTAGAATGACATGAATCCAATGCCCTTGTTATGCTAGCTCAATTTTCTTTATGGTGACAAAACTTTAGACTCAAATAGATACGACAAAGCCTCCAAGTAATCCAATCTTTCCCAAAATATGTGATGCCATGCATTATGCTTCATTTATAAGCTTTTACTCAATGAGGACCAATGATCAGGTTAGAACGATCATTTGAACTGGCCAATCAAATTGAAATGTCCGCACTAAATCCCCCAAAACTTTTGATTTGGAGCTCAGAATGACATGAATCCAACGCCCACGTTTTGCTAGCTCAATTTTTTATACTCTGACAAATTTTCAGATGCAAATATATACAACAAAGCTTCCAAGTAATCCAACCTGTCCCAAGCTGCGTGATACCATCCATTATAAATCATTTATTGGCCTTTACTCAATGAGAACCATCGATCCATTTAAAATGATCATTTTAGGTAGCCGATCAACTTGACATGTCAACACTAAATCGTCCATCACTTCAGATTTAGAGCTCAGAATGCCCATGTTAAGCTAGCTCAATCGTCCAACACTGGACACATACATCTTAAGCTAGCTCAGTTTTCAATATTGTGACAAAAATTAGGAATGAAATAGATACAAAAAGGCCTCCAAGTAATCCAATCTATCCCAAACTGCGTGATGCCATGCATTACGCTTCACTTATGAGGTTTTAATCAATGAGCACCAATGATCAATTTAGAATGTTCATTTTAACTGGCTGATCAACTTGACATATCCGCACTAAATCGTGCATAACTTTTGATTTAGAGCTCATAATGACATGAATCCAACGCCCACATTATGGTAGCTCAATTTTCTATATTGTGACAAAATTTAAGATACGACAAAGCTTCCAAGTAATCCAATCTATCCCAAACTGCGTGATGCCATGCATTATGCTTCACTTATAATGTTTTACTCAAAGATCACCAATGATCAGCTTAGAATTATCATTTGAAGTGGACAATCAACTTGACATGTCCGCACTAAATTGTCCGTAACTTTTGATTTAGAGCTCAAAATGACATGAATCCAACGCCAACGTTATGCTAGCTCAGTTTTTTATACTATGACAAAATTGCTGACTCAAATAGATACGACAAAGCTTCCAAGTAATCCAATTTATACCAAAGTGCATGATGCCATGCATTATAATTCAGTTATTAGCCTTTACACAATAAGAACCATCGATCCGTTTAGAATGATCATTTTAGCTAGCCGATCAACATGATATGTCAACACTAAATCGTCCGTCAATTCAGATTTTGAGCTCAAAATGGCACAAATCCAACGCCCATGTTAAGCTAGATCAGTTTTCTATATTTTGATAAAATTTAGGAATAAAGTAGATACGACAAAGCCTCTAAGTAATCCAATCTATCCCAAACTGCGTGATACCATGTACTATAATTCATTTATTAGGCTTTACTCAATGAGAACAATTGATCCGTTTAGATTGATCATTTTATCTAGCCGATCAACTTGACATGTCAACACAAAACCATCCGTCACTTTAGATTTAGAGCTCAAAACGAGACGAATCCAACACCCATGTTAAACTAGCTCAAGATACGAATCCAACACCCATGTTATGCTAGCTAATGTTTCTATAGTGTGACCAAATTTCAGACTCAAATAGACACGATAAAGTCTCCAAGTTATGCAATCTATCCCAAACTGTGTGATGCCATGTATTATGCTTCACTTATAAGCCTTTACTCAATGAGCACCAATGATCAGCTTAGAATGATCATTTGAACGGGCCAATAAACTTGACATGTACGCACTAAATCGACTGTAACTTTTGATATAGAGCTCAGAATGACATGAATCCAACACCCATGTTATGCTATCTAAACTTTCTATACTATGACAGAACTTCAGACTCAAATAGATACGATGAAGCTTCCAAGTAATCCAATTTTTTCCAAACTGTGTGATGCCATGCATTATATTTCATTTATTAGCCTTTACTCCATGAGAACCATTCATCCGTTTAGAATGATTATTTTAGTTAGCATGTCAACACAAAATATCCGTCACTTTAAATTTAGAGCTTAAAATGACATGAATCCAATGCCCATGTTAAGCTAGCTCAATTTTTCTATAATGTGACAAATTTCAGAATCAAATAGATACGACAAAGCCTCCAAGTAATCCGATCTATCTCCAACTGCGTGATGCCATGCATTATGCTTCACTTATAAGCCTTTACTTAACGAGCACCAATGATCAGCTTAGAATGATCATTTGAACATGCCAATCAACTTGACATGTCCACACTAATTCGTCCGTACCTTTTAATTTGTAGCTTCGAATGACACGAATCCAACGCCCATGTTAAGCTAGCTCAATTTTCTATATTGTGACAAAATTTAGGAATGAAATAGATACTTAAATAGAATGGAATAATCCAGTCTATCCAAACTGCGTGATGCCATGCATTATAATTCATTTATTACCCTTTACTCAATGAGAACAATTGATTTGTGTATAATGATCATTTTAGCTAGCTGATCAACTTGACATGTCAACACTAAATTTTCCGTCACTTTAGATTTAGAGCTCAAAATGACACGAATCCAACAGCCATGTTAAGCTAGCTCAATTTTCTATATTGTGACAAAGTTTAGGAATGAACTATACACGACAACGCCTCCAAGTAATCCCATATATCCCAAACTGCGTGGTGCCATGCATTATGTTTCACTTATGAGGTTTTAATCAATGATCCCCAGTGATCAATTTAGAATGATCATTTAACTGACCGATCAATTTGACATGTCTCCACTAAATCGTCCATAACTTTTGATTTAGAGCTCAGAATGACATGAATCCAACGCCCACGTTATGCTACCTTAATTTTCTATAATGTGAGAAAATTTTAGACTCAAATAGATACGACAAAGCTATCCCAATCTAGCCCAAACTGTGTGATGCCATGTATTATGATTCATGTATAAGCCTTTACTCAATGAGCACCAATGATCAGCTTACAATGATCATTTGAACTGGCCAATCAACTTGACATGTCTGCACTAAATCGTCCGTAACTTTTGATTTAGAGCTCATAATGACATGAATCCCACAACCATGTTATGCTAGCTCAATTTTCTAAGCTATGACAAAATTTCATACTCAAATTGTTACGCCATAGCTTTCAAATAATCCAATCTATCCAAAACTCCGTGATACCATGCATTATAATTCATTTACTAGCCTTTACTCAACGAGATTCATCGATCTGTTTAGAATGATCATTTTTGCTAGCCAATCAACTTGATATGTCAACACTAAATCGTCCGTCAACTTAGATTTATAGCTCAGAATGACACGAATCCAATGCCCATGATAAGCTAGCTCAATTTTCTATATTGTGACAAAATTTAGTAATGAAATAGATACGACAATGCCTTCAAGTAATCCAATCTATCCAAGCTGCGTGATGCCATGCATTATAATTCATTTATTAGCCTTTAATCAATGAGAACCATTGATCCGTTTACAACGATCATTTTAGCTAGTCGATCAACTTGACATGTCAGCACTAAATTTTCTGTCACTTTAGATTTAGAGCTCAGAATGACACGAATCCAACGGCCATGTTAAGCTTGCTCAATTTGCTATATTGTGACAAAATTTATGAAAGAAATAGATACGACAAAGCCTCCAAGTAATCCAATCTATCCCAAACTGCGTGATGTCATGCATTATGATTCACTTATGAGGTTTTATTAAATGATCCCCAATGATCAGTTTAGAATAATCATTTTAACTGACCATCAACTTGACATGTACGCACTAAATCATCCATAACTTTTGATTTAGAGCTCAGAATGACATTGATACGACCATAGAAAGCACACAAAAGGAGAAGCTCATGGCTAGGAATGAACCAGTGGAACATGAAGAATCTCTTGCACTACCAGCTGGACCATTAACCCGAGCCAAAGCCAAGAAACTCAAAGAGGCAATCAGCCGCATGCTCAACAAGGAGAATGCACAACAAATTCACTTGAGCTTGAATGGAGAAGTGCCTAAAAGCACTCTGATTTTAGTACAAGCTCAAGAAAGCATACAAATGGGTATGTGATCCATTTGTACTCTTTTCCCCTTATCCAAGTTTTCTCCCATTGGGTTTTCTTGGTAAGGTTTTTAATGAGGCAAATGAATCACATTACAACCAGCCCAATTTGTTGTTTAAAATCAAAAGGAGTTCAATTCAAAATGCTCAAAATTGGCGTCATCAAAGGGGGGGGGGAAGTGTCTACATTCATAGTCAAAATAAAAGTTAATGAAGTCAAGGTCTTTGGTCAAGGTCTTTGGTCAAGTCTTCCCTTGTAATTGTAACCAATTTAATGTTGTACGCTCCTCATATTTACGTCCCCTTATAGTATAAATAGGGACTTTCAGTTGTAAACTTGATCATTCAACTTTTCAAATAAAAACAACTTCTTTTCTTAAGTTTGAGATTGATTCTCTTCTTAATCTGATTGTTGGTGTGTAATATCCTTCAGTCAACATTTAGTAGCCTTAGTGTGTAATATGTAAGCTACTATCTTAGGTAAATCAGTAGTCTTTCCGCAACTACTGTGTGACCCTTCAATCCACAACCTTTGAACAGATTGAATTTCGATTCATTCTGTTGCAAAGCCTATCTCAACCGCATCCAGAAGTGCATTCCTTGGGAGGTTCGCATCATTTGGTATCAGAGCACACTTCTGATCGGTTATCCCTATCCCTCATCTCTATATCTCTCCATTTCCATCTGCTTAGATTGCATCAGCTTGTGTGTATTGATTTACATCAGTTGATTAATCGAAAAAAACCTATTCATATAATTGCATTGTTGTTTTTATCCAATATTACATCAGTTTATCACATTAAAATCGACCCCAACCCATTGCATTTTCAGATTAGAAAATAACACACTCGCAACTCTTCATCTTCCATCAAAATTGTTTTTTCAGAACAGGTATTTTAACATATTTGTTAAGTGAATTTGTAGCTATGACAGGAGGAAATCAAACTTCAGAAGCACCAAACTTGTTAATGGAGGCTCTAGTAGCAGAAATGAAGAAAGCACTACAAGTAGAGCTGGAAGCCATTCATTTGCGGCTTGATGATGTTCAGAACAATAGTAACACGTAAGCAGGTCCAAGGAGAACCAGGAATCCCTTTAGACATGACCATAATGAAGAAATAGAAGCCTACTATAGTTATGGCAGTGAAGGGAGTAGGAGAACCCAAGGAGGCATAGGCGTGTAAGAGAAGAAAGGGTGACGCTTAAAGACACCTTAAGAGGTCTTAAACTTAAGATACCATCATTCTATGGCAAAAATGATCCAGACACTTACCTGGAATGGGAGAAGAAGATCGAGCTGGTGTTTGATTGTCAACACTATTCCGAGCTCAACAAGGTCCGCATAGCTGCTACTGAATTTTATGAGTATGCACTCAGCTGGTGGGATCAATTGGTGACTTCCAGAAGACGTAATGGTGAGTATCCAGTAGAAACATGGGCTGAGATGAAAGCCATAATGAGGAAAAGGTTTGTGCCCAGCCATTACCACCGTGAGCTTCACCAAAAGCTAAGGAGACTCAATCAAGGAAGCCGAAGTGTTGAGGACTATTACCAGGAGTTGGAAACCCTCATGACCAGGGCAGACATTTCAGAAGACAGAGAAGCTACTATGGCAAGATTTTTAGGAGGACTTAACCGTGAAATTCAAGATAGAATGGAGCTGGAACATTATGTGGAGCTAGAGGAAATGTTGCACAAAGCTATACTGGTGGAACAGCAGCTAAAAAAAAGTTATACTATGCCAAGCTATGGAGCAGCTAACAATAAGCCTAGCTACCAAAAGGAAGGAAAACAGATTGCTAAAGTTGATTCCAAACCTTCAACAACCACTCAAGATGTCAAGGGAAAATCTGAAGCTACTACATCTACTAGAACAAGAGATGTGAAATGTTTCAAATGCCAAGGAAGAGGGCATTATGCGAATGAATGCACCAACAAAAAGATCATGATTCTGTTGGATAATGGTGAAATAGAATCCGAGGAAGAAGAAGTCTTTTCTGATTCTTCAGAAGAGCATCTTGAACCTCCTATGGCAGGAGAATTATTGGTAACAAGAAGAACCCTAAGCGTACAAAACAAAACCAAAGAACATGAGCAAAGAGAGAACCTGTTTCACTCAAGATGCCACGTCCAAGGAAAGGTTTGCAGCATCATTATTGATGGAGGCAGCTGCACTAATGTGGCTAGTGAAACTATGGTTAACAAGTTAGGTCTGGAAGTGTTCAAGCACCAAAAGCCGTGTAAGCTGCAATGGCTTAATGAGTGTGGCGAAATGAAGGTAAGCAGCCAAGTCAAGGTACCTATAACCATTGGAAAGTACCAAGATGAGATCCTTTGTGATGTTTTACCAATGGAGGCTGGCCACATTCTGCTTGGAAGACCATGGCAATTTGATCGAAAGGTCATTCATGATGGTTACACCAACCAACACTCGTTTGAACACAAAGGTAAGAAGATCACACTTGTTCCTATGACACCACAGGAGGTGTACCAAGATCAGCTCGTGTTGGAGCAAAGGAAAACAGCTGGAACTTCAAAAGAAACCGTAAGCACCAAAAGTGACAAAGGCTGTGAGAACAAGAACAAAAAGCACTCAAGTTTCTTTGTGAGAACTGGTGGAGTTAAGAAGGCTCTCTTCTTACAACAACCTGTTCTTTTGTTTATCTATAAGGAAGCTCTCATGAGCTTAACTAACATTGCACAGGTATTACCGAGTGAAGTGACTTCTATTTTGCAGGATTATGAAGATGTCTTTCCAGAAGACAATCCAAAGGGGCTACCACCCATCAGAGGCATTGAACATCAGATTGATTTTGTACCTGGAGCCTCAATACCAAATAGACCAGCTTATAGAACCAACCCCGTTGAGACTAAGGAGCTGCAAAGACAAGTTAATGAGCTAATGGAGAACAGCTACATCAGGGAGAGCATGAGTCCTTGTGCTGTGCCAGTTCTACTTGTGCCAAAGAAAGATGGCAGCTGGCGCATGTGTGTTGATTGTAGAGCAATCAACAATATTACGGTAAAGTATCGCCATCCAATCCCTAGGTTAGATGACATGCTTGATGAATTGCATGGTTTCAGAATCTTTTCTAAGATAGATCTTAAGAGTGGGTACCATCAAATACGCATGAAGGAAGGGGATGAATGGAAAACTGCATTTAAAACTAAGCATGGATTATATGAATGGTCAGTCATGCCATTTGGGTTAACAAATGCACCTAGTACTTTAATGAGGTTGATGAATCATGTTCTTAGAGCATTCATAGGAGTCTTTGTTGTGGTATACTTTGATGACATCTTAATCTACAGCAAGAATCTAGAAGAGCATGCTAGTCATTTGACATCGGTTCTAAGCGTTCTTAGAAAAGAAAAACTATATGCCAATCTTACGAAATGCACTTTTTGTACAGATAACATTGTGTTCCTAGGCTTTGTTATAAGTGCAGATGGTATTAAGGTTGATGAGGAGAAGGTCAAAGCTATTAAGGAATGGCCAAGTCCAAAAACTGTAGGAGAAGTGAGAAGTTTCCATGGGCTACCTGGCTTCTATAGACGCTTTGTCAAGGATTTTAGCACTATTGCTGCCCCACTTACGGAAGTAATCAAGAAAGACGTAGGATTCAAATGGGGACATGCTCAAGAAACCTCATTCCAAGCTTTGAAAGAAAAGCTTAGACATGCACCTCTTCTATCTTTACCTGATTTTCTTAAAACCTTTGAGATAGAATGTGATGCTTCTGGTATAGGTATTGGAGCTGTTTTGGTGCAGGATAAGAAACCTATAGCCTATTTCAGTGAGAAGCTTGGAGGAGCCACCCTCAACTATCCAACCTACGACAAGGAATTGTACGCCTTGGTCCGTGCTTTGCAAACTTGGCAACACTACTTGTGGCCTAACGAGTTCGTGATTCACACAGATCATGAGTCACTCAAGCACTTAAAGGGCCAACAGAAGCTGAACAAAAGGCATGCACGGTGGGTTGAGTTCATAGAAACATTTCCGTATGTCATTAAATACAAACAAGGTAAAGAGAATGTTGTGGCAGATGCATTGTCACGGAGGTATGCCTTAATCTCTACTCTTGATGCTAAGTTGTTAGGTTTTGAACAGCTTAAAGAGCTATATGAAACTGATCCTGAATTTAAAGATGTATACATTGCTAGCAAAAAGTTCACTTCAGGAAAATACTATCGGCATGATGGATTCCTATTTTATAATAATAGATTATATGTGCCTAACTGTTCCATTCGAGACTTGCTAGTTAGGGAAGCTCATGGAGGAGGACTGATGGGGCATTTTGGAGTTGCCAAAACCCTTAAAGTAATGCAAGATCATTTTCATTGGCCACACATGAAGAGAGACGTAGAAAGAATCTGTGCAAGGTGTGCCACATGCAAACAGGCTAAGTCTAAGGTTCAACCCCACGGTTTGTACACTCCTTTACCCATTCCTACTCATCCCTGGATTGACATATCAATGGACTTTGTGGTTGGTTTGCCTAGAACGAAGACAGGAAAGGATTCTATCTTTGTTGTGGTTGATAGATTCTCTAAGATGGCTCATTTTATAGCATGTCACAAGACTGATGATGCATTGCATATAGCCAATCTNGGCCAAGAGTACAAGGAAAAATCCAAGGGCTTCTTAACATTGCAAAGGACTCCAGAGACTTGGTCTCTCGTGGCAAAAGAGGTAAAGGCCCAACATTTCGTAAACCTACTCCAAGTTGAAGACTAGGAGCTAGGCGCGTGCAACCCACAAGGTCGGACACCTTCCATTTCTTGGCAGAAAGGTAAGAAAGGTAAGTTTTCAATTATACACTTTTCTTTTCTGTTTTGCAGGGTAGGAATTAGTAGTTTTCCATTTTTGAGTCAAGAAGAATTTAGGTAGTTGTCCTTTTTCGGTTAGTCCTTTTTGTAATTTTCCTTATGTACTTTTGTAACTTTTGTATTTTTATTTTGGGTCGACACTAGAAGGTCAAGGCTGCCGAGCATATTAATAAGGCTCATTCAGCATTTTAGTTCGATAAATTTTGATTATTAATAAATATATTTGATTATTAATAAATATAGAACTTTTTCCTACAAATTTTTCTCCTAAAACTCTATCGCTTAGAACCCTAGTTGAGACCAGCCCTTATAGCTTCTAAGTTGTGATTTATCATACGGTTCATCACCACTCGTGTGGTTCACTTCACCTCTCCATCCAATACCCACCAGAAAACCCCCATCCAGAATCCTAAGGCCGAGTTTCTTGCCTAATCTTCTCCAACCAGTCCGCGAGTGTTACGGCCTTGATTCAAGGCTTGTATCATTTTGGTATCAGAGCTTAAGCTCCTAAAACCAGGTTTTTTCTATCCTTTACTTTAGCCTTATTTCCAATTCGTGTATTAGTTTAAGTTTCATTAAAAAAATCAAAAAAATAACATCTAAAATTCAAACCGAGTACATCAGCTCCTAAGTGCATCACTATGATCTAGATTCATCTTTTTTCTTGCAACTTCATTTTTCCTTTTTGTTGAAATTATATTTTCCATTATTAATTAAGTTAAATAAAAAATGAAAAAAAAGAAAAGAAAATCAAGAAAATCGACCAAAAAAATAAATATAGGAGATTTGCATTAATTGGTAGGATTTGCAACATTAATTGTTAGGATCTTTCCTTTTTTCTAATTTTTCCTTTTCTATTTGCATCTTCTTCTACTATAAAAGAAAACCCTCCTAAAGGATTCTTAGGAGCAAACTAACTTGGTTTTCTTCTTGTAGCACATGATGGCTGAAGCAAATCAAGATGCAACCGAGGCCATGATGGCCATGTTCACCACCCTCCAAACACAACTCGCATCAATCGGTGAGAGGTTCGAGCGTGTGGAGAGGCCGGTGAGATTCCAGGCCATAAGGCACGTGAGGGCTGACCAAGACGCTGCTGAAGGTCCTGATCACCCTAGGACACGGCCAGAACAGGAGGAACCCCAACCGGAACGAGATGAGGACCAACAACCTCACGGCTATCAACCTAGACCGAGAGGACCTCCACTGCAACCAGAAGCAGAGGGAAATGGTTACGAGCCCTATGGTCATCACTAGAGACCAAGGATGCCCCTTAGACATCATGAGGATGGAGATGACTATGCCTACAATCGGGTAAACAGTCACGATGTCAAGCTAACACCTCCTAGTTTTGCAGGAAAGTAGACCCCGAGGCCTACCAAGATTGGGAAAGAAGGACGGATCACATCTTCGACCATTACAACAAACTAGGCCCTAGGAGAGTCTCCATGGCAGTAGCACAACTCACGGATAATGCCCTCATCATCTGGTGGGATTGTGAGGCTTCTGACCGTAGGAGAAGGAGATTGAGGCACGTAGATTCTTGGGTCGACATAAAGGATCTCATGAGGCAAAGGTTTGTCCCACCTTATTTACATAGAGATTTCCAACGACGTTTTCGTACTCTTAAACAGGGCACAAGATCAGTAGAGGAGTACTCCGAGGAGTTTGAGAGACTAAGGAACAGGCTAGAGCTCAATGACAATGAGGAAGCATTGATGGCTCAAACCTTCGATGGATAGCTTGAAAGGATCAGCCGCAAAGTGGAGAGACAAATCTACAATGACTTCAAGGACTTCTTCCACCTCTTTATCCAGGCTGAACAGCACATCAAGCGTAAGAGCCAAGACATACGCAACAAACCTAAGATGCCTTGGGCACCGAGCATTAGCACCAAGCCCATGGACAAGGGCAAGAGTATAGAAATCGAATCACGGTTCAAGAGCAAGCCTCCTGAGCAAACCCGTGACTAGAGAGAGCCTAGTAAGTCTTCTAACTCTCAGAGATCCCGTGATATCACTTGCTTTAAGTTTAGGGGTCGCGGTCACATCTCAAGGGAGTGCCCAAACAACCGAGTCATGCTGATCATGGAAGCTGGAGAATATGAATCTCAAGATGAATAGGACTTTGAACAGAAAGCAGACTACGGTGACATAGAGTACCCTGATGTGAGGGAAGTACTGGTCACTAGACGCATCCTCAGTGCAATGGTAGACCTCTCCGAGACCATTCAGAGGGAGAACATCTTCCACAGCTGGTGCACCATCAAGGGCAAGGTATGTAATCCCATCATAGATGGTGGTTCTTGCACTAATGTGGCTAGTGCCTATATGGTTGATAAGCTAGGTCTAGGGAAGACAAAGCACCCCCAGACATATCGACTGAGATGGATTGATGACAAGGTGGAGCTCAAGATCCATGAACAAGTAACCATGCCATTCAGTGTGGGCAGATACCAGGACCAAGTGGTTTGTGACGTGGTGCCCATGCAAGCTGGTCATCTTCTGCTAGGAAGACCATGGCAGTTCGACAAGGAGACAAGGCATGATGGTCGGACCAACCTATACACATTTGTGCACGATAAGAGAAAGGTCAGCCTAGCTCCTCTCACCCCTGCACAGGTACACGAGCTACAACAGGAAATGAGTAAGGAAAAGAAACTCATTAAATCTAATTTTCTCATTCAACCGAGTCATGTCCGGAGAGCTTTAGCCCCAAAGGACTTAGTGTTACTAATGGTTTTCAAAGAGGTTTTGAGTGTAGAGAAAGAACAGGTAGAGCTACCTCCTGAAGTAGCAGCCCTCCTCAACAAAAGGATGTATTCCCTGAGGAGATACCAGCAGGCTTACCTCCCTTACGCGGCATAGAACACCAGATCGACATCATGCCCGGAGTAGCCTTACCCAACGACCAGCCTATCGGATGAGTCCAGAGGAGTCCAAGGAGCTTGAGAAGCAGGTTAAGGAGCTCCTAGAGAAAGGCTATGCTCGAGAGAGCCTCAGTCCATGTGCCAAACCAGTGTTACTAGTCCCCAAGAAGGATGGGACTTGGCGAATGTGTGTAGACTGCCGAGCCATCAACAGCATCACAGTCAAGTACTGACACCCTATACCAAGGCTGGATGACATGCTAGATGAGCTGAGTGGAGCCACAGTGTTCTCCAAGATAGACCTCAAGAGTGGATACCACCAGGTCAGGATGAAGGATGGTGATGAGTGGAAGACTGCTTTCAAGACAAAGCAAGGGCTCTATGAGTGGACAGTCATGCCATTTGGCGTGACTAATGCTCCAAGCACCTTCATGCGTCTTATGAACCAAGGTCTTAGGGCGTACATCAGTAAGTTTGTAATAGTCTATTTTGATGACATACTTGTTTACAGTAAATGCCTAGGGGAACACCTTACACATCTTGAGATGGTTCTTAAAACCCTTCGACAAGAAGAGTTTTATGCCAATCTCAAGAAGTGCACATTTTGTACTGGCAAGCTTGTTTTCTTAGGCTTTGTTGTAAGTTCACAGGGATTACAGGTTGATGAAGAGAAGATTCGAGCCATACAAGAATGGCCAACACCGAGCAACATCAGCCAAGTGAGAAGCTTCCATGGCCTTGCCAGCTTCTACAGAAGAATTGTGCCCAACTTCAGCAGCATTGCCTCACCATTGACGGCAGTAGTGAAGAAGAATGTGGGATTCAGTTGGGGAGAATCTCAAGAGAAGGCATTCTAGGCCTTGAAGGACAGCCTCACGCATGCACCAGTACTAGTCATGCCCGACTTCAACAAGACGTTTGAAGTGGAGTGTGATGCCTCTGGAATATGCATAGGAGCAGTGCTAACCCAAGGAGGAAGGGCAGTGGCATACTTCAGTGAGAAGTTAGGTGGGGCCTCACTGAATTACCCCACGTACAACAAATAGCTCTATGCCTTAATCCGAGCTTTGGAGACTTGGCAACATTACTTGTTGTCCAAGGAGTTTGTGATCCACACTGATCACGAGATTCTCAAACACCTTAAAGGGCAAACCAACCTCAAGAGGAGACATGCTAGGTGGATGGAGTTTATAGAAATCTTCCCTTACGTCATCAAGTACAAGAAGAGCAAGGATAATATGGTAGCTGATGCATTATCAAGGAGGTTTGCTTTGATATCTACAATGGAAGCAAAGGTCTTAGGATTCGAGCACATCAAGGACCTGTATAAGGATGATCCTAACTTTGCTGAGAGCTACAAGGAGTGTGGCACAGGGAGTCATGGCAAGTTCTATATCCATGATGGGTTCTTGTTCCGGGAAAGAAAGATGTGCATACCACAAGGATTTCTACGAGAGCTTATCACCCGAGAAGCTCATGGAGGAGGTCTTATAGGCGACTTTGGTGTTGACAAGACACTAGCAATAGTAAAAGCGCACTTCTATTGGCCACACATCAAGAGGTCAGTAGAAGCCCATTGTGCAAGGTGCATCACTTGCAAGAAGGCGAAGTCCCAAATGCACCCTCACGGGTTGTATCTCCCTCTGCCCATACCAACACATACATGGGTGGACATTTCCATGGATTTCATTCTAGGTCTGCCCAAGATCAACCACAAGGATGTAAGAATATTGAGATTATAGAGGAGAAATGTGAAGAATTGAATCTGAAAACTCAAAGAGAAGTATGAGAAAATGAGAAATGACTTAGACTTATGGAGAAGAATCTCCTAAGAGTTTTTTTATACATTGAGTCTTTACAGCCCTTTTATAGAGGATTTACAATGTGAACACAAAAGAAAACGAATTCAAACTTGTGGATGAGTTTGAATAGAGGAGGAGCCTGTCAACAACCAATGAGAAGAGAGGAGACAGCATGGGCATGACTGTTTGGTGTGGTTGCCAAGACTGTGTGCAGCATGGGCATGACTGTTTGGTGTGGTTGCCAAGACTGTGTGCAGCATGGGCATGACTTTTTCACCTTGATTCTTCTCCCAAGGTAGCTATTTAACCATTTCAACCATGTGGTTAATAATAACCCATCCTTTTTCATTTCCCTTGTTATTCAAACTGAATTTTCGTGCTCACACTTGCCTTGTAGGTCAAGATAGGTCTTATTTGATTTTCCTATGTCAATACTCCCCCTCAAGCTAAAGACTTTGGAATCACCCTAAAATCTTAAGCTTGGGAACCCAAGGCAACACCTCATTAAAAACCTTATTAAGGAAAACCACTTGGGACAAAACCTTAATAAGGGAAAAAGAGTGTGTTGCTCTTGGGTTAGGAGACCTTTGATCATGGGTGTGATAAATCAACAAGCCCAAGTTTGCTAAAGATGTTCTTGCAAACTTTGAGACTTGCTGCCTTTGTGAAAATGTCAGCTAGTTGGTCTTCACTCCTTGTATAACATGGCAGAATGGTTCCATCTTGAACTTTCTCCCTAACCTTATGGCAGTCGATCTCTATGTGCTTGGTTCTCTCGTGAAACACTGAGTTTGAAGCTATGTGAATGGCTGCCTGATTATCACAATGGAAGGTAATTGGCCCTGGTTGTGCAATACCGAAATCTTTCAAGAGTGCTTTGAGCCAAGTTACTTCATTTGTCAGCTCCCTCATAGCCCTATATTCTGCTTCAGCACTAGAACATGATACCACCTTCTGCTTCTTAGTCTTCCAAGTGACTAAGTTCCCACCAACGAAGGTGCAATACCTAGTGGTTGATTTCCTATCCACCCTATCACCAGCCCAATCCGCATCACAATACCCGACAATCTCAGTGTTCCCATTTTTGCCCATCCATATACCTTGACCAGGAAATCCTTTGATGTATCTAAGGATCCTTTCTACCATGCTCCAATGATATACAGTAGGCTTTTGCATATGTTGACTTACTTGATTCACAGCAAAACACAAGTCTGGTCGTGTGAGGGTGAGGTAGATCAGCTTCCCAATAGTCTCCTATACTGAGAAACATCCTTAAATAACTCATCAGCTTTCTCCCCCTTTCCGTTGACCTTGTAGCCATCTTCAAGAGGAGTTTTGGCCGGTTTAGCCCCAAGCTTTCCCGTGTCTGTCAACAGATCAAGAGCATACTTCCTTTGGGATAGAAAGAGCCCTTCTTGAGACCGACACACTTCAATCCCCAAGAAGTACTTCAACTCTCCAAGATCCTTGATGTCAAATGATCTGTTTAAGAAGGCCTTTGTGGACTGAATTCCTTCCTTATCATCTCCTGTGATGATAAGGTCATCCACATAAACCCAGACCGCCACGATTCCTTTGGAGTTTTGACGAGTGAACAAAGTATGATCTGAATGGGATTTCCTAAACCCATTATCAGTAAGTGTGGAGCTTAATTTGTGATACCAGGCCCTTGGTGACTGCTTCAACCCATATATTGCTTTTCTAAGTCTTAGAACCTGTCCCTCTTTGCAAAGATCTTCAAGGCCTGGTGGTGGAGTCATATACACTTCCTCTTCAAGTTCTCCTTGTAGGAATGCGTTCTGACATCCATTTGCCATAGGTCCCAAGTCAGATTCGTAGCTAGTGAAAGAACAACCCTTACAGTGTGTAGCTTAGCCACCGGTGCAAATGTATCAGTATAGTCCTCTCCATATGTCTGAGTGAAACCTCTTGCAACTAGACGTGCCTTGTACCTTTCTATGTCCCCATTGCTTTTATACTTGATGGTGAACACCCACTTGGAACTCACAGCCTTCTTGCCTTTGGGAAGTTCTTGTATATCCCATGTATGATTCCTTTCCATAGCTCCTTTCTCATCTCTTACTGCATCTAACCATTCTTTCTTGCTCTCAGCTTCTTCATAAGTCCTTGGAATCTGACTTTGTTCAATCTTTCCAAGGAATGCTTGATGACTAGATGGCAAGAGGTCAGGGGAACAAACAGCTTGTATGGGATGAGCCACGGCCTGGTTGTTGTAGAATACCCTAGTGTTCCTAAGTCTAGTACTCCTCCTTAAATGCTGAACAGGTGGTGCAACCTCCTCTACAACCGTTTTCTCTTCCATTTGGTGAATAGGTTCCTCTATACCCACTTCCAAGTCGTCTTGTTCTTGATTTTGGGCCATAGCTTCTTCTTGGATTGGAGTTGGTTCTTGAGTTACCACCCCTTGTTCATTCTCTTGGGTATCTTGTGAACTACTTAAGGTTCTTGTTCTTCGTGTCTTGAATCCTTTGGCAGATCATTTCCCAAATGATTCAAGAGAAACCTCAAACTCGTAGCCAAATCAGAAGGTGACCTTGAGAGATCTTTCAATCCTTCCCAATCTTTCTGATCATAATAGCTTTGTTCTTCTATGAACTTGACATCTCTAGACACATATGTCCTGTTGTTGCTCGGATCATAGCACTTATAACCCTTTTTTGTTGTCGAATATCCAAGGAACATACACTTGATGCTCTTTGCCTCCAACTTGTTTCTTAGATCACCTGGAACATACACAAAGCACACACACCCAAATACACGTATATGATCAATGAAAGGTTTAGTTTTATTGAGTACCTCAAATGGGGATATATCTTGCAAGACTTTGGTTGGAATCCGATTGATGAGGTAGCAAGCAACCAAAACTGCATCTCCCCAAAAAATTTTTAGGAACATTGGTATGAAACATCATGGATCTTGCTACTTCCATTAAGTGTCGGTTCTTCCTTTCAGCAACTCCATTTTGTTGTGGTGTGTGTGGACAGCTAGTTTGATGTAGTATTTCATGTTTGTTTAGATGAGCTTTGAATCTTTGACTTGTGTATTCCCCTCCATTATCTGATCTTAACACTTTGATCTTGGCATTGAATTGATTAGTAACATAATTATGAGAGTTTATAAATGCCTCATAAACCCTATCTTTAGATGGAAGTAATGTAACCCATGTATATTTCGATTTCTCATCTATAAAGGTCACAAAGTTTTTATTCCTATCTCTAGACATGTAAGGTGAGGTCCAAACATCGGAATGTACTAAATCAAAGCAATGCTCATAAATTGTAGACGATTTAGGGAAAAAAACACGACAATGTTTGCCAAGGATACAAGCCTCACAAACTGAGTGATCATAAGCGACATTAGGAATTATTAAGCTTAAAGCACCAGCATGAGGATGTCCTAATCTAGCATGCCATAAGACATCTTTATTAGCAAAAACACAGGATTTGAAAGCTAAGGAATCCAAATTGCTTGGAGGGTCTTCAAGAACATATAGCTCATCTTGAGTTACACCACCTCCAAGTATCTTACCACTCTTAATATCCTGAAAGTAAACATTGTTAGGCGCAAATGTAACATTGCAATTGAGGTCTTTAGTAGCCTTTTTGACAGAAACTAGATTAGACTTAAATTTAGGTACAAAGAATGCATTAGTTTCTTTGTCAAATAGTCTTAATTTTCCGGTTCCTTCAATTGGAATACCTTACCATCAGCTATAGTTACTTGTCCTAGACATGGTTCAATGTTCTTTAACAACCTAGCATTGCTAATCATATGGTGAGAAGCACCTGAATCCACTACCAACTTATGATCTGGTTTATCAAGCGATTTATGGGGGTAGAGTGTGATACCGGAGAGTTTTGAGGCATAGGCCTTGATGAGATCCTCCAAGTCACTCTTCTTAACATACTCCATGGATACATTCATAGCTAGCTTCCCTCCTTGGTTGGATGAACTTGCCGGTTCAGTCGCAACCATTTGAGAGATGTTAGCCTTTGAATCCTTGAACCGATTTGGCTTGAGATGAGGATGAAGTACCCAGCACTTGTCCTTGATGTGGCCATTCCTCTTACAATGCTCACACATCACACTCTTCCTATCCTCTTGCTTAAACACGCTTTTGTTGGCCATGACTAGTTCTCCTTTACAACCAAACAAACCAATGTTGCCTTGCTCCCTTTGAATCCGTGAGCACACCTCTTCGAAATCAGGGAGTTTTGGCTCTCTCAGGATGGACTTAATCACATCCTTAAAGGCTGGATTTAGGTTGAGAAGGAGCCCAAATATCTTGTCTTGTTCCTTCCTTTCATTAAGCACCTTTGGATCCTAGAACTTGGTCTCAACATGTCAAGCTCGGACCATGTTGACTGGAACTTGCCCAGGAATTTTGTGAACTCCATATCCTCTTGGTGTAGATCATTGAGAGCCTTCTTAACCTCATAAACACGGCTGAGGTTTGAAACATCCCCATACACCCTCTTGAGAGTGTCCCAAAGAGACTTGGCAGTTTCACAATGTGAATAAGCTTCAAGAATGGATGGGTCCAATGAAATTTGGAGGAATCCAAGGACTGATTGATCTTCTTGGAACCACCTAGCTTCTTCTTTTCTTGTTGCCTCATCCTTCTTCTCCTTTGGATCATCTATAGATGGAGTATTATCCTCCAAGATGTGATTCCAAAGTCCTTTGGCACAAATGGCTGTCTTGATGGTTCTTGACCATAATGTGTAGTTCAAGCCTTTGAGAACTACTGCTATCACCGTAGGTTTCAGGCTGGAACTAATTTGAACTGTATCCTCCAATGTTAGGCTTTGAAGAGCTCAAAGGAAGCAGCTTTTATGGTTGAATGAAACCGTGAGTTTTTAGTCTAAAGACTGAGAGATTTTTGACAGAATTTTAGATTAGAAACTGAGAGATTTGAGTAGAAAAAGATAAGAGAATGATCTTATGCTCTGATACCATGTAAGAATATTGAGATTATAGAGGAGAAATGTGAAGAATTGAATCTGAAAACTCAAAGAGAAGTATGAGAAAATGAGAAATGACTTAGACTTATGGAGAAGAATCTCCTAAGAGTATGTTATACATTGAGTCTTTACAGCCCTTTTATAGAGGATTTACAATGTGAACACAAAAGAAAACGAATTCAAACTTGTGGATGAGTTTGAATAGAGGAGGAGCCTGTCAACAACCAATGAGAAGAGAGGAGACAGCATGGGCATGACTGTTTGGTGTGGTTGCCAAGACTGTGTGCAGCATGGGCATGACTGTTTGGTGTGGTTGCCAAGACTGTGTGCAGCATGGGCATGACTTTTTCACCTTGATTCTTCTCCCAAGGTAGCTATTTAACCATTTCAACCATGTGGTTAATAATAACCCATCCTTTTTCATTTCCCTTGTTATTCAAACTGAATTTTCGTGCTCACACTTGCCTTGTAGGTCAAGATAGGTCTTATTTGATTTTCCTATGTCAATAAAGGATGCTATCTTTGTAGTGGTGGACCAATTTTCCAAGATGGCACCTTTCATACCATGTGCCAATGTTAATGATGCCACGCAAACAGCTGAACTGTTCTTCAGGGAGGTAGTGCGACTTTATGGAGTGCCAAGGACCATCGTGTCAGACAGAGACACCAAATTTCTCAGCCACTTCTGGAGGACCCTCTGGAGAAAGTTGGGCACAAAGCTGCTCTTCTCTACCACCTGCCATCTTCAAACAGATGACCAAAATGAAGTAGTAACCCGGACATTGTCGGCTCTTCTCATGACCACACTAGGGAAGAACCTCAAGACATGGGTGGAGTGCCTGCCATTTATAGAGTTTGCTTACAACCGAGCAGTGCATTCAGCCACAAAGAAGACCCCTTTTGAAGTGGTCTACTGTTTCAACCCTCAAACGCCTTTAGAGCAAACATCACTACCCCCAGCAGAAATGACCAACCTCAATGGAGTATCTAAGGCAAAATTCATCAAGAAGATACACCAGAAGGTAGCAGAGAACCTGGAGAAGAGTATTGGGCAGTACGTGACTCACGCCAACAAAGGGAGAAGAGAAATGATCTTTCAACGAGGTGATTGGGTGTGGCTACACCAACGACAAGAGAGGTTCCCCAACCTAAGGAGTTCCAAGCTGGCCCCAAGAGGAGATGGACCATTCAGAATGCTGGAGAGGATCAACAACAACGCCTACCGGATTGAACTTCCAGGTGAGTTTAATGTGTCTAACACATTTAATGTGACTGATTTAACTCCTTTCCTTGTAGATGAGCCATTTTTGAGGTCAAAACCTACTGAAGGAGGGAGGGGATGATGAGGACATCTGATCGTCTGGCCAGCCAGAAGACCAAAATGGCCGACCAGAAGGCTTGCCCGAGACAGCCGGGCCATTTGGCGCGTCTGCCGGGCCAAGCGGTACCACCGGCCCTACGATCAGCCGGGCCGGGCCGACCAATTTTTCCGGCAGAGAGGCCCAAACCTCCGGCCCAACTGGCGGCGACATGAATGACACCGCCAGCCTAATTGGTGATGCCGCCAGCTCACAAATCAATCTGGCCGGCTCCGATCCCAACTCGGCCAGCTCCATGCACAATCCAGCCGGCTCACGTGATTGCACCATCATTTCCACCTCTACACAAGAAGACTCGGATCAATTCATCTACCAGCTTCAAGGAATGAATCTGGATGAACTCTCTACACCAGTGGTGCCATCAGGAGCCATGACACGGAGTAGAACAAGGGCACTTTTCAACAACTTCAGCTTGTGGGTAGACAAGCTCCTAGAAGACCAAGGACAAGGAGCATTAGGCCAAGAGTACAAGGAAGAATCCAAGGGTTTCTCAACATTGCAAAGGACTCCAGAGACTTGGGCTCTCATGGAAAAAGAGGTCAAGGCCCAACATTTCGTAACCCTACTCCAAGTTGAAGGCTATGAGCTAGGCGCGTGCAACCCACAAGGTCGGCCACGGCCTAAAGGTAAAAAAGGAAAGTTTTCAATTATATAATTGCTTTTTCTATTTTTCACCATAGGAATTAGTAGTTTTCCAGTTTTGAGTCAAGAACAATTTTGGTAGTTGTCCTTTTTTGGTTATTTTCCTTTTTGTAATTTTCCTTATTCACTTTTGTAACTTTTCCATTTTTATTTTTGGGTCGACCCTAAAAGGTCAAGGCTACCGAGCATATTAATAAGGCTCCTTCAATATTTTAGTTCAAAAAGTTTTGAATATTAATAAAGATAGAACTTTTTCCTATGAGTTTTTCTCCTAAAACTGTATCGCTTAGAATCCTAGTTGAGTCCAGCCCTCCTAGCTTCTAAGTTATGATTTATCACGAGGTTAATCACCCCTCGTGTGGTTCACTTCACCTCTCCATCCAGTACAATATTTTTAAGATTCTTCATCTCTAACTCCATAGCCGCCATTTTTTTTATCTTGTCATTCTCCTCGTTTCTAGCCGTAGATGTTGCACCACCGGTATCTACAACTCTCCCGAGTCCTTGATGACGACCCTTACAAAATGGTACTTCCTGTAAAAACAAAAGAATATTATTAAAAAGATATTATAATATAAAATATAAAAATAAATAAAAAGAAAAATTAAACTTACATCAAGAACGAGATGGTTAATCTCAGAACGAGATAATTCGGCGACCAAAGATGAAGAACCAACTTGAGACTGTTGAGTTAATATCCTTTTTCTTTTTTACTTTTTCGATGATCTCATTAACAAAACCATCTTGGATGCCACCAGTATTTTTGTTCGTGTGGACGGCCTCGAAAAGTTGCAATTGATTTGGGGCGCTCCAAATTCTTGTGCGTAAAAGTAAAAAAAATTCTAAATTAATGATTTAAAATTTTTCAAATAACAATAAGTAAAATTAATATAATAATTAATTTACCAATGGATCGGCTCGTCTCAGAAAACTAGTTGATCTTGCATTGTGAATGTAAATGCCTTTGCCTACTCGGTCACTCTTCTGGTTTCCCGAATTAGTCCTCAAGATGACCTCAGTGCTGGAAGATTCCAAATAACGAATAAAGTCGTTCCAAACGTCTCATTCAACTCTCTTGTTTTATCTTTTCCCTTTTTCTATTTTTGTTTCCACTCGTTCATGTGGCGGGAAAATTGTACTGCAACCTCGTTATGAAAAGCTTCTTCCACCAATTTTTTGTTTATGGGATCCCATGTAAATTATTGCTACGAAATTTACTTATATATTATTAAAAATATTATTAAAAACTACTTAACACAATTATATATTTAAAAATAAATTAACGTATCGCAAACATTTTGAACCAAATCTGATGTTTTTTGTATGGAATATCTCTAAATTTGGTATATGGTTTGTTCAAAAGAGAATGAAGCATCTTTAATATATATTTGCTTATTCTATTGTTTGAAATACCAAACCTACGAATTTTTATTAAAATAGTGTTAAAATAGTTATTTTAAATATAATTATAGAAAATTTAATTTACCATGTCGAATTTCCTGATGTCTCGGATCGAGAAAAGTAAGAAGTTCACGACCAGACTGCTGAACCAATTCTTCAATTGTCATTGGTCGAAAAGAATCATTTACAGATTATGGAATTTGAGTTGGTATACAACTCGGAGTAGAAAACTCACCACGTCTTTGGTACTCTTGATACGACCTTAAAACATTATGATTTTGATATTTTATCAGTATCTATTTGCCATTTTTTATTTGAAAACATTAAATTATTTAAAATAATAATCAATTATTTTTATTTTAATGAAATGTTTTTAAAGAAGTTTTCCAATTTTTAGTATAAAATTAATTAGTTTTCACTCTCGTAATCACTTGTATTTTGTAATTTTCATTATTAGTTGAGTAATTATTAGATAGATAATAAGTCATATTATTTCATCTAAAATAAAATGCTTTTCTTAACTTTTAAAACAAAAGTTAAGTACAGTTCAACTTTTGATTTTTATGATACATTAAATGAAAAACTAATGTAATGACGTTACGGCACCTCATAATTTTACTACACGAATTACCACATGAGAAACAGATGTGAAGACATGTCCTAATCAAGCTACAAATTTCTACCTCGCTGCCCTAATTATACACAAAACCTATCGTTTACATTAATAAACAGCTAAGAAAAGCACAATGAGCAACTGTAAGTTTGCTTTCAAACATTTAAACAAACAGTTTGCACTCATGCAACCATTCAAACGAAATTCAACAAATGCACCATCAAAAGTTAGTAAAACAAAGAATCACAAACTTTCCGCATCAAACCATCTTTTGATTCTATGAATTTAGAAAAAATCGAATACCGAAGCGTAGTAAAGCACTGGCGCTTCACAAAGCATAGAATGAGTCTATCGAACAAATTTGGCCTAACAAGTCAAACAATTTACGAAGTTCGACCTTTATTTTTCCGGAAAAGAAAAAAACAGAAGCTACAATGGAACAACTCCGGCAAAAACACCGATTTTCCCTTTTCGAGGATCAACAAATAGTCGAAGAACAACCGTCGTTAACTACTCTTTGGTTTCCAAATTAACAGGCTTGTAAAGACTCATTAGTAATAAAAAACTGCTTTTTGCTTTTATACAAACAGCTTTTTGATCAAATATTACAACTTCCATAAAGAAAAAACAAGACTTTCTGTATTTATTTGGGAAAAGGTCCGACCAGATTATGTAATATATGTATAGGCTTCTCCTATACAACAGTGACTCTTGCCACAATGCCAACAACGCAAACTCACAAATGGTTCAAATTTGAAACGAAGCAGAGACAGTTTTATATCATATTCTACCCCAAGCACTTCATATAAAAAAATCTTACATGATTTGCGACGACAGCGGCGAGAGGTAAAGAAGAAAAGCGATTTCCGGCGACGACAGCGGTGGGGAGGCGAAGAGGCAGAGAAGGAGAGAAACGCGAGAGAGAGAAAAAGGAGAAAAAACGACCGTAGGTTATATTTGATATTTCCGACGGTAATTTCTGTCGGGAATTTAATAAATATTTTCGCGAAAGCCCGGGTTGGGAATTGTGTTTCCTGCATATGGCCATCAGAAATCCGTCGGACTGCTTAGAACCCGTTCATGATCGACAAATAGTCTGTCCACGTTGCAAATACGTTTTTGACGGTTTTCCGATGGCTTTCCGACGGAATTACCAAAGTCGTCGGAAATCCATCAGTTCCATAAATCAATATTTTGAAAAAATATTTATGTATAATTAAAGTATAAAAATATTAATATGTATACTACATGTGTCTTGAATGTTGAGTTAAAACGATAATGTATTTTGAACTCAATGTAATTGGTATCCATATATATATGTAGGAAATGTACTGTTTCTATTATTTTATTATTCTTAATATAAGAATTTCATTAAGGATTCACTACACAAAGTGTTTCAAAATAAAACTTATTTTGGATCGTCTATATATGATTCACTATACAAATTTAATCGTCTATATATGATCCAATAAAATATAAAAAAATGGTATACTTATTTTGGATTCAATCGATTATATATAGAGTTGAACAATTTGAATCAAATTTCAATACCATTCTAAATTATGTTAGTTTTCAATTCAAAATCAATTAATAATAAAATAGATTAAGTCATGTACATATGTTACTTAAAATATCTTCTAATTTCCAATAAATGTTGAAATCCGTCGGGTGAGGAAATCAATATTTCAAAAAAATATATAGATAAATTTAAAAATAAATTTATTAATTAGATGATTGTCGATGGTTTCGACGGTTTGCCGACGGATTTCCGATAGAATTACCAACGACGTCGGAAATCCGTCGGGTGAGGATATTTTGAAAAATATATATTTTTGCAGATAAATTTAAAAATAAATTCATAAATATTTATTTCCAATATTTTTTGGTTTAGTATAGTTTATTCTAATTATAATAATCTGAAATGAAGTATTATCAGAAAAAAAGATAATTTATATATAATTAAAGTATGAAAAAAATAAATAATCATAAATTTAATATCATATAATATATGAAATTATGATTATTTATATATAAAATAATGTAAACGTAACCGCAATTGTTCCGTAGATGTTTTTAGGTAGAAGATCGCTAAAGACAAATGGGAATAGTCATTGCATGAATACATGACAATCCTGACTTTTCATCCATGAAAATTTGCCTACAGTAGTATTGACACAATTATGAAGATTAGATGCGTATCCATCGGAAAATTTGACACTATGCTTAATTCAGTCAAAGAATTCGTCTTTTGCATGCGCATCCAACCGGAATGCGGGAGACAATGATTTTCCATTTGACATTACATGTAGTTCCTTCCGGAAACAAATATCTAGCAAATCCAATCTAACTTTCAAATTACATTTTGTTTTTCTTTGCACATTTAGAACGGTATTCATTATGTTGTCAAAAAAAATTTTCTCACTATGCATAACATCTACATTATGGTGCAACAAATGGTCCTTCCAATTTGGTAAATGTCAAAAAATGCTCTTCTTGTGCCAACTATGGTATTCGCCACTACCATCAATAGGGTAATATCCGTTACCTCCACATGAAGCCGTTCTCTCACCACCAAAATCTCTAAGTTGAGTCATCTTATAATTCCTGTCAAGAATAGGAGGTGGACCATCTAATTGTTTTTTGTTTTTCCTAAACAATGTCGTGCTCCGGCGATATGGATGACCTTGTGGTAGAAATCAACGATGACAATTGAACCAACTAGTGTTCGTCCGTGTTTTAGTTGGAACATATCAATATTATCTTGACAATATGGGTATGCTAATCTTCCATGCGTCGACCATCGTGATATCATACCATATGCTGGAAAATCACTTATGATCCACATAAGTACTGCTCGCATCCAGAAGTTATGTTGGTTGGAAACATCGAATGCTTCGACACAATTTTTAAGTCATGAATTAGTGGCTGCAAAAAAATATCAAGCAATCGCTTAGAATGTTCTGGACCACGGACGAGAATTGTTAGAAACGAAAACTCTCGTTTCATGCACAACGAAGGAGGCAAATTATAAGGTGTCACGATAACTGGCCACAACGAGTATTGCCTCCCATGCTTCCCAAAAGGGATGAATCCATATGTAGATAACCCGAGGTATACGTTCCTAGGCTCATATTCAAAACTTGGTTAAACTTGTTGAAATTTTGGGCTTCCAAATTAGGTTCCTCTATTCTACTACTATCCTCAGTGTATGTTGCTCTTTGTTTACGAAATGCATCATTCACCATCTGAACAATACCTACGTTTATATCAACTTGTGATGCCAGTTCCTATACCCTAACATTAGTACTATCTAACCTTTTTGAAGTACTACCATAATATTGCATCGTTGCATCAGTTTCTGCATGTGAATACCAAATTTTGTAACTCGGCATAAATCCAGTCCTATAGAAATGATTATGTACTTCTCTAACAGAGATTAATCTATGATTTTGACATTTAATACACGGACAATATATTTTACCATATTCCGATATCATGCAATTGTTTGCTGTAAATGTCATGAACTCTTCAACACCTTGCACAAATTCATCAGTCAGTTCCCCTGTTGTTGAATCATACCAAGGTTTATGCATCCACGATCGAAAATAATCATAAGAATCCGAAGAAGACATTTTCTTAAGATTTTTTGTTCTGGTGAAATTGTTTAGGGGCATAGCGTATTTATATTGAAAATTAGAAAATTATCACGAATTTTTAACAGTTTATTTCTAATTTTTAATATATTATTATGAATTTTAACAGAAAACCACAAATTTTTAATAGATTATTCTTAAGAATATTCTGTTTCCGATTGATTTTCGACGGTTTTCGACCACTGCCAGATTTTTCTGACGACCAACAACTATACTCGACGTCAGCCCATCAATATGTTCCGGACGGATTCTAAACGTATAGTAAAAACAACATTCCATTGGGAAATAGTCGGAAAAAACCGACGGCTTGTATTTTGTTGGCAATTTGCGATGGTTTTAAGAGGATATCCCGACGCCTACATTTTTGTCGGAAAATGGATGGAAAGCCATCTGGTTTTACCATCGATTTCCCGACGGTAGTGCATGCGTCAGAAAATACCGACGGATCACCGACAAAAAAATTCCATCGGAAGTCCGTCGGAAAAACATCGCATAGGCCATGGAAATTTTGACAGTTTTATTTCCGTCAGAAATGCCATCGGAAATATTAATTTTTTCTTGTAGTGCATGCATTATGCTTCGCTTATAAGACTTTACTCAATGAGCACCAATGATCAGCTTAGATCAGTTGAACTCGCCATTCAACTTTACATGTCTGCACTAAATCGTCCGTAACATTTGATTTAGAGTTCAGAATGACATGAATCCAATGCCCACGTTATGCTAGCTCAATTTTCTATTTTGTGAAAAAAATTCAGACTCAAATAGATAAGACAAAGCCTCCAAGTAATCCAATCTATCCCAAACTGCGAATGCCATGCATTATGCCTCACATATAAGCCTTTACTCAATGAGCACCAATGATCAGCTTAGAATAATGATTTGACCTGACCAATCACTTGACATGTCCGCAGTAAATATTCCGTAACTTTTGATTTACAGCTCAGAATGACATGAATTCAACGCCCACATTATGCTAGCTCAATTTTCTATACTATGACAAAATTTCAGACTCAAATAGATAGGAAAAAGCCTCCAAGTAATCCAATCTATCACAAACTGTGTGATTTCATGCATTATACTTCACTTATAACCATCTACTCAATGAGCACCAATGCACAGCTTAGAATGGTCATTTGAACTGGCCAATAAACTTGACATGTCCGCCCTAAATCGTCTGTAACTTTTGATTTAGAACTCCGATTGACATGAATCCAATGCCCACGTTATGGTTGCTCAATTTTCTATACTATGAAAAAATTTCAGACTCAAATAGATACGACAAAGCTTGAAAATAATTCACTCTATCCCAAACTGCGTGATGCCATGCATTATAATTCATTTATTAGTCTTTACTCAAAGAGAACCATTGATCCGTTCAGAATGATTATTTTATCTAGCCGATCAACTTGACATGTCAACACTAAATCGTATATGAATTTAGACTTAGAGCTCAAAATGACACGAATCCAACGCCTATGTTAATCTAGCCTAATTTTCAACATTTTGATAAAATTTTGGAATGAAATAGATACGACAAACCGTTCAAATAATCCAAACTATCCAAAACTGCATGATGACATTCATTATGCTTCACTTATGAGATTTTAATCAATGAGCACCAATGATCAGTTTAGAATGATCATTTTAACTGGTCGATCCACTTGACATGTCCGCACTAAATCGTCCATAACTTTTTATTTAGAGCTCAGAATGACATGAATCCAACACCCACATTATGCTAGCTCAAGTTTATATATTGTGACAAAATTTCAGACTCAAATAGATACGACAAAGCCTCCAAGTAATCCAATCTATCCCAAATTACGTGATGTCATGCATTATGCTTCACTTATAAGCCGTTACTCAATGAGCAGTAGTGATAGCTTAGAATGATCATTTGAACTTGTCAATCAACCTGACATGCCATAGTAAATCGTCCGTAACTTTTGATTTAGAGCTCAGAATGACATGAATCCAACAACCACGCTATGCTAGCTCAATTTTCTATACTATGACAAAATTTCAGACTCAAATAGATTAGATACAACAAAGATTCTAAGTAATCCAATCTATCCTAAACTGTGTGATGCCATGCATTATGATTCAGTTATTAGCCTTTATTCAATGAGAACCATTGATCCATTTTGAATGATCATTTTATCTATCCGATCAACTTGACATGTCAACACTAAATCGTCTATCAATTTAGATATAGAGCTCAGAATAACACGAATCCAACGCCCATGTTAAGCTAGCTCATTTTTCTATATTGTGATATAATTTAGTAATGAAATAGACACGGCAAACCCTACAAGTATCTAATCTATCCCAATCTGCATGATGCCATGCATTATGCTTCACTTATGAGGTTTTAGTCAATGAGCACCAATGATCAGTTAGAATGATCATTTTAACTGGCCGATCAACTTGAAATGTCCGCACTAAATCTTCCATAACTTTTGATTTAGAGCTCAGAATGATATGAATCCAACGCCCACGTTATACTAGCTCGATTTTCTATATTGTGACAAAATTTCAGACTCGAATAGATACGATAAAGCCTCCACGTAATCCAATCTATCCCGAACTGTGTGATGCCATGCATTATGCTTCACTTATAAGCCTTAACTTAATGAGCACCAATGATCAACTTAGAATCATCATTTGAACTGGCCAATCAACTTGACATGTCCATAGTAAATTGCCATTATAATTCAGTTATTAGCCTTTACTCAATGAGAACCATTGATCTGTTTAGAATGATCATTTTATATATTTGATATACTTGACATGTCAACACTAAATCGTCAGTCAATTTAGATTTAGAGCTTAGAATGACACGAATCCATTGCCCATGTTAAGCGAGCTCAATTTTCTATATTGTGATACAATTTAGGACTGAAATAGATACGATAAAGTCTTCAGGTAATCCAATCTATCCCAAACTGCATGATGTCATGCATTATGCTTCAATTATGAGATTTTAATCAATGAGCAACATTGATCAGCTAGAATGATCATTTTAACTGGCCAATCAACTTGACATGTCTGCAGTAAATTGTACATAACTTTTGATTTAGAGCTCACAATGACATGAATCCAACGCACACGTTATGCTAGCTCAATTTTCTATATTGTAACAAAACTTCAAACTCAAATAGATACTTAAAGCCTCCAAGTAATCTAATCAATCCCAAACAGCGTAATGCCATGCATTATGCTTCATTTATAAGCATTTACTCAATGAGCACCAATGATCAGCTTAGAATGATCATTTGAACTGGCCAATCAACTTGACATGTCCGCACTAAATCGTCCGTAACTTTTGATTTAGAGCTCAGAATGACATGAATCAAATGCCCACGTTATTCTTGCTCAATTTCAATACTATGACAAAATTTCAGACTCAAATAGATACTCAAAGCCTCCAAATAATCCAATCTATCCCAAACTGTGTGATGCCATGCATTATACTTCACTTATAAGCCTTTACTCAATGAGCACAAATGATTAGCGTAGAATGATCTTTTGAACTGGCCAATGACCTTGACATTTCCGCACTAAATCGTCTGTAACTTTTGATTTAGAGCTCAAAATGACACGAATCCAACGTCCAAGTTAAGCTAGCTCAATTTTCTATGATATAACAAAATTTCATACTCAGATAAAGACGACAAAGCTTCCAAGTAATCCAATCTATCCAAAACTGTGTGATGCCATGCATTATAATTCATTTATTAGCATTTACTCAATGAGAAGCATTGATCCGTTTAGCATGATCTTTTTACCTAGCCGATCCACTTGACATGCAACACTAAATCCTCCGTCACTTTAGATTTAGAGCTGAGAATGACATGAATCCAAAGCCCACGTTAAGCTAGCTCCATTTTCAATACTGTGACAAAATATAGGAATGAAATAGATACGATAAAGCCTCCAAGTAATCCAATCTATCCCCAACTGCTTGATCCCATGCATAATGCTTCACTTATGAGGTTTTAATCAATGAGCACCAATGATGAGTTTAGAATTATCATTTTAACTGGCCGATCAACTCGACATGTCCGCACCAAATTGTCCATAACTTTTGATTTCGAGATCAGAATGACATGAATCCAACGCCCACGTTATGCTAGATCAATTTTCTATATTTTGACAAAATTTTAGACTCAAATAGATACTCAAAGCCTCCTAGTAATCCAATCTATCCCAAACTGCGTGATGCCATGCATTATACTTCACTTATAAGCCTTTACTCAATTAGCACCAATGATCAGTTTAGAATGATCATTTCAACTGGTCAATCAACCTGAATCGTTCGTAACTGTTGGTTTAGAGCTGAGAATGACATGGATCCAACGCCCACGTTATGCTAGCTCAATTTTCAATACTATGACAAAATTTCAGACTCAAATATATATGACAAAGCTTCCAAGTAATTTAATCTATCCCAATCTGCGTGATGCCATGCATTATAATTCATTTATTAGCCTTTACTCGATGAGAGCCATTGATGTTTTTAGAATGATCATTTTAGCTAGCCGATCAACTTGACATGTGAATACTAAATCGTCCGTCAATTTAGATCTAGAGCTCAGAATGACACGAATGCAAGGCCCATATTAAGCTAGCTCAATATTCTATATTGTGAGAAAATTTAAGAATGAAATTGATACGACAAACCCTCCAAGTAATCCAATATATTTCAAACTGCGTGATGCCATGCATATGCTTCCCTTATGATGTTTTTATTAATGAGCACCAATGATCAGTTTAATATGATCATTTTAACTGGCTGATCAACTGGACATGTCCGGACTAAATCGTCCATAATTTTCTATTTAAAGCTCAGAATGACATGAATCCAGCGCCCACGTTATGCTAGCTCAATTTTCTATATTGTGATAAAATTTCAGACTCAAATAGATACTCAAAGCCTCCAAGTAATCCAATCTATCTCGAACTGCATGATGCCATGCATTATGCTTCACTTATAAGCCTTTACTTATACGCTTTTAGAATGATCCGTTTAGAATGATTATTTTAGCTAGCTGATCAACTTGAAATTTCAACATGAAATCGACCGTCAATTTAGATTTAGAGCTCAAAATGACAGGAATCCAACGCCCATGTTAAGCTAGCTCAATTTTCTATATTGTGACAAAAATTAGGAAAGAAATAGATACGGCAAAGCCTCCAAGTAATCCAATCTATCCCAACTGCGAGATGCCATGCATTATGATTCACTTATGAGGTTTTAATAAATCAGCACCAATGATCAGTTTAGAATGAAAATTTTAAATGGCCGATCAACTTGACATGTCCGCACTAAATCATCCATAGCTTTTGATTTGAGCTCAGAATGACATAATCCAACGCCCACGATATGCTAGCTTAATTTTCTATATTGTGACAAAATTTCAGACTTGAATAGATAGTCAAAGCCTCCAAGTAATCCAATCTATCCTAAACTCCGTGATGCCATGCATTATGGTTCACATATAATCCTTTACTCAATGAGCACCAATGATCTGCTTAGAATGATCATTTGAACTCACCAATCAACTTGATATGTCTGCACCAAATTGTCCTTAACTTTTGATTTAGAGCTCAGAATGACATGAATCCAACGCCCACGTTATGCTAGCTCAATTTTCAATACAATGGTGCTCATTGAGTAAAGACGGCGAAAATTGCGTGATCCCAAACTGCGGGATGCCATGCATTATGCTTCACTTATAAGTCTTTACTCAATTAGCACCAATGATCAGCTTAGAATGATCATTTCAACTGGTCAATCAACCTGACATGTCCACACTAAATCGTTCTTAACGTTTGGTTTAGAGCTGAGAATGACATGAATCCAACACCCACATTATGCTAGCTCAATTTTCAATACTATGACAAAATTTCAGACTCAAATATATATGACAAAGCTTCCAAGTAATTTAATCTATCCCAATCTGCGTGATGCCATGCATTATAATTCATTTATTAGCCTTTACTCAATGAGAGCCATCGATGTGTTTAGAATGATCATTCTAGCTAGCCGATCAACTTGACATGTCAACACTAAATCGTCCGTCAATTTAGATCTAGAGCTCAAAATGACACGAATCCATGGCCCATATTAAGCTAGCTCAATTTTCTATATTGTGAAAAAATTTAAGAATGAAATAGATACGACAAACCCTCCAAGTAATCCAATATATTTCCAACTACGTGATACCATGCATATGCTTCCCTTATGAGGTTTTTATCAATGAGCACCAATGATCAGTTTAGAATGATCATTTTAAGTGACTGATCAACTTGACATATCCGGACTAAATCGTCTATAACTTTCGATTTAAAGCTCAGAATGACATGAATCCAGTGCCCACGTTACGACAACTCAATTTTTATATTGTGACAAAATTTCAGACTCAAATAGATACTCAAAGCCTCCAAGTGATTGAATCTATCTCAAACTGCGTGATACCATGATTTATGCTTCACTTATAAGCCTTTACTTATAAACCTTTACTCAATGAGCACCACTGATCAGCTTGAAAGGGTCATTTAAACTGGCCAATCAACTAAACATGTCCGCACTAAATCGTCCTTAACTTTTGATTTAGAGCCCAGAATGATATGAATCCAACGCCCATATTATGCTAGCTCAATTTCAATACTAGGGCAAAATTTAAGACTGAAATAGATACTCAAAGCCTCCAAGGAATCCAATCTATCCCAAACTGCGTGATGACATGCATTACACTTCACTTATAAGCCTTTACGCAATGAGCACCAATGATCAGCTTAGAATGATCATTTGAACTGGCCAATCAACTTGACATGTCTGTACTAAATCGTCTGTAAATTTTGATTTAGAGCTTAGAATGACATGCATCCAACGCCCACGTTATGCTAGATCAATTTTCTATAGTATGACAAAATTTGAGACGCAAATAGATACGACAAAGCTTCCAAGTAATTTAAGCTATTCCAATCTGCGTGATGCCATGCATTATAATTCATTTATTAGCCTTTACTCAATGAGAACCATCGATGCATTTAGAATGATCATTTTAGCTAGCCGATCAACTTGAAATTTCAACATGAAATTGACCGTCAATTTAGATTTGGAACTAAAAATATCAGGAATCCAATGCCCATGTTAAGCTAGCTCAAGTTTCTATATTGTGACAAAAATTAGGAATGAAATAGATACGGCAAAGCCTCCAAGTAATCCAATCTATCCCCACTGCGTGATGACATGCATTATGATTCACTTATGAGGTTTTAATAAATCAGTACCAATGATCAGTTTAAAATAATAATTTTAACTTGCCGATCAACTTGACATGTCCGCACTAAGTCATCCATAACTTTTGATTTAGAGCTCAGAATGACATGCATCCAACGCCCACGATATGGTAGCTCAATTTTCTATATTGTGACCAAATTTCAGACTTGAATAGATAGTCAAAGCCTCCAAGTAATCCAATTTATCCCAAACTACGTGATGTCATAAATTATGCTTCACTTATTAGGTTTTAATCAATGAGCACCAATGATCAGCTTAGAATAATCATTTTTACTGGACAATCAAGTTGACATGTCCACACTAAATCGTCCATAACTTTAGATCTAGCGCTCATAATGACACGATTCCAAGGCGCATGTTAAACTAGCTCAATTTTCTATATTGTGACAAAATTTAGGAATGAAATAGAAACGACAAAGCCTCCAAGTAATCCAATCTATTTCAAACTGCGTGATGCCATGCATATGCTTCACTTATGAGGTTTTAATCAATGAGCGCCAACGATCAGTTTAGAATGATCATATTAACTGGCCCATCAACTTGACATGTCCGCACTAAATCGTCCATAACTTTTTATTTAGAGCTCAGAGTGACATGAATCCAACCCCCACGTTATGCTAGCTCAATTTTCTATATTGTAACAAAATTTCAGACTCAAATAGATACTCAAAGCCTCCAAGGAATCTAATCTATCTCAAACTGCGTGATGCCATGCATTATGCTTCACTTATAAGCCTTTAGTTATAAGCCTTTACTCAATAAGCACCAATGATCAGCTTAAAATGGTCATTTGAACTGGCCAATCAACTTAACATGTCCGCACAAAATAGTCCGTAACTTTTGATTTAGAGCTCAGAATGACATGAATCCAACGCCCACGTTATGCTTGCTCAATTTCAATACTGTGACAAAATTTCAGACTCAAATAGATACTCAAAGCCTCCAAGTAATCCAATCCATCCCAAACTACGTGATGCCATGCATTATGCTCCAATTATAAGCCTTTACTCAATGAGCACCAATGATCAGTTTAGAATGATCATTTGAACTGGCTAACCAACTTGACATTTCCGCACTAAATCGTCCGTATCTTTTGATTTAGAGCTCAGAATGACATGAATCCAACGCCCACGTTATGATAGCTCAATTTTCTATATTATGACAAAATTTCATACTCAAATAGATGCGACAAAGCTTCCAAGTAATTTAATCTTTCCCAATCTGTGTGATGCCATATATTTTAATTCATTTATTACCCTTTACTCAATGAGAACCATCGATCCGTTTAGAATGATCATTTTAGCTAGCCTATCAACTTGAATTTTCAACACGAAATTGACCGTCAATTTAGATTTAGAAGTCAAAATGACAGGAATGCAATGCCCATGTTAAGCTAGCTCAATTATCTATATTGTGACAAAAATTAGGAATGAAATAGATACGACAAAGCTTCCAAGTAATCCAATCTATCCCAACAGAGTGTTGCCATGCATTATGATTCACTTATGAGGTTTTAATAAATGAGCACCAATGATCAGTTTAGAATGATAATTTTAACTGGCCGATCAACTTGACATGTCCGCAGTAAATCATCCATAACTTTTGATTTAGAGCTTAGAATTACATGAATCCAACGCCCACGTTATGCTATGTCAATTTTCTACATTGTGGCAAAATTTCAGACTCGAATAGATAGTCAAAGCCTCCAAGTAATCCAATCTATCCCAAACTGCGTGATGCCATGTATTATGATTCACTTATAAGCCTTTACTCAATGAGCACCAATGATCAGATTAGAATGATCATTTGAACTGGCCAATCAACTTGACATGTCCGCACTAAATTGTCCGTAACTTTTGATTAGAGCTCAGAATGACATTAATTTAACGCCCACGTTATGCTAGCTCAATTTTCAATACTATGACAAAATTTCAGACTCAAATATATATGACAAAGCTTCCAAGTAATTTAATCTATCCCAATCTGCGTGATGCCATGCATTATAATTCATTTATTAGCCTTTACTCGATGAGAGCCATTGATGTTTTTAGAATGATCATTTTAGCTAGCCGATCAACTTGACATGTGAATACTAAATCGTCCGTCAATTTAGATCTAGAGCTCAGAATGACACGAATGCAAGGCCCATATTAAGCTAGCTCAATATTCTATATTGTGAGAAAATTTAAGAATGAAATTGATACGACAAACCCTCCAAGTAATCCAATATATTTCAAACTGCGTGATGCCATGCATATGCTTCCCTTATGATGTTTTTATTAATGAGCACCAATGATCAGTTTAATATGATCATTTTAACTGGCTGATCAACTGGACATGTCCGGACTAAATCGTCCATAATTTTCTATTTAAAGCTCAGAATGACATGAATCCAGCGCCCACGTTATGCTAGCTCAATTTTCTATATTGTGATAAAATTTCAGACTCAAATAGATACTCAAAGCCTCCAAGTAATCCAATCTATCTCGAACTGCATGATGCCATGCATTATGCTTCACTTATAAGCCTTTACTTATACGCTTTTAGAATGATCCGTTTAGAATGATTATTTTAGCTAGCTGATCAACTTGAAATTTCAACATGAAATCGACCGTCAATTTAGATTTAGAGCTCAAAATGACAGGAATCCAACGCCCATGTTAAGCTAGCTCAATTTTCTATATTGTGACAAAAATTAGGAAAGAAATAGATACGGCAAAGCCTCCAAGTAATCCAATCTATCCCAACTGCGAGATGCCATGCATTATGATTCACTTATGAGGTTTTAATAAATCAGCACCAATGATCAGTTTAGAATGAAAATTTTAAATGGCCGATCAACTTGACATGTCCGCACTAAATCATCCATAGCTTTTGATTTGAGCTCAGAATGACATAATCCAACGCCCACGATATGCTAGCTTAATTTTCTATATTGTGACAAAATTTCAGACTTGAATAGATAGTCAAAGCCTCCAAGTAATCCAATCTATCCTAAACTCCGTGATGCCATGCATTATGGTTCACATATAATCCTTTACTCAATGAGCACCAATGATCTGCTTAGAATGATCATTTGAACTCACCAATCAACTTGATATGTCTGCACCAAATTGTCCTTAACTTTTGATTTAGAGCTCAGAATGACATGAATCCAACGCCCACGTTATGCTAGCTCAATTTTCAATACAATGGTGCTCATTGAGTAAAGACGGCGAAAATTGCGTGATCCCAAACTGCGGGATGCCATGCATTATGCTTCACTTATAAGTCTTTACTCAATTAGCACCAATGATCAGCTTAGAATGATCATTTCAACTGGTCAATCAACCTGACATGTCCACACTAAATCGTTCTTAACGTTTGGTTTAGAGCTGAGAATGACATGAATCCAACACCCACATTATGCTAGCTCAATTTTCAATACTATGACAAAATTTCAGACTCAAATATATATGACAAAGCTTCCAAGTAATTTAATCTATCCCAATCTGCGTGATGCCATGCATTATAATTCATTTATTAGCCTTTACTCAATGAGAGCCATCGATGTGTTTAGAATGATCATTCTAGCTAGCCGATCAACTTGACATGTCAACACTAAATCGTCCGTCAATTTAGATCTAGAGCTCAAAATGACACGAATCCATGGCCCATATTAAGCTAGCTCAATTTTCTATATTGTGAAAAAATTTAAGAATGAAATAGATACGACAAACCCTCCAAGTAATCCAATATATTTCCAACTACGTGATACCATGCATATGCTTCCCTTATGAGGTTTTTATCAATGAGCACCAATGATCAGTTTAGAATGATCATTTTAAGTGACTGATCAACTTGACATGTCCGGACTAAATCGTCTATAACTTTCGATTTAAAGCTCAGAATGACATGAATCCAGTGCCCACGTTATGACAACTCAATTTTTATATTGTGACAAAATTTCAGACTCAAATAGATACTCAAAGCCTCCAAGTGATTGAATCTATCTCAAACTGCGTGATGCCATGATTTATGCTTCACTTATAAGCCTTTACTTATAAACCTTTACTCAATGAGCACCACTGATCAGCTTGAAAGGGTCATTTAAACTGGCCAATCAACTAAACATGTCCGCACTAAATCGTCCTTAACTTTTGATTTAGAGCCCAGAATGATATGAATCCAACGCCCATATTATGCTAGCTCAATTTCAATACTAGGGCAAAATTTAAGACTGAAATAGATACTCAAAGCCTCCAAGGAATCCAATCTATCCCAAACTGCGTGATGACATGCATTACACTTCACTTATAAGCCTTTACGCAATGAGCACCAATGATCAGCTTAGAATGATCATTTGAACTGGCCAATCAACTTGACATGTCTGTACTAAATCGTCTGTAACTTTTGATTTAGAGCTTAGAATGACATGCATCCAACGCCCACGTTATGCTAGATCAATTTTCTATAGTATGACAAAATTTGAGACGCAAATAGATACAACAAAGCTTCCAAGTAATTTAATCTATTCCAGTCTGCGTGATGCCATGCATTATAATTCATTTATTAGCCTTTACTCAATGAGAACCATCGATGCATTTAGAATGATCATTTTAGCTAGCCGATCAACTTGAAATTTCAACATGAAATTGACCGTCAATTTAGATTTGGAACTAAAAATAACAGGAATCCAATGCCCATGTTAAGCTAGCTCAATTTTCTATATTGTGACAAAAATGAGGAATGAAATAGATACGGCAAAGCCTCCAAGTAATCCAATCTATCCCCACTGCGTGATGACATGCATTATGATTCACTTATGAGGTTTTAATAAATCAGTACCAATGATCAGTTTAAAATAATAATTTTAACTTGCCGATCAACTTGACATGTCCGCACTAAGTCATCCATAACTTTTGATTTAGAGCTCAGAATGACATGCATCCAACGCCCACGATATGCTAGCTCAATTTTCTATATTGTGACCAAATTTCAGACTTGAATAGATAGTCAAAGCCTCCAAGTAATCCAATCTATCCCAAACTGCGTGATGCCATAAATTATGCTTCACTTATTAGGTTTTAATCAATGAGCACCAATGATCAGCTTAGAATAATCATTTTTACTAGACAATCAAGTTGACATGTCCACACTAAATCGTCCATAACTTTAGATCTAGCGCTCATAATGACACGAATCCAAGGAGCATGTTAAACTAGCTCAATTTTCTATATTGTGACAAAATTTAGGAATGAAATAGAAACGACAAAGCCTCCAAGTAATCCAATCTATTTCAAACTGCGTGATGCCATGCATATGCTTCACTTATGAGGTTTTAATCAATGAGCGCCAACGATCAGTTTAGAATGATCATATTAACTGGCCCATCAACTTGACATGTCCGCACAAATCCTCCGTCACCTTAGATTTAGAGCTGAGAATGACACTAATCCAACGCCCACGTTAAGCTTCCTCCATTTTCTATATTGTGACAAAATATAGGAATGAAATAGATACGACAAAGCCTCCAAGTAATCTAATCTATCCCATACTGCGTGATGCCATAAATTATACGACAAAGTTTCCAAGTAATCCAATGTATCCAAAACTGTGTGATGCGATGCATTATAATTCATTTATGAGCTTTTACTCAATGAGAACCATTGATCCGTTTAGAATGCTCATTTCAGCTAGCCGATCAACTTGACATGTCAACACTAAATCCTCCGTCCCTTTAGATTGATAGCTGAGAATGACACGAATCCAACGCCCACGTTAAGCTAGCTCCATTTTCTATATTGTGATAAAATGTAGGAACAAAATAGATATGACAAAGCGTCCAAGTAATCCAATCTATCCCAAACTGCCTTATGCCATGCATTATGCTTCACTTATGAGGTTTTAATCAATGAGCACCAATGATCAGTTTAGAATGATCATTTTCACTAGCCGATCAAGTTGACATGTCTGCACTAAATCGTCCATAACTTTTGATTTAAAGCTCAAAATGACATGAATCCAACACCCACGTTATGCTAGCTCAATTTTCAATACTATCACAAAATTTCAGAATCAAATAGATAAGACAAAGCTTCCAAGTAATCCAATCTATCCCAAACTGCGTGATGCCATGCATTATGATTCACTTATGAGGTTTTAATCAATGAGCACCAATGATCAGCTTAGAATAATCATTTTAACTGGACGATCAAGTTGACATGTCTGCACTAAATCTTCCATAACTTTTGATGTAAAGCTCAAAATGACATGAATCCAACGCCCTCGTTATGCTAGCTGAATTTTCAATAATATGACAAAATTTGAGACTCAAATAGATACGAAAAAGTTTCAAAGTAATCCAATCTATCCGAAACTGCGTGATGCCATGCATTATGCTTCACTTATGAGGTTTTAATCAATGAGCACCAATGATAAGTTTAGAATTATCATTTAAACTGGCTGATCAACTTGACATATCCGCACTAAATTGTCTATAACTTTTGATTTAGACCTCAGAATGACATGAATCCAATGCCCACGTTATGGTAGCTCAATTTTCTATACAATTACAAAGTTTCAGACTCAAATAGATACGACAAAGCCTCCAAGTAATCCAATCTATCCCAAACTGCGTGATTCCATGCGTTATGCTTCACTTATAAGCCTTTACTCAATGAGCACCAATGATCAGCTTAGATTGATCATTTGAACTGACCAATCAACTTGACATGTCCGCACTAAATCGTTCGTAATGTTTGATTTAGAGCTCGGAATGACATGAATCTTACGCACACATTATGCTAACTCAATTTTCTATACAATGACAAAATTTCTGACTCAAATAGAGACGATGCTTCCAAGTAATCCAATCTATCCAAAACTGTGTGATGTCCTGCATTATAATTCATTTATTAGCCTTTACTCAATGAGACCCATTGATCCGTTTAGAATGATCATTTTAGCTAGCCGATCAAGTTGAAATGTCAACCCTAAATCCTCCGTCACTTTAGATTTAGAGCTCAGAATGACATGAATCCAACTCCCACGTTAAGCTAGCTCCAATTTCTATATTGTGACAAAATTTAGGAATGAATTAGATACGACAATTCCTCCAGTAATCCAATCTATCCCAAACTGTGTGATGCCATGCATAATGCTTTAGTTAGGAGGTTTTAATCAATGAGCACCAATGATCGGTTTAGAATGATCATTTTAACTGGCCGATCAAGTTGACATGTCCGCACTAAATTGTCCATAACTTCTGATTTAGAGCGCAGAATGACATGAATCCAACGCCCACGTTATGCTAGCTCAATTTTCTATATTGGGTCAAAATTTCAGACTCAAATAGAGACGACGAAGCTTCCAAGCAATCCAATCTATCAAAAACTGTTTGATGCCTTGCATTATAATTCATTTATTAACCTTTACTCAATGAGAACCATTGATCCGTTTATAATGATCTTTTTAGCTAGGCGATCAACTTGACATGTCAACACTAAATCCACCTTCACTTTAGATTTAGAGCTGAGAATGACACGAATCCAACGCCCATGTTAAGCTAGCTTCATTTTCTATATCGGGACAAAATTTAGGACTGAAATAGATACGACAAAGCCTCCAAGTAACCCAATCTATCCCGAACGGCGTGATGCCATGCATTATAATTCATTTATTAGCCTTTACCCATTGAGAACTATTGATCCATTTAGAGTGATCATTTTAGCTGGCCGAGCAACTTGACATGTCAACACTAAATCGACCATCGCATTAGATTTAGAGCTCTGAATGACACGATATATCGCCTATGTTAAGCTAGTTCCATTTTCTATATTGTGATAAAAATAGAAATGAAATAGATACCACAAAGCCTCCAAGTAATCAAATCTACCCCAAACTGCGTAATGCCATGCTTTATGCTTCACTTATGTGGTTTTAATCAATGAGCACCAATGATCAGTTTAGAATGATCAGTTTAACAGGCTGATAAACTTGAAATATTTGCACTAAATCGTCCATAACTTTTGATTTAGAGCTTAGAATGACATGAATCCAACGCCAACGTTATGCTAGCTTAATTTTCTATATTGATACAAATTTTCAGACTCGAATAGATACGACAAAGCCTCCAAGTAATCCAATCTATCCCGAGCTGTGTGATTCCATGCATTATGCTTCACTGATAAGCCTTTACTCAATAAGCACCAATGATCAGATTAGAATTATCACTTGAACTGGTCAATAACCTTGACATGTCCGCACTGAATAGTTGCTAACATTTGATTTAGAGCTCACAATTACTTGAATCCAACGCCCACGTTATGCTAGCTAAATTTTCCATACTGTGACAAAATTTCAAACTTAAATAGAGACGACGAAGCTTCCAAGTAATCCAATCTATCCAAAACTATGCGATGCCGTACATTATAATTCATTTATTGGCCTTTAATCAATGAGAAGGATTGATCCGGTTAGAATGATCATTTTAGCTCGCCGATCAACTTGCCATGTCAACACTAAATCCTACGTCACTTTAGATTTAGAGCTGAGAATGACACGAATCCAACACCCACGTTAAGCTAACTCTATTTTCTACATTGTGACAAAATTTAGGAATGAAATAGATACGGCAAAGCCTCCAAGTAATCCAATCTATCCCAAACTGCGTGATACCATGCATTATACTTCACTTATGAGGTTTTAATCAATGAGCACCAATGATCAGTTTTGAATAATCATTTTAACTGGCCAATCAAGTTGAAATTTCCGCCCTAAATGTCCATAACTTTTGATTTAGAGCTCAGAATGACATGAATCCCACACCCACGTTATGCTAGCTCAATTTTCAATACTAGGACAAAATTTCAGACTCAAATAGATACGACAAAGCTTCCAAGTAATCCAATCTATCCCAAACTGCGTGATGCCATGCATATTCTTCACTCATGGGGTTTTAATCAATGAGCACCAATGATCAATTTAGAATTATCATTTTAACTGCCTTATCAACTTGACATATCCACACTAAATTTTCCATAACTTTTGATTTAGACCTCAGAATGACATGAATCCAATGCCCACGTTATGCTACCTCAATTTTCTATACTTTTACAAACTTTCAGACTCAAATAGATACGACAAAGCCTCCAAGTAATCCAATCTATTCCAAACTGCGTGATGACATGCACTATGCTTCACTTATAAGCCTTTACTCCATGAGCACCAATGATCAGCTTAGAATGATCATTTGTACTGACCAATCAACTTGACATGTCCACAATAAAACGTACGTAACTTTTGATTTAGAGCTCAGAATGACATTAATCAAACGCCCACGTTATGCTAGCTCAATTTTCTGTATTGTGTCAAAATTTCAGACTCAAATAGAGACGACGAATCTTCCAAGTAATCCAATCGATCCAAAACTCTGTGATGCCATGCATTATAATTCATTTATTAGCCTTTACTCAATGAGAACTATTGATCAGTTTAGAATGATCATTTTAGGTAGCCGATCAACTTGACATGTCAACACTAAATCCTCTGTCACTTTAGATTTAGAGCTGAGAATGACACGAATCAACCGCCCACGTTAAGGTAGCTCCATTTCCTATATTTGGACAAAATTTAGGAATGAAATTGATACGACAAAGCCTCCAAGTAATCCAATCTACCCCAAACCGTGTGATGTCATGCATTATGCTTCACTTTTGAGGTTTTAATCAATGAGCACCAGTGATCAGTTTAGAATGATCAATTTAACTGGCCGATAAAGTTGACATGTCCGCACTAAATCATGCGTAACTTTTGATTTAGAGCTCAAAATGACATGAATCCAACGCCCACGTTATGCTAGCTCAATTTTCTATACTATGACGAAACTTCAGACTCAAATAGAGACGACGAAACTTCCAAGTAATCCAATCTATCCAAAACTGTGTGATACCATGCATAATAATTCATTTATTAGCCTTTACTCAATGAGAACCATTGATCCGTTTAGAATGATCATTTTAGCTATCTGATCAACTTGACATGTCAACCCTAAATCCTCCGTCACTTTAGATTTAGAGCTGAGAATGACATGAATCCAACTCCCACGTTAATCTAGCTCCATTTTCTATAATGTAACAAAATTTAGGAATGAAATAGATTTGACAAAGCCTATACTATGACGAAATTTCAGACTCAAATAGAGACCACGTTATGCTAGCTGAACTTTCTATACTATGACAAAATTTCAGACTCAAATAGAGACGACGAAACTTCCAAGTAATCCAATGTATCCAAAACTGTGTGATACCATGCATAATAATTCATTTATTAGCCTTTACTCAATGAGAACCATTGATCCGTTTAGAATGATCAGTTTAGCTAGCTGATCAACTTGACATGTCAACCCTAAATCCTCCATCACTTTAGATTTAGAGCTGAGAATGACACGAATCCAACTCCCACGTTAATCTAACTCTATTTTCTATAATGTGACAAAATTTAGGAATGAAATAGATATGACAAAGCCTCCAAGTAATGTAATCTATCCCAAACTGCGTGATGCCATGCATTATGCTTCACTTCTGAGGTTTTAATAAATGAGCCCCAATGATCGGTTTAGAATGATCATTTTAACTGGCCGATCAAGTTGACATGTCCGCACTAAATCGTCCATAACGTTTGATTTAGAGATCAGAATGACATGAATCCAACGTCCACGTTATGCTAGCTCAAGTTTCTATACTATGTCGAAATTTCAGACCCAAATAGAGACGACGAAGCTTCCAAGTAATCCAATCTATTCAAAACTGTGTGATTCCATGCATTATAATTCATTTATTAGCCTTTACTCAATGAGAACAATTGATCTGTTTAGACTGATCAATTTAGCTAGCTGATCAACTTGACATGTCAAGACTAAATCGTCCATCACTTTAGATTTAGAGCTGAGAATGACATGAATCCAACACCCACGTTAAGGTAGCTCCATTTTCTATATTGTGACATAAATTTTGGAATGAAATATATACGACAAAGCCTCCAATTAATGCAATCTATCCCAAACTGGTGATGTCATGCATTATACTTCACTTATGAGGTTTTAATCAATGAGCACCAGTGATCAGTTTAGAATGATCATTTTAACTGGTCCATCAAGTTGACATGTCGGCACTAAATCATCCATAACTTTTGATTTAGAGCTCAGAATGACATGAATCCCACGCCCAAGTTATGGTAGCTCAATTTTCAATACTAGGACAAAACTTCAAACCCAAATAGATACGACAAAGCTTCCAAGTAATCCAATCTCTCCCGAACTGACTGATGCCATGCATTATGCTTCACTTATGAGGTTTTAATCAATGAGCATCAATGATCAGTTTAGAATTATCATTTTAACTGGCTGATCAACTTGAGATATCCGCACTAAATTGGCCATAACTTTTGATTTAGACCTCAGAATCACATGAATCAAATGCCCACGTTATGCTACCTCAATTTTCTATACTATTACAAAGTTTCAGAGTCAAATAGATATGACAAAGCGTCCAAGTAATTCAATCTATCCGAAACTGCGTGATAACATGCATTATGCTTCACTTATAAGCGTTTACTTAATGAGCACCAATGATGAGCTTAGAATGATCATTTGAACTGACCAATCAACGTGACATGTCCACAATAAATCGTCCGTAACTTTTGATTTAGAGCTCACAATGACATGAATCCAACGCCCACATTATGCTAGCTCAATTTTCTATATTGTGTCAAAATTTCAAACTCAAATAGAGACAACGAAGCTTCCAAGTAATCCAATCGATCCAAAACTGTGTGATGCCATGCATTATAATTCATTTATTACCCTTTACTCAATGAGAACCATTGATCCGTTTAGAATGATCATTTTAGCTAGCCGATCAACTTGACATGTCAACACTAAATATTCCGTCTCTTTAGATTTAGAGCTCAGAATGACACGAATCCAACGGCCATGTTAAGCTAGCTCAATTTTCTATATTGTGACAAAATTTAGGAATGATATAGATACAACAAAGCTTCCAAGTAATTCAATCTATCGCAAACTGCGTGATGCCATGCATTATGCTTCACTTATGAGGTTTTAATCAATGAGCACCAATGATCAGTTTAGAATGATCATTTTAACTGGCCGATAAAGTTGACATGTCCGCACTTGTCCATAACTTTTGATATAGAGCTCAGAATGACATGAATCCTACGCCCACGTTATGCTAACTCAATTTTCTATATTGTGTCAAAATTTCACACTCCAATACAGATGACGAAGCTTTTAAGTAATCCAATCTATCCAAAATTGTGTGATGCCATTCACTATAATTGATTTATTAGCCTTTACTCAATGAGAACCATTGATCCGTTTAGAATGATCATTTTAGCTAGCCGATCAACTTGACATGTCAACACTAAATCCTCCGTCACTTCAGATTTCGAGAAGAGAATGACACGAATCCAACGTCCACGTTAAGATAGCTCCATTTTCTATATTGTGACAAAATTTAGGAATGAAATAGATACGAAAAAGCCTCCAAGTAATCCAATCTATCATAAACTGCGTGATACCATGCATTATGCTTCACTTCTATGGTTTTAAGAATGAGCACCAATGATTAGTTTAGAATGATCATTTTAACTAGCCGATCAACTTGACATGACCGCACAAATTCGTCCACAACTTTGGATAGCTCAGAATGACATGAATCCAACGCACAGGTTATGCTAGCTCATTTTTCTATATTGTGTCAAAATTTCAGACTCAAATAGAGATGACGAAGCTTCCAATTAATCCAATCTATCACAAATTGTGTGATGCCATGCATTATAACTCATTTATTAGGCTTTACTCAATGAGACCCATTGATCCATTTAGAATGATCATTTTAGCTAGCCGATCAACTTGACAAGTCAACACTAAATCCTCCGTAACTTTAGATTTAGAGCTGAGAATGACACGAATCCAACGCCCACGTTAAGGTAGTTCCATTTTCTATATTGTGAAAAAATTTAGGAATAAAATAGATACGACCAAACCTCCAAGTAATCCATTCTATCCAAAACTGCGTGATCCCATGCATTATGCTTCACTTATGAGGTTTTAATTAATGAGCACCAATGATCAGTTTAGAATGATCATTTTAAAGGGCCGATAAAGTTGACATGTCCGCAATAAATCGTCCATAACTTTTGATTTAGAGATCAGAATTACATGAATCCAACGCCCACGTTATGCTAGCTCAATTTTCTATATTTTGTCAAAATTTCAGGCTCAAATACAGATGAAGAAGCTTCCAAGTAATCCAATCTATCCAAAATTGTGTGATGCCATGCATTATAATTCATTTATTCGCCTTTACTCAATGAGAACCATTGATCCATTTAGAATGGTCATTTTAGGTAGCCGGTCAACTTGACATGTCAACACTGAATCCTCCGTCACTTCAGATTTAGAGTTGAGAATGACACGAATCCAACACCCACGTTAAGATAGCTCTATTTTCTATATTGTGACAAAATTTAAGAATGAAATAGATACGACAAAGCCTCCAAGTAATCCAATCTATCCCAAACTGCGTGATGTCATGCATTATGCTTCACTTATAAGGTTTTAGTCAACAAGCACCAATGATCAGTTTAGAATGATCATTTTAACTGGCCGATCAAGTTGGCATGTCCGCACTAAATCGTCCATAACTTTTGATTTAGAGCTCAGAATGACATGAATCCAACACGCACGTTATGCTACCTCAATTTTCTATACTATGACAAAATTTCAGACTCAAATAAAGACGACGAAGCTTCCAAGTAATCCAATCTATCCAAAACTGTGTGATGCCATGCATTATAATTCATTTATTAGCCTTTACTCAATGAGAACCATTTATCCGTTTAGAATGACCATTTTAGCTAGCCGATCAACTTGACATGTCAACACTAAATCCTCCGTCACATTAGATTTAGAGCTCAGAATGACACAAATCCAACTCCCACGTTAAGCTAGCTCCATTTTCTTTATTGTGACAAAATTTAGGAATGAATTAGATACGACAATGCCTCCAAGTAATCCAATCTATCCCAAACTGCGTGATGCCACATAATGCTTCACTTAGGAGGTTTTAATCAATGAGCACCAATGATCAGTTTCGAATGATCATTTTAACTGGCCGATCAAGTTGACATGTCCGCACTAAATCATCCATAATTTTTGATTTAGAGCTAAGAATGACATGAATCCAACGCCCACGTTATGCTAGCTCAATTTTCTATATTGTGTCAAAATTTCAGACACAAATAGAGATGACGAAGCTTCAAAGTAATCCAATATATTAAAAACTGTGTGATGCCATGCATTATAATTCATTTATTAACCTTTACTCAATGAGAATCATTGATCTATTTAGAATGATCATTTTAGCTAGCCGATCAACTTGACATGTCAACACTAAATCCTCCGTCACTTTAGATTTAGAGCTGAGAATGATATGAATCCAACGCCCACGTTAAGCTAGCACCATTTTATATATCGTGACAAAATTTAGCACTGAAATTGATTCGACAAAGCCTCCAAGTAATCCAATCTATCCCGAACTGTGTGATGTCATGCATTATAATTCATTTATTAGCTTTTACCCAATGAGAACCATTGCTCCATTTAGAATGATCAGTTTAGCTAGCCGATCAACTTGACATGTCAACACTAAATCGTCTATCACATTAGATTTAGAGCTCCGAATGACACGAATCCAACGCCTATGTTAAGCTAGCTCAATTTTCAATATTGTGACAAAAATAGGAATGAAATAGATACCACAAAGCCTCCAAGTAATCCAATCTATCGAAAACTTCATGATGCCATGCTTTATGCTTCACTTATGAGGTTTTAATCAATGAGCACCAATGATCAGTTTAGAATGATCAGTTTAACGGGCGGATAAACTTGAAATATCTGCACTAAATGGTCCATATCTTTCGATTTAGAGCTCAGAATGACATGAATCCAACGCCCACGTTATACTAGCTCAATTTTCTATATTGTGACAAAATTTCAGACTCGAATAGATACGACAAAGCCTCCACGTAATCCAATCTATCCCGAACTGTGTGATGCCATGCAGTATGCTTCACTGATAACCTTTACACAATAAGCACCAATGATCAGCTTCGAATGATCATTTGAACTGGTCAATAACCTTGACATATCCGCACTAAATAGTTCCTAACTTTTTAGATTTATAGCTCAGAATGACTTGAATCCAACGCCCACATTATGCTAGCTCAATTTTCAATAGTGTGACAAAATTTCAGAATCAAATTGAGACGACGAAGCTTCCAAGTAATCCAATCTATCCAAAACTATGTGATGCCATACATTATTATTCATTTATTAGCCTTTACTCAATGAGAACCATTGATCCATTTAGAATGATCATTTTAGCTAGCCGATGAACTTGACATGTCCACACTAAATCCTCCGTCAGTTTAGATTTAGAGCTGAGAATGATACGAATACAACACCCACGTTAAGCTAGCTCCATTATCTATATTGTGACAAAATGAAGGAGGGAAACAGATACGACAAAGTCTCCAAGTAATCCAATCTATCCCAAACTGCGTGATGCCATGCATTACGCTTCACTTATGAGGTTTAATCAATGAGCACCAATGATCAGTTTAGAATGATCATTTTAACTGGCCGATAAAGTTGACATGTCCACACAAAATCATCCGTAACTTTTGATTTAGAGCTGAGAATGACATGAATCCAACGCCCAAGTTATGCTAGCTCAATTTTCTATATTGCGTCAAACTTTTAGACTCAAATACAGATGACGAAGCTTCCAAGTAATCCAATCTATCCAAAATTGTGTGATGCCATGCGTTATAATCATTTATTAGCCTTTACTCAATGAGAACCATTGATCCGTTTAGAACGATCATTTTAGCTATCCGATCAACTTGACATGTCAACAATAAATCCTCCGTCACTTGAAATTTAGAGATGAGAATGACACGAATCGAACTCCCACGTTAAGATAGCTCCATTTTCTATATTGTGACAAAATTTATGAATGAAATAGATACGAGAAAGCCTCCAAGTAATCCGATCTATCCCCAACTGCGTGATGCCATGCATTATGCTTCACTTATGAGGTTTTAATCAATGAGCACCAATGATCAGTATAGAATTATCATTTTAACTGGCCGATCAAGTTGACATGTCCGCACTAAATCGTCCATAACTTTTGATTTAGAGCTCAAAATGACATGAATCCAACGCACACGTTATGCTAGCTCAATTTTCAATACTATGACAAAATTTCAGACTCAAATAGAGACGACGAAACTTCTAAGTAATCCAATATATCCCAAAGTGCATAATGCCATGCATTAGAATTCATTTATTAGCCTTTACTCAATAAGAACCATCGATCCGTTTAGAATGATCATTTTAGCTAGCCGATCAACTTGACATGTCAACACTAAATTGTCTGTTAATTTAGATTTAGAGCTCAAAATGACACAAATCCAACGTCCATGTGAAGCTAGCTCAATTTTCCATATTGTGATAAAATTTAGGAATGAAGTAGATACGAAAAAGCCTCCAAGAAAATCCAATCTATCCCAAACTTCAAGAAGCCATGAATTACAATTCATTTATTAGGCTTTACTCAATGATGGCTATTGATCCGTTTAGAATGATCATTTTAGCTAGCCGATCAGCTTGAAATGTTAACACTAAATCCTCTGTCACTTTAGATTTTGAGCTCAGAATGACACAAATCCAACACCCATATTAAACTAGCTCAATTTTCTATATTGTGATAAAATTTAGGAATGAAATACATACAACAAACCCTCCAAGTAATCCAATCTATCCCAAAATACGTGATGCCTTGCATTATACTTCACTTATAAGCCTTTACTCAATGAGAACAAATGATCAGCTTAGAATGATCATTTGAACTGTCCAATCAACTTAACATGTCCGCACTAAATCGTCCGTAACTTTTGAGTTAGAGCTCAAAATGTCATGAATCCAATGCACACGTTATGCTAGCTCAATTTTCTATACTATGACAAAATTTTAGACTCAAGTAGATTCGACAAAGCTTCCAAGTAATCCAATCTATCCCAAATTGCGTGATGCTATGCATTATAATTCATTTATTAGCCTTTACTCACTAAGAAGCATGGATTCATTTAGAATGATCATTTTAGCTAGCCGGTCAACTTGANTGTACCTTTCTATGTCCCCATTGCTCTTATACTTGATGGTGAACACCCACTTGGAACTCACATTCTTCTTGCCTTTGGGAAGTTCTTGTATATCCCATGTATGATTCCTTTCCATAGCTCCCTTCTCATCTCTTACTGCATCTAACCATTCTTTCTTCCTCTTAGCTTCTTCGTAAGTCCTTGGAATCTGACTTTTTTCAATCTTTCCAAGGAATGCTTCATGACTAGATGGCAAGAGGTCAAGGGAACAAACAGCTTGTATGGGATGAGCCACGGCCTGGTTGTTGTAGAAGACCCTAGTGTTTTCCCAATTGGATGGGTCTTTCCTAAGTCTAGTACTCCTCCTTAGTTGCTGAACAGGTGGTGCAGCCTCCTCTACAACCGTTTCCTCTTCCATTTGGTGAATAGGTTCCTCTATACCCACTTCCAAGTCGACTTGTTCTTGGTTTTGGGCCGTAGCTTCTTCTCGGATTGGAGTTAGTTCTTGAGTTCCTACCCCTTGTTCATTCTCTTGGGTATCTTGTGAACTACTTGGGGTTCTTGCTTCTTCGTGTCTTGAATCCTTTGGCACATCATTTCCCAAATGATTCAAGAGAAACCTCAAACTTGTAGCCAAATCAGAAGGTGACCTTGAGAGATCCTTCAATCCTTCCCAATCTTTCTGATCATAATAGCTTTGTTCTTCTATGAACTTGACATCTCTAGACACATATGTCCTCTTGTTGCTCAGATCATAACACTTATAACCCTTTTGTGTTGTCGAATATCCAAGGAACATACACTTGATGCTCTTTGCCTCCAACTTGTTTCTTAGATCACCTGGAACATCCACAAAGCACACACACCCAAATACACGTAAATGATCAATGGAAGGTTTAGTTTTATTGAGTACCTCAAATGGGGATATATCTTGCAAGACTTTTGGTTGGAATCCGATTGATGAGGTAGCAAGCAACCAAGACTGCATCTCCCCAAAAACTTTTAGGAACATTGGTATGAAACATCATGGATCTTGCTACTTCCATTAAGTGTCGGTTCTTCCTTTCAGCAACTCCATTTTTGTTGTGGTGTGTGTGGACAGCTAGTTTGATGTAGTATTCCATGTTTGTTTAGATGAGCTTTGAATCTTTGACTTGTGTATTCCCCTCCATTATCTGATCTTAACACTTTGATCTTGGTATTGAATTGATTAGTAACATAATTATGAAAGTTTATAAATGCCTCATAAACCCTATCTTTAGATGGAAGTAATGTAACCCATGTATATTTCGATTTCTCATCTATAAAGGTCACAAAGTATTTATTCCGATCTCTAGACATGCAAGGTGAGGTCCAAACATCGGAATGTACTAAATCAAAGCAATGCTCATAAATGGTAGACGATTTAGGGAAAACAACACGACAATGTTTGTCAAGGATACAAGCCTCACAAACTGAGTGATCATAAGCAACATTAGGCATTATTAAGCTTAAAGCACGAGCATGAGGATGTCCTAATCTAGCATGCCATAAGACATCTTTATTAGCAAAAACACAGGATTTGAAAGCTAAGGAATCCGAATTGTTTGGAGGAGTGTCCTCAAGAACATAGAGCTCATCTTGAGTCCCACCACTTCCAAGTATCTTACCACTCTTAATATCTTGAAAGTAAACATTGTTAGGCCCAAAAGTAACATTGCAATTCAGGTCTTCAGTAGCCCTTTTAACCGAAACCAGATTAGACTTAAACTTAGGTACAAAGAAAGCATTAATTAGCTTCTTTGTGAAATAGTCTTAATTTTCCGGTTCCTTCAATTGGAATACCCTTACCATCAGCTATAGTTACTTGTCCTAGACATGGTTCAATGTTCTTTAACAGCCTAGCATTGCTAATCATATGGTGAGAAGCACCCGAATCCACTACCAACTTATGATCCGGTTTATCAAGCAATTTATGGGAGTAGAGTGTGATACCGGAGAGTTTTGAGGCATAGGCTTTGATGAGATCCTCCAAGTCACTTTTCTTAGCATACTCCATGGATACACTCATAGCTAGCTCTCCTCCTTTGTTGGATGAACTTGCCAGTTCAGTCACAACCTTTTGAGAGATGTTAGCCTTTGAATCCTTGAACCGGTTTGGCTTGAGATGAGGATGAAGTATCCAGCACTTGTCCTTGATGTGGCCATTCCTCTTACAATGTTCACACATCACACTCTTCCTATCCTCTTGCTTAAACACGCATTTGTTGGCCATGACTAGTTCTCCTTTTCCACCAAACAGACGAATGTTGCCTTGCTCCTTCTGAATCCGTGAGCACACCTCTTCAAAATCAGGAAGTTTTGGCTCTCTTTGGATGGAATTAATCACATCCTTAAAGGCTGGATTTAGGTTGAGAAGGAGCCCAAATATCTTGTCTTGTTCCTTCCTTTCATTAAGCACCTTTGGATCCATAGAACTTGGTCTCAACATGTCAAGCTCGGACCATGTTGATTGGAACTTGCCTAGGAACTTTGTCAACTCCATGTCCTCTTGGTGTAGATCATTGAGAGCCTTCTTAACCTCATACACACGGCTGAGGTTTGAAACATCCCCATACACCCTCTTGAGAGTGTCCCAAAGAGACTTGGCGGTTTCACAATGTGAATAAGCTTCAAGAATGGATGGGTCCAATGAATTTTGGAGGAATCCAAGGACTGATTGATCTTCTTGGAAACACCTAGCTTCTTCTTTTCTTGTTGCCTCATCCTTCTTCTCCTTTGGATCATCTATAGATGGAGTATTATCCTCCAAGATGTAATTCCAAAGTCCTTTGCCACAAATGGCCGTCTTGATGGTTCTTGACCATAATGTGTAGTTCAAGCCTTTGAGAACTACTGGTATCACCGTAGGTTTCAGGCTGGAACTGATTTGAACTGTATCCTCCATTGTTAGGCTTTAAAGAGCTCAAAGGAGGCAGCTTTTATGGTTCAATAAAACTGTGAGTTTTTAGTTTAAAGGCTGAGAGATTTTGGCAGAATTTTAGATTAGAAACTGAGAGATTTGTGTAGAAAATATAAGAAAATGATCTTATGCTCTGATACCATGAAAGAATATTGAGATTAGAGAGGAGAAATGTGAAGAATTGAATCCAGAAACTCAAAGAAAAGCATGAGAAGATGAGAAAATGTCTTAGACTTCTGGAGAAGAATCTCCTAAGAGTTTATTCATACATTGAGTCTTTACAGCCCTTTTATAGAGGATTTACAATGTGAACACAAAAGAAAACGAATTCAAACTTGTGGATGAGTTTGAATAGAGGAGGAGCCTGTCAACACAACCAATGAGAAGAGAGGGGAAGAGCTGCAGACTGTCTCATGACTGTTTGGTGTGGTTACCAAGACTGTGTGCAGCATGGACATGTCCTTTTCACCTTGATTCTTCTCCCAAGGCAGCTGTTTAACCATTTTAACCATGTGGTTAATAATAACTCCCTCCTTTTTCTTTTCTGTTGTTATTCAAACTGAATTTTCATGCTCACACTTGCCTTGTAGGTCAAGATAGGTCTTATTTGATTTTCCTATGTCAATACTCATTGCCCTATATTCTGCTTCAGCACTAGAACATGATACCACCTTCTGCTTCTTAGTCTTCCAAGTGACTAAGTTCCCACCAATGAAGGTGCAATACCCGGTGGTTGATTTCCTATCAACCCTATCACCAGCCCAATCCGCATCACAATATCCGACAATATAAGTGTTCCCATTCTTGCCCATCCATATGCCTTGACCAGGAGATCCTTTGATGTATCTAAGGATCCTTTCTACCATGCTCCAATGATATACAGTAGGTTTTTGCATATGTTGATTCACTGATTCACAGCAAAACACAAGTCTGGTAGTGTTAGGGTGAGGTAGATCAACTTCCCAACTAGTCTCCTATACTGAGAAACATCCTTAAATAACTCATCAGCTTTCTCCCCCTTTCCGTTGACCTTGTAGCCATCTTCAAGAGGAGTTTTGGCCGGTTTAGCCCCAAGCTTTCCGGTGTCTGTCAACAGATCAAGAGTATACTTTCTTTGGGATAGAAAGAGTCCTTCCTGAGACCGACACACTTCAATACCCAAGAAGTACTTCAACTCTCCAAGATCTTTGATGTCAAATGATCTGTTTAAGAAGACCTTTGTGGACTGAATTCCTTCCTTGTCATCTCCTGTGATGATAAGGTCATCCACATAAACCAAGACCACCACAATTCCTTTTGCGTTTTGACGAGTAAACAAAGTATGATATGAATGGGATTTCATAAACCCATTATCAGTAAGTGTGGAGCTTAATTTGTGATACCACGCCCTTGGTGACTGCTTCAACCCATATATTGCCTTCCTAAGTCTTAAAACTTGTCCCTCTTTGCAAAGATCTTCAAGGCTTGGTGGTGGAGTCATATACACTTCCTCTTCAAGTTCTCCTTGTAGGAATGCGTTCTTGACATCCATTTGCCATAAGTCCCAAGTCAGATTCGTAGCTAGTGAAAGAACACCCCTTACAGTGTGTAGCTTAGCCACCGGTGCAAATGTATCAGTATAGTCCTCTCCATATGTCTGAGTGAAACCTCTTGAAACTAGACGTGCCTTGTACCTTTCTATGTCCCCATTGCTCTTATACTTGATGGTGAACACCCACTTGGAACTCACAGCCTTCTTGCCTTTGGGAAGTTCTTGTATATCCCATGTATGATTCCTTTTCCATAGCTCCCTTCTCATCTCTTACTGCATCTAACCATTCTTTCTTGCTCTCAGCTTCTTCATAAGTCCTTGGAATCTGACTTTGTTCAATCTTTCCAAGGAATGCTTGATGACTAGATGGCAAGAGGTCAACGGAACAAACAGCTTGTATGGGATGAGCCACGGCCTGGTTGTTGTAGAAGACCCTAGTGTTTACCCAATTGGATGGATCTTTCCTAAGTCTAGTACTCCTCCTTAGTTGCTGAACAGGTGTTGCAGCCTCCTCTACAACCGTTTCCTCTTCCATTTGGTGAATAGGTTGCCCTATATCCACTTCCAAGTTGACTTGTTCTTGGCTTTGGGCCATAGCTTCTTCTTGGATTGGAGTTGGTTCTTGAGTTACCACCCCTTGTTCATTCTCTTGGGTATCTTGTGAACTACTTGGGGTTCTTTCTTCTTCGTGTCTTGAAGCCTTTGGCACATCATTTCCCAAATGATTCAAGAGAAACCTCAAACTCGTAGCCAAATCAGAAGGTGACCTTGAGAGATCCTTCAATCCTTCCCAATCTTTCTGATCATAATAGCTTTGTTCTCATATGAACTTGACATCTCTAGACACATATGTCCTGTTGTTGCTCGGATCATAGCACTTATAACCCTTTTGTGTTGTCGAATATCCAAGGAACATACACTTGATGCTCTTTGCCTCCAACTTGTTTCATAGATCACCTGGAACATACACAAAGCACACACACCCAAATACACGTAAATGATCAATGGAGGGTTTAGTTTTATTGAGTACCTCAAATGGGGATATGTCTTGCAAGACTTTGGTTGGAATCCGATTAATGAGGTAGCAAGCAACCAAGACTGCATCTCCCCAAAAACGTTTAGGAACATTGGTATGAAACATCATGGATCTTGCTACTTCCATTAAGTGTCGGTTTTTCCTTTCAGCAACTCCATTTTGTTGTGGTGTGTGTGGACAGCTGTTTGATGTAGTATTCCATGTTTGTTTAGATGAGCTTTGAATCTTTGACTTGTGTATTCCCCTCCATTATCTGATCTTAACACTTTGATCTTGGCATTGAATTGATTAGTAACATAATTATGAAAGTTTATTAATGCCTCATAAACCCTATCTTTAGATGGAAGTAATGTAACCCATGTATATTTCGATTTCTCATCTATAAAGGTCACAAAGTATTTATTCGTATCTCTAGACATGCAACGTGAGGTCCAAACATCAGAATGTACTAAATCAAAGCAATGCTCATAAATGGTAGACGATTTGGGGAAAACAACACGACAATGTTTGCCAAGGATACATGCCTCACAAACTGAGTGATCATAAGCAGCATTAGGCATTATTAAGCTTAAAGCACGAGCATGAGGATGTCCTAATCTAGCATGCCATAAAACATCTTTATTAGCAAAAACACAGGATTTGAAAGCTAAGGAATCTGAATTGCTTGGAGGAGTGTCCTCAAGAACATAGAGCTCATTTTGAGTCCCACCACTTCCAAGTATCTTACCACTCTTAATATCGTGAAAGTAAACATTGTTAGGTCCAAAAGTAACATTGCAATTCAGGTCTTTAGTAGCCCTTTTGACCGAAACTAGGTTAGACTTAAACTTAGGTACAAAGAAAGCAGTACTTTCTTTGTGAAATAGTTTTAATTTTCCGGTTCCTTCAATTGGAATACTCTTACCATCAGCTATAGTTACTTGTCCTAGACATGGTTCAATGTTCTTTAACAACCTAGCATTGCTAATCATATGGTGAGAAGCACCCGAATCGACTACCAACTTATGATCCGGTTTATCAAGCAATTTATGGGAGTAGAGTGTGATACCGGAGAGTTTTGAGGCATAGGCCTTGATGAGATCCTCCAAGTCACTCTTCTGAGCATACTCCATGGATACATTCATAGCTACCTCCCCTCCTTGGTTGGTTGAACTTGCCGGTTCAGTCACAACCTTTTGAGAGATGTTAGCCTTTGTATCCTTGAACCGGTTCGGATTGAGATGAGGATGAAGTATCCAGCACTTGTCCTTGATGTGGCCATTCCTCTTACAATGTTCACACATCACACTCTTCCTATCCTCTTGCTTAAACACGCTCTTGTTGGCCATGACTAGTTCTCCTTTTCCACCAAAAAAACGAATGTTGCTTGCTCCTTCTGAATCCGTGAGCACACATCTTCGAAATCAGGGAGTTTTGGCTCTCTCTTTGGATGGAATTAATCACATCCTTAAAGGCTGGATTTAGGTTNCAGCAGGCATGACTGGTTGGTGTGGTTACCAAGACTGTGTGCAGCAGGCATGACTGTTTGGTGTGGTTACCAAGACTGTGTGCAGCAGGCATGACTGTTTGGTGTGGTTACCAAGATTGTGTGCAGCATGGACATGTCCTTTTCACCTTGATTCTTCTCCCAAGGTAGCTATTTAACCATTTTAACCATGTGGTTAATAATAACTTCCTCCTTTTTCATTTCCCTTGTTAATCAAACTGAATTTTCGTGCTCACACTTGCCTTGTAGGTCAAGATAGGTCTTATTTGATTTTCCTATGTCAATACTCCCCCTCAAGCTAAAGACTTTTGGAATCACCCTAAAGTCTTAAGCTTGGGAACCCAAGGCAACACCTCATTAAAAACCTTATTAAGGAAAACCACTTGGGACAAAACCTTAATAAGGGAAAAAGAGTGTGTTGCTCTTGGATTAGGAGACCTTTGATCATGGGTGTGATAAATCAACAAGCCAAGTTTGCTAAAGATGTTCTTGCAAACTTTGAGACTTGCTGCCTTTGTGAAGATGTCAGCTAGTTGGTCTTCACTCCTTGTATAACATGGCAGAATGGTTCCATCTTGAACATTCTCCCTAACCTTATGGCAGTCGATCTCTATGTGCTTGGTCCTCTCGTGAAACACTGAGTTTGAAGCTATGTGAATGGCTGCCTGATTTTCACAATGGAAGGTAATTGGCCCTGGTTGTGCAATACCGAAATCTTTCAAGAGTGCTTTGAGCCAAGTTACTTCATTTGTCAGCTTCCTCATAGCCCTATATCTGCTTCAGCACTAGAACATGATACCACCTTCTGCTTCTTAGTCTTCCAAGTGACTAAGTTCCCACCAACGAAGGTGCAATACCCAGTGGTTGATTTCCTATCCACCCTATCACCAGCCCAATCCGCATCACAATACCCGACAATCTCAGTGTTTCCATTCTTGCCCATCCATATACCTTGACCAGGAGATCCTTTGATGTATCTAAGGATCCTTTCTACCATGCTCCAATGATATACAGTAGGCTTTTGCATATGTTGACTCACTTGATTCACAGCAAAACACATGTCTGGTCGTGTGAGGGTGAGGTAGATCAGCTTCCCAACTAGTCTCCTATACTGAGAAACATCCTTAAATAACTCATCAGCTTTCTCCCCCTTTCCGTTGACCTTGTAGCTATCTTCAAAAGGAGTTTTGGCCGGTTTAGCCCAAGCTTTCCCGTGTCTGTCAACAGATCAAGAGCATACTTTCTTTGGGATAGAAAGAGCCCTTCTTGAGACCGACACACTTCAATACCCAAGAAATACTTCAACTCTCCAAGATCCTTGATGTCAAATGATCTGTTTAAGAAGGCCTTTGTGGACTGAATTCCTTCCTTATCATCTCCTGTGTTGATAAGGTCATCCACATAAACCAAGACCGCCACGATTCCTTTGGAGTTTTGACGAGTGAACAAAGTATGATCTGAATGGGATTTCCTAAACCCATTATCAGTAAGTGTGGAGCTTAATTTGTGATACCAGGCCCTTGGTGACTGCTTCACCCCATATATTGCCTTCCTAAGTCTTAGAACCTGTCCCTCTTTGCAAAGATCTTCAAGGCCTGGTGGTGGAGTCATATACACTTCCTCTTCAAGTTCTCCTTGTAGGAATGCGTTCTTGACATCCATTTGCCATAAGTCCAAAGGCAGATTCGTAGCTAGTGACAGAACAACCCTTACAGTGTGTAGCTTAGCCACCGGTGCAAATGTATCAGTATAGTCCTCTCCATATGTCTGAGTGAAACCTCTTGCAACTAGACGTGCCTTGTACCTTTCTATGTCCCCATTGCTTTTATACTTGATGGTGAACACCCACTTGGAACTCACAGCCTTCTTGCCTTTGGGAAGTTCTTGTATATCCCATGTATGATTCCTTTCCATAGCTCCCTTTTCATCTCTTACTGCATCTAACCATTCTTTCTTGCTCTTAGCTTCTTCATAAGTCCTTGGAATCTGACTTTGTTCAATCTTTCCAAGGAATGCTTGATGACTAGATGGCAAGAGGTCAAGGGAACAAACAGCTTGTATGGGATGAGCCACGGCCTGGTTATTGTAAAATACCCTAGTGTTTACCCAATTGGACGGGTCTTTCCTAAGTCTAGTACTCCTCCTTAAATGCTGAACAGGTGGTGCAGCCTCCTCTACAACCGTTTCCTCTTCCATTCGGTGAATAGGTTCCTCTATACCCACTTCCAAGTCGTCTTGTTCTTGATTTTGGGCCATAGCTTCTTCTTGGATTGGAGTTGGTTCTTGAGTTACCACCCTTGTTCATTCTCTTGGGTATCTTGTGAACTACTTAAGGTTCTTGTTTCTTCGTGTCTTGAATCCTTTGGCAGATCATTTCCCAAATGATTCAAGAGAAACCCCAAACTCGTAGCCAAATCAGAAGGTGACCTTGAGAGATCCTTCAATCCTTCCCAATCTTTCTGATCATAATAGCTTCGTTCTTCTATGAACTTGACATCTCCAGACACATATGTCCTGTTGTTGCTCGGATCATAGCACTTATAACCCTTTTGTGTTGTCGAATATCCAAGGAACATACACTTTATGCTCTTTGCCTCCAACTTGTTTCTTAGATCACCTGGAACATACACAAAGCACACACACCCAAATACACGTAAATGATCAATGGAAGGTTTAGTTTTATTGAGTACCTCAAATGGGATATATCTTGCAAGACTTTGGTTGGAATCCGATTGATGAGGTAGCAAGCAACCAAGACTGCATCTCCCCAAAAACTTTTAGGAACATTGGTATGAAACATCATGGATTTTGCTACTTCCATTAAGTGTCGGTTCTTCCTTTCAGCAACTCCATTTTGTTGTGGTGTGTGTGGGCAGCTAGTTTGATGTAGTATTCCATGTTTGTTTAATTGAGCTTTGAATCTTTGACTTGTGTATTCCCCTCCATTATCTGATCTTAACACTTTGATCTTGGCATTGAATTGATTAGTAACATAATTATGAAAGTTTATAAATGCCTCATAACCCTATCTTTAGATGGAAGTAATGTAACCCATGTATATTTCGATTTCTCATCTATAAAGGTCACAAAGTATTTATTCCTATCTCTAGACATGCAAGGTGAGGTCCAAACATCGGAATGTACTAAATCAAAGCAATGCTCATAAATGGTTGACGATTTAGGGAAAACAAGACGACAATGTTTGCCAAGGATACAAGCCTCACAACTGAGTGATCATAAGCAACATTAGGCATTATTAAGCTTAAAGCACGAGCATGAGGATGTCCTAATCTAGCATGCCATAAAACATCTTTATTAGCAAAAGCACAGGATTTGAAAGCTAAGGAATCCGAATTGCTTGGAGGAGTGTCCTCAAGAACATAGAGCTCATTTTGAGTCCCACCACTTCCAAGTATCTTACCACTCTTAATATCGTGAAAGTAAAAATTATTAGGTCCAAAAGTAACATTGCAATTCAGGTCTTTAGTAGCCCTTTTGACCGAAACTAGGTTAGACTTAAACTTAGGTACAAAGAAAGCAGTACTTTCTTTGTGAAATAGTTTTAATTTTCCGGTTCCTTCAATTGGAATACTCTTACCATCAGCTATAGTTACTTGTCCTAGACATGGTTCAATGTTCTTTAACAACCTAGCGTTGCTAATCATATGGTGAGAAGCACCCGAATCCACTACCAACTTATGATCCGGTTTATCAAGCAATTTATGGGAGTAGAGTGTGATACCGGAGAGTTTTGAGGCATAGGCCTTGATGAGATCGACCAAGTCACTCTTCTTAGCATACTCCATGGATACATTCATAGCTACCTCCCCTCCTTGGTTGGTTGAACTTGCCGGTTCAGTCACAACCTTTTGAGAAATGTTAGCCTTTGAATCCTTGAACCGGTTCGGATTGAGATGAGGATGAAGTATCCAGCACTTGTCCTTGATGTGGCCATTCCTCTTACAATGTTCACACATCACACTCTTCCTATCCTCTTGCTTAAACACGCTCCTGTTGGCTATGACTAGTTCTCCTTTTCCACCAAACAAACGAATGTTGCCTTGCTCCTTCTGAATCCGTGAGCACACCTCTTCGAAATCAGGGAGTTTTGGCTCTCTCAGGATGGACTTAATCACATCCTTAAAGGCTGGATTTAGGTTGAGAAGGAGCCCAATTATCTTGTCTTGTTCCTTCCTTTCATTAAGCACCTTTGGATCCATAGAACTTGGTCTCAACATGTCAAGCTCGGACCATGTTGATTGGAACTTGCCTAGGAACTTTGTGAACTCCATATCCTCTTGGTGTAGATCATTGAGAGCCTTCTTAACCTCATACACACGGCTGAGGTTTGAAACATCCCCATACACCCTCTTGAGAGTGTCCCAAAGAGACTTGGCGGTTTCACAATGTGAATAAGCTTCAAGAATGGATGGGTCCAATGAATTTTGGAGGAATCCAAGGACTGATTGATCTTCTTGGAACCACCTAGCTTCTTCTTTTCTTGTTGCCTCATCCTTCTTCTCCTTTGGATCATCTATAGATGGAGTATTATCCTCCAAGATGTGATTCCAAAGTCCTTTGCCACAAATGGCTGTCTTGATGGTTCTTGACCATAATGTGTAGTTCAAGCCTTTGAGAACTACTGGTATCACCGTAGGTTTCAGGCTGGAACTGATTTTAACTGTATCCTCCATTGTTAGGCTTTGAAGAGCTCAAAGGAGGCAGCTTTTATGGTTGAATAAAACTGTGAGTTTTTAGTTTAAAGGCTGAGAGATTTTTGACAGAATTTTAGATTAGAAACTGAGAGATTTGAGTAGAAAATATAAGAAAATGATCTTATGCTCTGATACCATGAAAGAATATTGAGATTAGAGAGGAGAAATGTGAAGAATTGAATCCAGAAACTCAAAGAAAAGCATGAGAAGATGAGAAAATGTCTTAGACTTCTGGAGAAGAATCTCCTAAGAGTATATTCATACATTGAGTCTTTACAGCCCTTTTATAGAGGATTTACAATGTGAACACAAAAGAAAACGAATTCAAACTTGTGGATGAGTTTGAATAGAGGAGGAGCCTGTCAACAACCAATGAGAAGAGAGGAGACAGCAGGCATGACTGTTTGGTGTGGTTACCAAGACTGTGTGCAGCAGGCATGACTGTTTGGTGTGGTTACCAAGACTGTGTGCAGCAGGCATGACTGTTTGGTGTGGTTACCAAGACTGTGTGCAGCATGGACATGTCCTTTTCACCTTGATTCTTCTCCCAAGGTAGCTATTTAACCATTTTAACCATATGGTTAATAATAACTCCCTCCTTTTTCATTTCCCTTGTTATTCAAACTGAATTTTCGTGCTCACACTTGCCTTGTAGGTCAAGATAGGTCTTATTTGATTTTCCTATGTCAATAAAAGCCTCCAAGGAATCCAATCTATACCAAACTGCGTGATAATATCCATTATATTTCATTTATAGGCCTTTACTCAATGAGAACCATCGATCCGCTTAGAATCATCATTTCAGCTAGGCGATCAACTTGACATGTCAACACTAAAGCGTCCGTCAATTTTAATTTAGACCACAGAATGACACGAATCCAGCGCCCATGTTAAGATATCTCAATTTTCTTTATTGTGACAAAATTTAGAAATGAAAATATACTACAAAGCCTCCATGTAATCCAATCTACCCCGAACTGCATGATATCATGCATTATAATTCATTTATTAGCCTTTACTCAATGAGAACCACTGATCCGTTTAGAATGATCATTTTGGCTAGCCGATCAACTTGACATGTCAACACTAAATCGTCCGTCACATAAGATTTAAAGCTCAGAATGACACGTATCCGACGTCCATATTAAACTAGCTCAAGTTTCTATATTGTGACAAAAATTAGGAATGAAGTAGATACAACAAAGCCTCTAAGTAAACCAATCTATTTCAAACTGCGTGATGTCATGCATTATGCTTCATTTATAAGCCTTTACTCAATGAGAACAAATGATCAGCGTAGAATGATCATTTGAACAGTCCAATCAACTTGACTTGTCTGCACTAAATCGTGCATCACTTTTGATTTAGAGCTCAAAATGTCATGAATCCAATGCACACGTTATGCCAGCTCCATTTTCTATACTATGACAAAATTTTAGACTCAAATAGATACGACAAAGCTTACAAGTAATCCAATCAATCCAAAAGGGCATGATGCCATACATTATAATTCATTTATTAGCCTTCACTCAATAAGAACCATCGATTCGTTTAGAATGATCATTTCAGCTAGCCGGTCAACTTGACATATCAACAGTAAATCGTCCGTCAATTTAGATTTTGAGCTCAACATAACACAAATCCAACGCACATGTTAAGGTAGCTCAATTTTCTATATTGTGATGAAATTTAGGAATGAAGTAGATACGACAAACCCTCCAAGTAATCCAATCTATCCCAAACTGCGTGATGCCATGCATTATAATTCATTTATTAGGCTTTACTCAATGAGAGCAATTGATCCGTTTATAATGATCATTTTAGATAGCCGATCAACTTGACATGTCAACACTAAATCCTCCGTCAATTTAGATTTAGAGCTCAGAATGACACGAATTCAACACCCACATTAAGCTAGCTGAATTTTCTATATTGTGACAAAATTAAGGAATGAAAGAGATACGACAAAGCCTCAAAGTAATCCAATCTATCCCAAACTGCGTGATGCCATGCAGTATGCTTCACTTATGAGGTTTTAATCAATGAGCACCAATGATCAGTTTAGAATTATCATTTTAACTGGCTGATCAACTTGACATGTCCACACTAAATTATCATTTTAACTTTTGATTTAGAACTCATAATGACATGAATCCAACGCCCATGTTATGCTAACTCATTTTTCTTTATTGTGACAAAATTTCAGACTCAAATTGACACGACAAAGCCTCCAAGTAATCTAATCTATCCCAAACTGCGTGATGCCATGCATTATGCTTCACTTATAAGCATTTACTCAATGATCACCAATGATCAGCTTAGAAAGATCATTTGAACTGGGCAATCAACTTGACATATCCGCCCTAAATCCTCCATAAGTTTTGATTTGGAGCTCAGAATAACATGAATCCAACGCCCACGGTATGCTAGCTCAATTTTTTATATTATGACAAAGTTTGATACTCAAATAGATATGAAAAAGCTTCCAGCTAATCCCGTCTATCCCAAACTGCATGATGATATCCATTATATTTCATTTATTGGCCTTTACTCAATGAGAACCATCGATCAATTTAGAATCATCATTTCAGCTAGCTGATCAACTTGACATGTCAACACTAAAGTGTCCGTCAATTTTAATTTAGAGCTCGGAATGACACGAATCCAACGCCCATGTTAAGATATCTCAACTTTCTATATTGTGACAAAATTAATGAATGAAATAGATACGACAAAGCCTCCATGTAATCCAATCTATCCCGAACTCCGTGATGTCATGCATTATAATTCATTTATTAGCATTTACTCATTGAGCACTGATCCGTTTAGAATGATCATTTTAGCTAGCTGATCAACTTGACATATCAATACTAAATCGTCCGTCACATTAGATTTAAAGCTTAGAATGATACGTATCCAATGCCCATGTTAAGCTAGCTCAATTTTCTATATTGTGACAAAAATTAGGAATGAAATAGATACAAAAAAGACTCCAAGTAATACAATCTATCCCAAATTGCGTGATGCCATGCATTATGCTTCACTTATGAGGTTTTAATCAATGAGCACCAATGACCAGTTTAGAATGAACATTTTAACTGGCCAATCAACTTGACATATCTGCACTAAATCGTCCATAACTTTTGATTTAGAGTTCAGAATGAGATGAATCCAACGCCCACATTATACTAGCTCAATTTTATATTGTGACAAATTTTCAACTCAAATAGATATGACAAAACCTCCAAGTAATTCAATCTATCCCAAACTACGTGATGCCATGCATTATGCTTCACTTATAAGCCTTTACTCAATGAGCACCAATGATCAGCTTAGAAAGATCATTTGAACTGGCCAATCAACTTGACATATCTGCACTAAATCCTTTGTAACTTTTGGTTTAGAGCTCAGAATGACATGAATCCAACACTCACGGTATGCTAGCTTAAGTTTTTATACTATGACAAATTTCAAGACTCAAATAGATACGAAAAAACTTCCAAATAATCCAATATATCCCAAACTGCGTGAAGATATCCATTATATTTCATTTATTGGCCTTTACTCAATGAGAACCATTGATCCATTTAGAATCATCATTTCAGCTAGCCGATTAACTTGACATGTCGACACGAAAGCGACCGTCAATTTTAATTTAGAGCTCAGAATGACACGAATCCAACGCCCATGTTAAGATATCTCAATTTTATGTATTGTGACAAAATTTAGGAATGAAATAGATACGACAAAGCCTCCAAATAATCCAATCTATCCCAAACTGCGTGATGACATGCATTATAATTCATTTGTTAGCCTTTACTCAATGAGAACCACTGATCCGTTTAAAATGATCATTTTAGCTAGCCGATCAACTTGACATGTCAACACTAAATCGTCCATCACTTTAGATTTAAAGCTCAGAATGACACGTATCCAATGGCCATGTTAAGCTAGCTCAATTTTCTATATTGTGAAAAAAATTAGGAATGAAATAGATATAACAAAGCCTCCAGGTTATCTAATCTATCTCAAACTGCGTGATGCCATGCATTATACTTCACTTACAAGCATTTACTCAATGAGAACGAATGATCAGCTTAGAATGATCATTTGAACTATCCAATCAACTTGACATGTCCGCACTAAATCTTCCACCACTTTTGATTTAGAGCTAAGAATGTCATGAACCCAACGCACACATTATCCTAGCTCAATTTCTATATTATGACAAAATTTCAGACTCAAATAGATAAGGCAAAGCTTACAAGTAATCATATCTATCCCGATGTGCCTGATGCCATGCATTATAATTCATTTATTAGTCTTTACTCAATAAGAACCATCGATACGTTTAGAATGATCATTTTAGCTAGCCGGTCAACTTGACTTGTCAACAGTAAATCCTCCGTCACTTTAGATTTAGAGCTGAGAATGACACGAATCCAACGCCCTCGTTAAGCTAGCTCAATTTTCTATATTGTGACAAAATTAAGGAATGAAAGAGATACAACAAAGTCTCCAAGTAGTCCAATATATCATAAACAGCGTGATGCAATGCATTATGCTTCACTTATGAGGTTTTAATCAATAAGCACCAATGATCAGTTTAGAATTATCATTTTAACTAGCCGATTAACTTGACATGTCCGCACTAAATTATCATTTTAACTTTTGATTAAGAACTCATAATGACATGAATCCAACGCCCATGTTATGCTAGCTCAATTTTCTTTATCATGACAAAATTTCAGACTCAAATACACACGACAAAGCCTCCAAGTAATCCAATCTATCCCAAACTGCGTGATGCCATGCATTATTCTTCACTTATAAGCCTTTATTCAATGAGCACAAATGACCAGATTAGAAAGATCATTTGAACTGGCCAATCAACATGACATATCCGCACTAAATCATCTGTAACTTTTGATTTACAGCTCAGAATGACATGAATCAAATGCCCACGGTGTGCTAGCTCAATTTTTTATACTATGACAAATTTTGAGACTCACATAGACACGAAAAAGTTCCAACTAATCCAATCTATCCCAAACAGGGTGATGATATCCATTATATTTCATTCATTAGCCTTTACTCAATGAGAACCATCGATTCATTTGGAATCATCATTTCAGCTTGCCGATTAACTTGACATGTCAACACTAAAGCGTCCATCAGTTTTAATTTATAGCTCGGAATGACACGAATCCAACACCCATGTTAAGATATCACAATTTTCTATATTGTGACAAAATTTAGGAATGAGATAGATACGACAAATCTTCCATGTAATCCAATCTATCCCGTATTGTGTGATATCATGCATTATAGTTCATTTATTAGCCTTAACTCAATGAGAACCATTGATCCGTTTTGAATGATCATTTTAGCTAGCTCAATTAGTCTGTCACATTAGATTTAAAGCTCAGAATGATACGTATCGGACGCCCATGTTAATCTAGCTCAATTTTCTATATTGTAACAAAAATTAGGAATGAAATAGATACAACAAAGCCTCCAAGTAATCCAATCTATCCCAAACTGCGTGATGCCATGCATTATGCTTCACTTATGAGGTTTTAAGCAATGAGCACCAATGATCAGTTTAGAATGAATATTTTAACTGGCCGATCAACTTGACATATCCGCACTAAATCGTCCATAACTTTTGATTTAGAGCTCAGAATGACATGAATCCAACGCCCACACTATGGTAGCTCAAATTTATATATTCTGAAAAAATTTCAGACTCAAATTGATATGACAAAGCCTCCAAGTAATCCATTCTATCCCAAGCTGCGTGATGTCATGCATTATGCTTCACTTATGAGGTTTTAATCAATGAGCACCAATGATCAGTTTAGAATGAACATTTTAATTGGCCGATCAACTTGACAAATCCGCACTAAATCGTCCATAAATTTTGATTTAAGACTCAGAATTACATGAATCCAACGCCCACATTATGCTAGCTCAATTTTCTATATTGTGACAAAATTTCAGACTCAAATAGATACGACGAAGCTTCCAAGTAATCCAATCTATCCCAAACTACGTGATGTCATGCATTGTAATTCATTTATTAGCCTTTACTCAATGAGAACCACTGATCCGTTTAGAATGATCATTTTAGCTAGCTGATCAAATTGACATGTGAACACTAAATCGTCCGTCACATTAGATTTAAAGCTCAGAATGATACGTATCCAACCGCATGTTAAGCCAGCTCAATTTTCTATATTGTGTCAAAATTTAGGAATGAAATAGATACGACAAAGACTCCTTGTAATCCAATCTATCCCGAACTGCGTAATGTCATGCATTATAATTCATTTATTAGCCTTTACTCAATGAGAACCACTGATCCATTTAGAATGATCATTTTAGTTAACCGATCAAATTGACATGTGAACACTAAATCGTCTGTGACTTTAGATTTAAAGCTCAGAATGACATGTATCCAACGCCCATGTTAAGCTAGCTCAATTTCCTATATTGTGAAAAAAATTAGGAATGAAATAGATACAACAATGCGTCCAAGTAATCCAATCTATCACAAAATGCGTGATGCCATGCATTATGCTTCACTTATGAGGTTTTAATCAATGAGCACCAACCATCAGTTTAGAATGATCAATTTAAATGGGCGATCAACTTGACATATCTGCACTAAATCGTCCATAACTTTTGATTTAAAGCTCAGAATGATATGAATCCAACGCCCACAGTATGCTAGATATATTTTCTATACTGTGACAAAATTTCAGACTCAAATATATACGACAAAGCCTCCAAGTAATCCATCTATCCCAAACTACGTGATACCATGCATTATGCTTCACTTATGAGGTTTTAATCAATGAGAACCAATGATCACTTTAGAATTATCATTTTAACTTGCCGATCAACTTGACATGTCCGCACTAAATCGTCTATAACTTTTGATTTAGAACTCAGAATGACATGAATCCAACGTCCACGTTATGCTAGATCAATTTTCTTTATTGTGACGAAATAGATATGACCAAGCCTCCAAGTACTCCAATCTATCCCAAACTGTGTGATGCCATGCATTATGCTTCACTAATGAGCCTTTACTCAATGAGCACCAATGATCAGCTTAGAACGATCATTTTAATTGGCCAATCAACTTGACAAGTCAGCACTAAATCCTCCGTAACTTTTGATTTAGTGATCAGAATGATATGAATCCAACGCCCACGTTATGCTAGCTCAATTTTTATACTATGACAAAATTTCAGACTCAAATAGATACGACAAAGCTTCCAATTTATCCAATCTATCCCAAACTGCGTTATGCTATCCATTATAATTCATTGATTGGCCTTTACAAAGTGAGAACCATCGATACGTTTAGATTCATCATTTCAGCTAGCCGATCAACTTGACATGTCAACACTAAAGCATCCGTCAATTTTAATTTAGTGCTCAGAATGACATGAATCCAATGCCCATGTTAAGATATCTCAATTTTCTATATTGTGAAAAAATTTAGGAATGAAATAGATACGACAAAGCCTCCATGTAATCCTATCTATCCCGAATTACGTGATGTCAAGCATTATAATTCATTTATTAGCCTTTACTCAATGAGAACCACTGATCCGTTTAGAATGATCATTTTAGTTAGCCGATCAAATTGACATGTCAACACTAAATCGTCTGTCACTTTAGATTTAAGGCTCAAAATGACACGTATCCAACGCCCATGTTAAGCTAGCTCAATTTAATATATTGTGACAAAAATTAGGAATGAAATAGATACAACAAAGCAACAAAGCCTCCAAGTTATCCAATCTATCACAAACTGCGTGATGCCATGCATTATGCTTCACTTATGAGGTTTTAATCAATGAGCACCAACGAGCAGTTGAGAATGATCAATTTAAATGGGCGATCAACTTGACATATCCGCACTAAATCGTCCATAACTTATGATTTAGAGCCCAGAATGATATGAATCCAACGCCCACATTATGCTAGCTCAATTTTCTATATTGTGACAATATTTCAGACTTAAATATATACGACAAAGCCTCCAAGTAATCCAATCTATCCCAAACTGCGTGATACCATGAATTATGCTTCACTTATGAGGTTTTAATCAATGAGCACCAATGATCACTTTAGAATTATCATTTTAACTGGCCTATCAACTTGACATTTCCGCACTAAATCGTCAATAATCCATAGCTTCCAAGTAATCCAATATATCCCTGCGTGATGCCATCCATTATAATTCATTTATTGGCCTTTGCTCAATGAGAACCATCAATCCATTTAGAATCATCATTTAAGCTAGCCGATCAATTTGACATGTCAACACTAAAGCGTCCGTCAATATTAATTTAGAGCTATCCAACGCCCATGATAAGCTAGCTCAATTCTCTATATTGTGACAAAATTTTGGAATGAAATAGATACGACAAAGCCTCCAAGCAATCCAATCTATCCCAAACTGCGTGATGTCATGCATTACAATTCATTTATTAGCCTTTACTCAATGAGAACCATTGATCCGTTTATAATGATCATTTTAGCTAGCCAATCAACTTGACATGTCAACACTAAATCCTCCGTCACTTTATATTTAGGGCTCAGAATGACAAAAATCCAACGCCCATGTTAAGCTAGCTCAATTTTCTATATTGTTACCAAAATTAGGAATGAAATATATACAAAAAAGCCTCCAAGTAATCCAATCTATCCCAAACTGTGTGATTCCATGCATTATGCTTTACTTATGGGGTTTTAATCAATGAGCACCAATGATCAGTTTAGAATGATCATTTTAAATGGGCGATCAACTTGACATGTGCGCACTAAATCGTCCATAACTTTTGATTTAGAGATTAGAATGACAAGAATCCAACGCCCACATTATGCTAGCTCCATTTTCTATATTGTGATAAAATTTCAGACTAAAATAGATACGACAAAGCTTCCAAGTAATCTAATAATTCCCTAATTGCGTGATGTCATGCATTATAATTCATTTATTAGCCTTTACTCAATAAGAACCATGGATCCGTTTAGAATGATCATTTTAGCTAGCCGATCAACTTGACATGTCAACACAAAATACTTTGTCACTTTAGATTTAGAGCTCAGAATCACAAGAATCCAACGTCCACACTAACCTAGCTCAATTTTCTATATTGTGACAAAATTATAGAATGAAATAGATACAACAAAGCCACCAAGAAATCCAATCTATCCCGAACTCCGTGATGCCATGCATTATGCATCACTTATGAGGTTTTAATCAATGAGTACCAATGATCAGTTTATAATTATCATTTTAACTGGCCGATCAACTTGAGATGTCCGCACTAAATAGTCTATAACTTTTGGTTTAGAACTTAGAATGACATGAATCCAATGCCTTTGTTATGCTAGCTCAATTTTCTTTATGGTGACAAAACTTTAGACTCAAATAGATACGACAAAGCCTCCAAGTAATCCAATCTTTCCCAAAATATGTGATGCCATGCATTATGCTTCATTTATAAGCTTTTACTCAATGAGGACCAATGATCAGGTTAGAACGATCATTTGAACTGGCCAATCAAATTGAAATGTCCGCACTAAATCCCCCGAAACTTTTGATTTGGAGCTCAGAATGACATGAATCCAACGCCCACGTTCTGCTAGCTCAATTTTTTATACTCTGACAAATTTTCAGATGCAAGTATATACAACAAAGCTTCCAAGTAATCCAACCTGTCCCAAGCTGCGTGATGCCATCCATTATAAATCATTTATTGGCCTTTACTCAATGAGAACCATCGATCCATTTAAAATGATCATTTAGCTAGCCGATCAACTTGACATGTCAACACTAAATCGTCCATCACTTTAGATTTAGAGCTCAGAATGCCCATGTTAAGCTAGCTCAATCGTCCAACACTGGACACGTATCCAATGCCCATCTTAAGCTAGCTCAGTTTTCAATATTGTGACAAAAATTAGGAATGAAATAGATACAAAAAGGCCTCCAAGTAATCCAATCTATCACAAACTGCATGATGCCATGCATTACGCTTCACTTATGAGGTTTTAATCAATGAGCACCAATGATCAATTTAGAATGTTCATTTTAACTGGCTGATCAACTTGACATATCCGCACTAAATCGTGCATAACTTTTGATTTAGCGCTCATAATGACATGAATCCAACGCCTACATTATGCTAGCTCAATTTTCTATATTGTGACAAAATTTAAGATACGACAAAGCTTCCAAGTAATCCAATCTATCCCAAACTGCGTGATGCCATGCATTATGCTTCACTTATAACGCTTTACTCAAAGATCACCAATGATCAGCTTAGAATTATCATTTGAAGTGGACAATCAACTTGACATGTCTGCACTAAATCGTCCGTAACTTTTGATTTAGAGCTCAAAATTACATGAATCCAACGCCAACGTTATGCTAGCTCAGTTTTTTATACTATGACAAAATTTCTGACTCAAATAGATACGATAAAGCTTCCAAGTAATCCAATTTATACCGAAGTGCATGATGCCATGCATTATAATTCAGTTATTAGCCTTTACACAATAAGAACCATCGATCCGTTTAGAATGATCATTTTAGCTAGCCGATCAACATGATATGTCAACACTAACTCGTCCGTCAATTTAGATTTTGAGCTCAAAATGGCACAAATCCAACGCCCATGTTAAGCTAGATCAGTTTTCTATATTTTGATAAAATTTAGGAATAAAGTAGATACGACAAAGCCTCTAAGTAATCCAATCTATCCCAAACTGCGTGATACCATGTACTATAATTCATTTATTAGGCTTTACTCAATGAGAACAATTGATCCGTTTAGATTGTTCATTTTAGCTAGTCGATCAACTTGACATGTCAACACTAAATCCTCTGTCCCTTTAGATTTAGAGCTCAAAATGACATGAATCCAACGCCCACGTTAAGCTAGCTTAATTTTCTATATTGTGACAAAATTAAGGAATGAAATATATACAACAAAGCCTCCAAGTAATCCAATATATCCCTAACTGCGTGATGCCATACATTATGCTTCACTTATGAGGTTTTAATCAATGAGCAGCAATGATCAGTTTAGAATGATCATTTTAACTGGCCGATCGATCAACTGGACATGTCCGTACTAAATCGTATATAACTTTTGATTTAGAACTCAGAATGACATAAATCAGACGCCCACATTATGCTAGCTCAATTTCTTTATTGTGACCAAATTTCGGACTCAAATGGATACGAAAAAGCCTCCAAAAAATCCAATCTATCCCAAACTGCGTGATGCCATGCATTATGCTTCACTTATAAGCCTTTACTCAATGAGCACTACTGATCAGATTAGAACGATCATTTGAACTTTCCAATAAACTTGACATGTCGGTACTAAATCCAGTGTGACATTTAATTTAAAACTCCGAATGACATGATTCCAACGCCCACGTTATGCTAGTTCAATTTTTTATAGTATGACAGGTTTTCAGACTCAAATAGATATGACAAAGATTCCAAGTAATCCAATCTATCCCATACAGCATGATACCATGCATTATAATTCATTTACTGGCCTTTACTCAATGAGAACCATCGATCCGTTTACAATAATCATTTCAGCTAGCCGATCAATTTGACATGTCAACACTAAAGTGTCCGTCAATTTTAATATAGAGCTCAGAATGACACGAATCCAACACCCATGTTAAGATATCTCAATTTTCTGTGTTGTGACAAAATTTAGGAATAAAATAGATACGACAACGCTTCCATGTAATCCAATCGATCCCGAACTGCGTCATGTCATGCATAATAATTCATTTATTCGCCTTTACTCAATGAGAACCACTGATCCATTTAAAATGATCATTTTAGCTAGCCGATCAACTTGATATGTCAACACTAAATCGTCCGTCACTTTTGATTTAGAGCTCAGAATGACACGTATCCAAAGCCTCCAAGTACTCCCATATATCACAAACTGCGTGATCCCATGCATTATGCTTTACTTATGAGGTTTAAATCAATGAGCACAAATGATCAGTTTAGAATGATCATTTTAACTGGCCGATCAATTTGATATATTCGCAGTAAGTTGTCCATAACTTTTGATTTAGAGCTCAGAATGACATGAATCCAACGCCCACATTATGATAGCTAAATTTTCTATATGGTGACAAAATTTCAGACTCAAATAGATAGGGCAAAGCATCCAAGTAATCCAATCTATCCCGAACTACGTGATACCATGCATTATGCTTCACTTATAAGCCTTTACTCAATGTGCACCAATGATCAGGTTAGAACGATCAGTTGAACTGGACAATCAACTTGACATGTCCGCACTAAATCCTCCGTAACTTTTGATTTAGGCTCAGAATGACATGAACCCAATGTCCACGTTATGCTAGCTTAGTGTTTTATACTCTGACAAATTTTCAGACTCAAATATATACGACAAAGCTTCCAAGCAATCCAACCTATCCCAAGCTGCATGATGCCATCCATTACAAATCATTTATTGGCCTTTACTCAATAAGAACCATCGATCCGTTTAGAATAATCATTTAAGCTAGCCGATCAACTTGACATGTCAACACTAAAGGGTCCGTCAATTTTAATTTAGAGCCCATAATGACACGAATCCAAGGCCCATGTCAAGATATCTCAATTTTCTATATTGTGACAAAATTTAGAAATGAAATAGATACGACAAAGCATTCATGTAATCCAATCTATCCCGAATTGTGTGATGTCATGCATTATAATTCATTTATTAGCCTTTACTCAATGAGAACCACTGATATGTTTAGAATGATCATTTTTGTTAGCCGATCAACTTGAAAAGTCAACACTAAATCGTCCGTCACTTTAGATTTAGAGCTCCGAATGACACGTATTCAACGCCCATGCTAAGCTAGCTCAATTTTCTATATTGTGACGAAAATTAGGATGAAATAGATACAACAAATCCTCCAAGTAATCCAATCTATCCCAAATTGCGTGATGCCATGCATTATGCTTCACTTTTGAGGTTTTAATCAATGAGCACCAGTGATCAGTTTATAATATTCATCTTAACTGGCCGATCAAGTTGACATATCTGCACATTTTAGACTCAAATAGATACGACAAAGCCTCCAAGTAATCCGAACTATCCCAAACTGCGTGATGCCATGCAATATGCTTCGCTTATATGCCTTTACTCAATGAGCACCAATGATCAGTTAGAATTATCATTTGAACTAGCCAATAACCTTGAAATGTCCCCACTAAATCATCCGTCAATTTAGATTTAGAGCTTAGAATGACACAAATCCAACGCCTATGTTAAACTAGCTCAATTTTCTATATTTTGACAAAATTTAGGAATGAAATATATAAGACAAAGCTTACAAGTAATCCAATCTATCCCAAACTGCGTGATACCATGCATTTTAATTAATTTATTAGCCTTTACTCAATGAGAACCATTAATCCATTTAGAATGCTCATTTTAGCTTGCCGTTCAACTTGACATGTTTGCTCACTTTAGAAATAGAGCTCAGAATGATACGAATCCAACACCCATGTTAAACTAGCTCAATTTTCTATATTGTGACATATTTAGGATTCAAATAGATACGGCATAGGCTCCACCTAATCCAATGTATCCCAAACTGCGTGATGCAATGCGTTATGATTCACTTATGAGGTTTTAGTCAATGAGCACCAATGATCAATTTAGAATGATTATTTTAACTGCCCGATCAACTTGACATGTCCGCACTAAATCATCCATAAATTTTGATTTAGAGCTCAGAATGACATGAATCCAACGCCCACGTTATGCTAGCTCAATTTTGTATATTGTGGCAAATTTTTAAACTCAAATAGATTCGAAAAAGTCTCCATGTAATCCAATCTATCCCAAACTGCGTGATGTCATGCATTATGCTTCACTTATAAGCCTTTACTCAATGAGCACCAATGATCAGATTAGAATGATCATTTGAACTGCCCAATCAACTTGACATGTCCACACTAATTCATCCGTAACTTTTGATTTAGAGCTCATAGTAACTTGAATCTAATGCCCATGTTAAGGTAGCTCAAGTTTCTATATTGTGACAAAATTTAGGAATGAAATAGACACGACAAACTCTCCAAGTAATCCAATCTATCCCAAACTGCGTGATGCCATGCATTATAATTCATTCATTAGCCTTTACTCAATGAGAACCATTGATCTGTTTCGAATGATGAATTTAATTAGCTGATCAACTTGACATTTCAACCCTAAATCGTTCGTCACTTTAGATTTAGAGCTCAGAATGACACGAATCGAACGCCTATGTTAAACTAGCTCAATTTTCTATATTTTCACAAAATTTAGGAATGAAATAGATAAGACAAAGCTTCCACGTAATCCAATCTATCCCAAACTGCGTGAACCATGCACTATAATTCATTTATTAGCCTTTACTCAATAAGAACCATTAACCCATTTAGAATGATCATTTTAGCTTGCCGATAACCCTGACATGTTTGCTCACTTTAGATATAGAGCTCAGAATGATACGAATCCAACCCCCATGTTAAACTAGCTCAATTTTCTATATTGTGACAAATTTGGGATTGAAATAGATAAGACAAAGGCTCCAGCTAATCCAATGTATCCGAAACTGCGTGATGTAATGCGTTATGATTCACTTATGAGGTTTTAATCAATGAGCACCAATGATTAATTTAGAATGTTTATTTTAACTGGCTGATCAACTTGACTTGTCCGCACTAAATTGTTGTCCATAATTTTTGATTTAGAGCTCAGAATGACATGAATCCAACGCCCACGTTATGCTAGCTCAATTTTCTATATTATGACAAAATTTAGTAATGAAATAGATACGACAAAGACTCCAAATAATCCAATATATGCCAAACTGCATGATGCCATGCACTATGCTTCATTTACGAGATTTTAGTCAATGAGCACCAATGATCAGTTTAGAATGATCAATTTAACTACCCGATCAACTTGACATTCCCGCACTTAATCGTCTGTAACTTTTTATTTAGAGCTCAGAATGACATGGATCCAACGCCCATGTTATGCTAGCTCAATTTTCTATAATGTTACAAAATTTCAGACTCAAATAGTTACGACAAAGCCTCCAACGAATCCAGTCTATCCCGAACTGCATGATGGCATGCATTATGCTTCACTTATAAGCCTTTACTCAATGAGCACCAATGCTCAGATTAGAATGATCATTTGAACTGGCCAATCAACTTGACATGTCCACACTAATTCGTCCGTACCTTTTTATTTAGAGCTCAGAATGACATGAATCGAATGTACACATTATGCTAGCTCAATATTCTTTACTACGATAAAATTTCAGACTCAAATCGATACGAAAAATCTTCCAAGTAATCCAATCTATCCCAAACTGCATGATACCATGCATTATAATTCATTTATTAGCCTTTACTCAATGAGAACCATTGATCCGTTTAGAATGATCATTTTAGTTAGTCGATGAACTTGACATGACAACACAAAATCCTCCGTCACTTTAGATTTAGAGCTCAAAATGACATGAATCAAGCACCCATGTAAAACTAGCTCAATTTTCTATATTGTGATAAAATTTAGGAATGAAATAGATAGGAAAAAGGCTCCAAATAATCCAATATATCCCAAATTGCGTGATGCAATACATTATGCTTCAATTATAAGCCTTTACTCAACGAGCACCAATGATTATCTTAGAATGATCATTTGAACTGGCCAATTAACTTGACATGTCCACACCAAATCGTCTGTAACTTTTTATTTAGAGCTCATAATGACATGAATCCAACAACCACGTTATGCTAGCTCAACTTTCTATACTAAGACAAAATTTGAGACTCAAATAGATAAGACGAAGGTTCCAAATAATCCAATCTATCCCAAACTGCGTGATGCTATGTATTATAATTCATTTGTTAGCCTTCACTCAATGAGAACCATTGATCAGTTTAGAATGATTATTTTAGCTAGCCAATAAACTTGACATGTCAAGACTAAATCGTCCGTCACTTTAAATTTAGAGCTCAGAATGACACAAATCCAACGCCCATGTTCAGCTAGCTTAATTTTCTATATTGTGACAAAATTTAGGAATGACATAGATACGACAAAGCCTCCAAGTTATCCAATCTATCCCAAACTGTGTGATGCCATGCATTATGTTTCACTTATAAGCATTTAGTCAATGAGCACCAATGATCAGCTTAGAATGATCATTTGAACTGGCCAATCAACTTGACATGTCCACAGTAAATTGTCCGTAACTTTTGATTTAGATCTCATTATGACATGAATCCAACGCCCACGTTATGCTAGCTCAATTTTCTAAACTATGACACAATTTCAGCCTCAAATAGATAGGACAAGCTTCCAAATAATCCAATCTATCCCATACTCCGTGATACCATGCATTATAATTCATTTATTTGCCTTTACTCAATGAGAACCATTGATCCGTTAAAAATGATCATTTTAGCTAGCTGATCAACTTGACATGTCAACACAAAATCGTTCGTTAAGAATGACACGAATCTAACGCCCATTTTAAACTATCTCAATTTTCTATATTGTGAAAAAATTTAGGAATTAAACAGATACGACAAAGGCTCCACGTAATCCAATATATCCCAAACTGCGTAGTGTCATGCATTATTCTTCACTTATGAGGTTTTAATCAATGAGCACCAATGATCAGTTTGGAATGATCATTTTAACTGGCTAATCAACTTGTCATATCCGCACTAAATCGTCCGTAACTTTTGATTTAGTTCTCAGAATGACATGAATCCAATGTCCACGTAATGCTAGCTCAATTTTCTATATTGTGACACAATTCCAGACTCAAATAGATACGTAAAAGCCTCCAAGTAGTCCAATCTATCCCAAACAGTATGTTGCGATGCATTATGCTTCACTTATAAGCCTTTACTCAATGAGCACCAATGATCAGCTTAGAATGATCATTTGAACTGGCCAATCAACTTGACAAGTCCGCATTAAATCGTCCGTAAATTTTGATTTAGAGCTCATAATAACATGAATCCAATGCCAACGTTATGGTAGTTCCATTTTCTGAACTATGACACAATTTCCGACTCAAATAGGTACGAAAAAGCTTTCAAATAATCCAATATATCCCAAACTGCATGATACCACGTATTATAATTCATTTATTAGCCTTTACTCAATGAGAACCATTGATCCGATTAGAATGATCATTTTAGCTAGCCGATCAACTTGACATGTCATCACTAAATCGTGCGTCACTTTAGATTTAGAGCTCAGAATGACACGAATCCAACACCCATGTTAAAGTAGCTTAATTTTCTATATTGTGACAAAATTTAGGAATGAAATAGATATGACAAAGGCTCCAAGTAATCCAATATATCCCAAACTGCGTGATGCCATGCATTATGCTTCACTTATGAGGTTTTAATCAATGAGCAGCAATGATCAGTTTAGAATGATCATTTTAAATGGCCGATCAACTTGACATATCCAAACTCAATCGTTCGTAACTTTTGATTTAAATCTCATACTGACATGAATCCAATACCCACGTTATGATAGCTCAATTTTCTATAATTAGACAAATTTCAGAATCAAATAGATACGACAAAGCCTCCAAGTAATCCGATCTATCTCAAATTGCGTGATGCCATGCATTATGCTTCGCTTATAAGCCTTTACTTAATGAGAACCAATGATCAGCTTTGAATGATCATTTGAACTGGCCAATCAACTTGACATGTCCAAACTAATTCGTCTGTACCTTTTAATTTAGAGCTCAAAATGACACGAATCCAACGCCCATGTAAAGCTAGCTCAATTTTCTATATTGGCAGAAAATTTAGGAATGAAATAGATAAGATAAAGCCTCTAATTAATCCAATCTATCCCAAACTACGTGATGCCATTCATTATAATTCATTTCTTAGCCTTTACTCAATGACAACCATTGATCCATTTAGAATAATCATTTTAGGTAGCCGATCAACTTGACATGTCAACACTTAATCGTCCGTCACTTTAGATTTAGTGCTCAGGATGAAACGAATCGAACGCCCATGTTAAAGTAGCTAAATTTTCTATATTGTGAAAAAATTAGGAATGAAATATATATAACAAAGGCTCCAAGTAATCCAATATATCCCAAACTGCGTGATGCCATGCATTATGCTTCACTTATGAGGTTTTAATCAATGAGGACCAATGATCAGTTTAGAATGATCATTTTAACTGGCCGATCAACTTGACATGTCCACACTAAAATGTTCGTAACTTTTGATTTAAAGCTCATAATGACATGAATCCAACGCCTACGTTATGGTAGCTCAATTTTCTATAATGTAACAAATTACAGACTCAAATATATACGACAAGGCGTCCAAGTAATCCAATTTATCCCAACCTACGTGATGCCATGCATTATGCTTCACTTATAAGCCTTTACTCAATGAGCACCAATGATCAGCTTAGAATGATCATTTGAACTAGCCAGTCAACGTGAAATGTCCGAACTAAATCGTTCGTAACTTTTGTTCAGAGCTCAGAATGAAATGAATCCAACAACCACATTTAATCTAGCTCAATTTTCTATACTATGACAAAATTTCAGACTCATTTATAGATATGACAAAGCTTCCAAGTAATCCAATATATCCCAAATTGCGTGATACAATGCATTATGATTCATTTATTAGCCTTTACTCAATGAGAACCATTGATCCTTTGAGAATGATCATTTTAGCTAGCCGATCAATTTGACATGTCAACACTAAATCATCCGTCACTATAGATTTAGAGCTCAGAATGACACGAATCCAACGCACATGTTAAACTAGCTCAATTTTCTATGTTGTGATAAAATTAAGGAATGAAATCAATAGGACAAAGGCTCCAAGTAATCCAATATATCCCAAACTGCGTGATACCATGCATTATGCTTCACTTATGAGGTTTTAATCAATGAGCACCTATCATCAGTTTAGAATGATCATTTTAACTGGCCGATCAACTTGACATGTACGCACTAAATCGTTCATAACTTTTGATTTAGAGCTCAAATTTACATGAATCCAACGCCCACGTTTGCTAGCTCAATTTTTTATAATGTGAAAATATTTCATACTCAAAAAGATACGACAAAGCCTCCAAGTAATCCAATCTATCCCAAACTACGTGATGCCATGCATTATGCTTCACTTATAAACCTTTACTCAATGAGCACTAATGATCAGCTTAGAATGACCATTTCAGCTGGCCAATCAACTTAACATGTCCACACAAATTCGTCCGTACCATTTTATTTAGAGCTCCGAATGACATGAATCCAACGTCTACATTATACTAGCACCATTTTCTATACTGTGAAAAAAAAATTATACTCAAATAGATACGAAATTTTTTCCAAGTAATCCAATCTATCCCAAACTGCGTGATACCATGCATTATTATTCATTTTTTAGCCTTTATTCAATGACGACCATTGATCCGTTTAAAATGATCATTTTATCTAGCCGACCAACTTGACATGTCAACACAAAACCATTCGTCACTTTAGATTTAGAGCTCAAAACGAGACGAATCCAACACCCATGTTAAACTAGCTCAAGATACGAATCCAACACCCATGTTATGCTAGCTAATGTTTCTATAGTGTGACCAAATTTCAGACTCAAATAGACACGATAAAGTCTCCAAGTTATCCAATCTATCCCAAACTGTGTGATGCCATGTATTATGCTTCACTTATAAGCCTTTACTCAATGAGCACCAATGATCAGCTTAGAATGATCATTTGAACGGGCCAATCAACTTGACATGTCCGCACTAAATCGACTGTAACTTTTGATATAGAGCTCAGAATGACATGAATCCAACACCCACGTTATGCTATCTAAACTTTCTATACTATGACAAAACTTCAGACTCAAATAGATACGATGAAGCTTCCAAGTAATCCAATTTTTGCCAAACTGTGTGATGCCATGCATTATAATTCATTTATTAGCCTTTACTCAATGAGAACCATTCATCCGTTTAGAATGATTATTTTAGTTAGCATGTCAAAACAAAATATCCGTCACTTTAAATTTAGAGCTTAAAATGACATGAATCCAATGCCCATGTTAAGCTAGCTCAATTTTTCTATAATGTGACAAATTTCAGAATCAAATAGATACGACAAAGCCTCCAAGTAATCCGATCTATCTCAAACTGCGTGATGCCATGCATTATGCTTCACTTATAAGCCTTTACTTAACGAGCACCAATGATCAGATTAGAACGATCATTTGAACATGCCAATCAACTTGACATGTCCACACTAATTCGTCCGTACCTTTTGATTTGTAGCTTCGAATGACACGAATCCAACGCCCATGTTAAGCTAGCTCAATTTTCTATATTGTGACAAAATTTAGGAATGAAATAGATACTTAAATAGAATGGAATAATCCAGTCTATCCAAACTGCGTGATGCCATGCATTATAATTCATTTATTACCCTTTACTCAATGAGAACAATTGATCTGTGTATAATGATCATTTTAGCTAGCTGATCAACTTGACATGTCAACACTAAATTTTCCGTCACTTTAGATTTGGAGCTCAAAATGACACGAATCCAACAGCCATGTTAAGCTAGCTCAATTTTCTATATTGTGACAAAGTTTAGGAATGAACTATACACGACAACGCCTCCAAGTAATCCAATCTATCCCAAACTGCGTGGTGCCATGCATTATGTTTCAATTATGAGGTTTTAATCAATGATCCCCAGTGATCAGTTTAGAATGATCATTGAACTTACCGATCAATTTGACATGTCTCCACTAAATCGTCCATAACTTTTGATTTAGAGCTCAGAATGACATGAATCCAACGCCCACGTTATGCTACCTTAATTTTCTATAATGTGAGAAAATTTTAGACTCAAATAGATACGACAAAGCTATCCCAATCTAGCCCAAACTGTGTGATGCCATGTATTATGATTCATGTATAAGCCTTTACTCAATGAGCACCAATGATCAGCTTACAATGATCATTTGAACTGGCCAATCAACTTGACATGTCTGCACTAAATCGTCCGTAACTTTTGATTTAGAGCTCATAATGACATGAATCCCACAACCATGTTATGCTAGCTCAATTTTCTAAGCTATGACAAAATTTCAGACTCAAATTGTTATGCCATAGCTTTCAAATAATCCAATCTATCCAAAACTCCGTGATACCATGCATTATAATTCATTTACTAGCCTTTACTCAACGAGATTCATCGATCCGTTTAGAATGATCATTTTAGCTAGCCAATCAACTTGATATGTCAACACTAAATCGTCCGTCAACTTAGATTTATAGCTCAGAATGACACGAATCCAATGCCCATGATAAGCTAGCTCAATTTTCTATATTGTGACAAAATTTAGTAATGAAATAGATACGACAATGCCTTCAAGTAATCCAATCTATCCAAACTGCGTGATGCCATGCATTATAATTCATTTATTAGCCTTTAATCAATGAGAACCATTGATCCGTTTACAACGATCATTTTAGCTAGTCGATCAACTTGACATGTCAGCACTAAATTTTCTGTCACTTTAGATTTAGAGCTCAGAATGACACGAATCCAACGGCCATGTTAAGCTTGCTCAATTTGCTATATTGTGACAAAATTTATGAAAGAAATAGATACGACAAAGCCTCCAAGTAATCCAATCTATCCCAAACTGCGTGATGTCATGCATTATGATTCACTTATGAGGTTTTATTAAATGATCCCCAATGATCAGTTTAGAATAATCATTTTAACTGACCATCAACTTGACATGTACGCACTAAATCATCCATAACTTTTGATTTAGAGCTCAGAATGACATTGATACGACCATAGAAAGCACACAAAAGGAGAAGCTCATGGCTAGGAATGAACCAGTGGAACATGAAGAATCTCTTGCACTACCAGCTGGACCATTAACCCGAGCCAAAGCCAAGAAACTAAAAGAGGCAATCAGCCGCATGCTCAACAAGGAGAATGCACAACAAATTCACTTGAGCTTGAATGGAGAAGTGCCTAAAAGCACTCTGATTTTAGTACAAGCTCAAGAAAGCATACAAATGGGTATGTGATTCATTTGTACTCTTTTTCCCTTATCCAAGTTTTCTCCCATTGGGTTTTCTTGGTAAGGTTTTTAATGAGGCAAATGAATCACATTACAACCAGCCCAATTTGTTGTTTAAAATCAAAAGGATTTCAATTAAAAATGCTCAAAATTGGCGTCATCAAAGGGGGGGGGGGGGAAAGTGTCTACATTCATAGTCAAAATAAGAGTTAATGAAGTCAAGGTCTTTGGTCAAGGTCTTTGGTCAAGTCTTCCCTTGTAATTGTAACCAATTTAATGTTGTACGCTCCTCATATTTACGTCCCCTTATAGTATAAATAGGGACTTTCAGTTGTAAACTTGATCATTCAACTTTTCAAATAAAAACAACTTCTTTTCTTAAGTTTGAGATTGATTCTCTTCTTAATCTGATTGTTGGTGTGTAATATCCTTCAGTCAACATTTAGTAGCCTTAGTGTGTAATATGTAAGCTACTATCTTAGGTAAATCAGTAGTCTTTCCGCAACTACTGTGTGACCCTTCAATCCACAACCTTTGAACAGATTGAATTTTGATTCATTCTGTTGCAAAGCCTATCTCAACCGCATCCAGAAGTGCATTCCTTGGGAGGTTCTCATCATTTGGTATCAGAGCACACTTCTGATCGGTTATCCCTATCCCTCATCTCTATATCTCTCCATTTCCATCTGCTTAGATTGCATCAGCTTGTGTGTATTGATTTGCATTAGTTGATTAATCGAAAAAAACCTATTCATATAATTGCATTGTTGTTTTTATCCAATATTACATCAGTTTATCACATTAAAATCGACCCCAACCCATTGCATTTTCAGATTAGAAAATAACACACTCGCAACTCTTCATCTTCCATCAAAATTGTTTTTTCAGAACAGGTATTTTAACATATTTGTTAAGTGAATTTGTAGCTATGACAGGAGGAAATCAAACTTCAGAAGCACCAAACTTGTTAATGGAGGCTCTAGTAGCAGAAATGAAGAAAGCACTACAAGTAGAGTTGGAAGTCATTCATTTGCGGCTTGATGATGTTCAGAACAATAGTAACACTGAAGCAGGTCCAAGGAGAACCAGGAATCCCTTTAGACATGGCCATAATGAAGAAATAGAAGCCTACTATAGTTATCGCAGTGAAGGGAGTAGGAGAACCCAAAGGAGGCATAGGCGTGTAAGAGAAGAAAGGGTGACGCTTAATGACACCTTAAGAGGTATTAAACTTAAGATACCATCATTCTATGGCAAAAATGATCCAGACACTTACCTGGATTGGGAGAAGAAGATCGAGCTGGTGTTTGATTGTCAACACTATTCCGAGCTCAACAAGGTCCGCATAGCTGCTACTGAATTTTATGAGTATGCACTCAGCTGGTGGGATCAATTGGTGACTTCCAGAAGACGTAATGGTGAGTATCCAGTAGAAACATGGGCTGAGATGAAAGCCATAATGAGTAAAAGGTTTGTGCCCAGCCATTACCACCGTGAGCTTCACCAAAAGCTAAGGAGACTCAATCAAGGAAGCCGAAGTGTTGAGGACTATTTCCAGGAGTTGGAAACCCTCATGATCAGGGCAGACATTTCAGAAGACAGAGAAGCTACTATGGCAAGATTTTTAGGAGGACTTAACCGTGACATTCAAGATAGAATGGAGTTGGAACATTATGTGGAGCTAGAGGAAATGTTGCACAAAACTATACTGGTGGAACAGCAGCTAAAAAGAAAAAGTTATACTAGGCCAAGCTATGGAGCAGCTAACAAAGCCTAGCTACCAAAGGGAAGGAAAACAGATTGTTAAAGTTGATTCCAAACCTTCAACAACCACTCAAGACGTCAAGGGCAAATCTGAAGCTACTACATCTACTAGAACAAGAGATGTGAAGTGTTTCAAATGCCAAGGAAGAGGGCATTATGCGAATGAATGCACCAACAAGAAGATCATGAATCTGTTGGATAATGGTGAAATAGAATCCGAGGAAGAAGAAGTCTTTTCTGATTCTTCAGAAGAGCATCTTGAACCTCCTATGGCAGGAGAATTATTGGTGACAAGAAGAATCCTAAGCGTACAAAACAAAACCAAAGAACATGAGCAAAGAGAGAACCTGTTTCACTCAAGATGCCACGTCCAAGGAAAGGTTTGCAGCATCATTAGTGATGGAGGCAGCTGCACTAATGTGGCTAGTGAAACTATGGTAAACAAGTTAGGTCTGAAAGTGTTCAAGCACCAAAAGCCGTGTAAGCTGCAATGGCTTAATGAGTGTGGCGAAATGAAGGTAAGCAGCCAAGTCAAGGTACCTATAACCATTGGAAAGTACCAAGATGAGATCCTTTGTGATGTTTTACCAATGGAGGCTGGCCACATTCTGCTTGGAAGACCATGGCAATTTGATCGAAACGTCATTCATGATGGTTACACCAACCAACACTCGTTTGAACACAAAGGTAAGAAGATCACACTTGTTCCTATGACACCACAGGAGGTGTACCAAGATCAGCTCATGTTGGAGCAAAGGAAAACAGCTGGAACTTCAAAAGAAACCATAAGCACCATAAGTGACAGAGGCTGTGAGAACAAGAACAAAAAGCACTCAAGTTTCTTTGTGAGAACTGGTGGAGTTAAGAAGGCTCTCTTCTCACAACAACCTGTTCTTTTGTTTATCTATAAGGAGCTCTCATGAGCTTAACTAACATTGCACCGGTATTACCGAGTGAAGTGACTTCCATTTTGCAGGATTATGAAGATGTCTTTCCAGAAGACAATCCAAAGGGGCTACCACCCATCAGAGGCATTGAACATCAGATTGATTTTGTACCTGGAGCCTCACTACCAAATAGACCAGCTTATAGAACCAACCCCATTGAGACTAAGGAGCTGCAAAGACAAGTTAATGAGCTAATGGAGAAGGGCTACATAAGGAAGAGCATGAGTCCTTGTGCTGTGCCAGTTCTACTTGTGCCAAAGAAAGATGGCAGCTGGCGCATGTGTGTTGATTGTAGAGCAATCAAAAATATTACGGTAAAGTATCGCCATCCAATCCCTAGGTTAGATGACATGCTTGATGAATTGCATGGTTCCAGAATCTTTTCTAAGATAGATCTTAAGAGTGGGTACCATCAAATACGCATGAAGGAAGGGGATGAATGGAAAACTGCATTTAAAACTAAGCATGGATTATATGAATGGTTAGTCATGCCATTTGGATTAACAAATGCACCTAGTAGTTTCATGAGGTTGATGAATCATGTTCTTAGAGCATTCATAGGAGTCTTTGTTGTGGTATACTTTGATGACATCTTAATCTACAGCAAGAATCTAGAAGAGCATACTAGTCATTTGACATCGGTTCTAAGCGTTCTTAGAAAAGAAAAACTATATGCCAATCTTACGAAATGCACTTTTTGTACAGATAACAATGTGTTCCTAGGCTTTGTTATAAGGGCAGATGGTATTAAGGTTGATGAGGAGAAGGTCAAAGCTATTAAGGAATGGCCAAGTCCAAAAACAGTAGGAGAAGTGAGAAGTTTCCATGGGCTAGTTGGCTTCTATAGACGCTTTGTCAAGGATTTTAGCACTATTGCTGTCCCACTTACGAAAGTAATCAAGACAGACGTAGGATTCAAATGGGGACATGCTCAAGAAAGCTCATTCCAAGCTTTGAAAGAAAAGCTTAGACATGCACCTCTTCTATCTTTACCTGATTTTCTTAAAACCTTTGAGATAGAATGTGATGCTTCTGGTATAGGTATTGGAGCTGTTTTGGTGCAGGATAAGAAACCTATAGCCTATTTCAGTGAGAAGCTTGGAGGAGCCACCCTCAACTATCCAACCTACGACAAGGAATTGTACGCCTTGGTCCGTGCTTTGCAAACTTGGCAACACTATTGTGTCCTTAGGAGTTCGTGATTCACACTGATCATGAGTCACTCAAGCACTTAAAGGGCCAACAGAAGCTGAACAAAAGGCATGCACGGTGGGTTGAGTTCATAGAAACATTTTCGTATGTCATTAAATACAAACAAGGTAAAGAGAATGTTGTGGCAGATGCATTGTCACGGAGGTATGCCTTACTCTCTACTCTTGATGCTAAGTTGTTAGGCTTTGAACAACTTAAAGAGCTATATGAAACTGATCCTGAATTTAAAGAAGTATACATTGCTAGCAAAAAGTTCACTTCAGGAAAATACTATCGGCATGATGGATTCCTATTTTATAATAATAGATTATGTGTGCCTAACTGTTCCATTCGAGATTTGCTAGTTAGGGAAGCTCATGGAGGAGGACTGACGGGGCATTTTGGAGTTGCCAAAACCCTTAAAGTAATGCAAGATCATTTCCATTGGCCACACATGAAGAGAGACGTAGAAAGAATCTGTGCAAGGTGTGCCACATGCAAACATGCAAAGTCTAAGGTTCAACCCCACGGTTTGTACACTCCTTTACCCATTCCTACTCATCCATGGATTGACATATCAATGGACTTTGTGGTTGGTTTGCCTAGAACTAAGACAGAAAAGGATTCTATCTTTGTTGTGGTTGATAGATTCTCTAAGATGGCTCATTTTATAGCATGTCACAAGACTGATGATGCATTGCATATAGCCAGTCTGTTCTTTAAAGAGGTAGTTCGATTGCATGGAATGCCTAGGACCATAGTTTCTGATAGAGACACTAAGTTCTTGAGTTACTTTTGGAAAACTATTTGGTCTAAGTTAGGAACTAAGCTGGTATTCTCTACAACATGTGACCCACAAACGGATGGTCAAACTGAAGTAGTTAATAGAACCTTGTCTNCCCTAAATCGTTCGTCACTTTAGATTTAGAGCTCAGAATGACACGAATCGAACGCCTATGTTAAACTAGCTCAATTTTCTATATTTTCACAAAATTTAGGAATGAAATAGATAAGACAAAGCTTCCACGTAATCCAATCTATCCCAAACTGCGTGAACCATGCACTATAATTCATTTATTAGCCTTTACTCAATAAGAACCATTAACCCATTTAGAATGATCATTTTAGCTTGCCGATAACCCTGACATGTTTGCTCACTTTAGATATAGAGCTCAGAATGATACGAATCCAACCCCCATGTTAAACTAGCTCAATTTTCTATATTGTGACAAATTTGGGATTGAAATAGATAAGACAAAGGCTCCAGCTAATCCAATGTATCCGAAACTGCGTGATGTAATGCGTTATGATTCACTTATGAGGTTTTAATCAATGAGCACCAATGATTAATTTAGAATGTTTATTTTAACTGGCTGATCAACTTGACTTGTCCGCACTAAATTGTCCATAATTTTTGATTTAGAGCTCAGAATGACATGAATCCAACGCCCACGTTATGCTAGCTCAATTTTCTATATTATGACAAAATTTAGTAATGAAATAGATACGACAAAGACTCCAAATAATCCAATATATGCCAAACTGCATGATGCCATGCACTATGCTTCATTTACGAGATTTTAGTCAATGAGCACCAATGATCAGTTTAGAATGATCAATTTAACTACCCGATCAACTTGACATTCCCGCACTTAATCGTCTGTAACTTTTTATTTAGAGCTCAGAATGACATGGATCCAACGCCCATGTTATGCTAGCTCAATTTTCTATAATGTTACAAAATTTCAGACTCAAATAGTTACGACAAAGCCTCCAACGAATCCAGTCTATCCCGAACTGCATGATGGCATGCATTATGCTTCACTTATAAGCCTTTACTCAATGAGCACCAATGCTCAGATTAGAATGATCATTTGAACTGGCCAATCAACTTGACATGTCCACACTAATTCGTCCGTACCTTTTTATTTAGAGCTCAGAATGACATGAATCGAATGTACACATTATGCTAGCTCAATATTCTTTACTACGATAAAATTTCAGACTCAAATCGATACGAAAAATCTTCCAAGTAATCCAATCTATCCCAAACTGCATGATACCATGCATTATAATTCATTTATTAGCCTTTACTCAATGAGAACCATTGATCCGTTTAGAATGATCATTTTAGTTAGTCGATGAACTTGACATGACAACACAAAATCCTCCGTCACTTTAGATTTAGAGCTCAAAATGACATGAATCAAACACCCATGTAAAACTAGCTCAATTTTCTATATTGTGATAAAATTTAGGAATGAAATAGATAGGAAAAAGGCTCCAAATAATCCAATATATCCCAAATTGCGTGATGCAATGCATTATGCTTCAATTATAAGCCTTTACTCAACGAGCACCAATGATTATCTTAGAATGATCATTTGAACTGGCCAATTAACTTGACATGTCCACACCAAATCGTCTGTAACTTTTTATTTAGAGCTCATAATGACATGAATCCAACAACCACGTTATGCTAGCTCAACTTTCTATACTAAGACAAAATTTGAGACTCAAATAGATAAGACGAAGGTTCCAAATAATCCAATCTATCCCAAACTCCGTGATGCTATGCATTATAATTCATTTGTTAGCCTTCACTCAATGAGAACCATTGATCAGCTTAGAATGATTATTTTAGCTAGCCGATCAACTTGACATGTCAAGACTAAATCGTCCGTCACTTTAAATTTAGAGCTCAGAATGACACGAATCCAACGCCCATGTCCAGCTAGCTTAATTTTCTATATTGTGACAAAATTTAGGAATGACATAGATACGACAAAGCCTCCAAGTTATCCAATCTATCCCAAACTGTGTGATGCCATGCATTATGTTTCACTTATAAGCATTTACTCAATGAGCACCAATGATAAGCTTAGAATGATCATTTGAACTGGCCAATCAACTTGACATGTCCGTACTAAGTCGTCCGTAACTTTTGATTTAGATCTCATTATGACATGAATCCAACGCCCACGTTATGCTAGCTCAATTTTCTAAACTATGACACAATTTCAGCCTCAAATAGATAGGACAAGATTCCAAATAATCCAATCTATCCCACACTCCGTGATACCATGCATTATAATTAATTTATTTGCCTTTACTCAATGAGAACCATTGATCCGTTAAAAATGATCATTTTAGCTAGCTGATCAACTTGACATGTCAACACAAAATCGTTCGTTAAGAATGACACGAATCTAACGCCCATTTTAAACTAGCTCAATTTTCTATATTGTGAAAAAATTTAGGAATTAAAAAGATACGACAAAGGCTCCAGGTAATCCAATATATCCCAAACTGCGTAGTGTCATGCATTATTCTTCATTTATGAGGTTTTAATCAATGAGCACCAATGATCAGTTTGGAATGATCATTTTAACTGGCTGATCAACTTGACATATCCGCACTAAATCGTCCGTAACTTTTGATTTAGTTCTCAGAATGACATGAATCCAACGTCCACGTAATGCTAGCTCAATTTTCTATATTGTGACACAATTCCAGACTCAAATAGATACGAAAAAGCCTTTACTCAATGAGAACCAAATATATCCCAAATTGCGTGATACCATGCATTATGATTCATTTATTAGCCTTTACTCAATGAGAACCATTGATCCTTTGAGAATGATCATTTTAGCTAGCCGATCAATTTGACATGTCAACACTAAATCATCCGTCACTTCAGATTTAGAGCTCAGAATGACACGAATCCAACGCACATGTTAAACTAGCTCCAAATAAAATTTAGGAATGAAATCAATAGGGCAAAGGCTCCAAGTAATCCAATATATCCCAAACTGCGTGATACCATGCATTATGCTTCGCTTATGAGGTTTTAATCAATGAGCACCTATCATCAGTTTAGAATGATCATTTTAACTGGCCAATCAACATGACATGTACGCACTAAATCGTTCGTAACTTTTGATTTAGAGCTCAAAATTACATGAATCCAACACCCACGTTTGCTAGCTCAATTTTTTATAATGTGAAAATATTTCATACTCAAAAAGATACGACAAAGCCTCCAAGTAATCCAATCTATCCCAAACTACGTGATGCCATGCATTATGCTTCACTTATAAACCTTTACTCAATGAGCACTAATGATCAGCTTAGAATGACCATTTCAGCTGGCCAATCAACTTAACATGTCCACACTAATTCGTCCGTACCATTTTATTTAGATCTCCGAATGACATGAATCCAACGTCTACATTATGCTAGCACCATTTTCTATACTGTGAAAAAAAAAATTATACTCAAATAGATACGAATTTTTTTCCAAGTAATCCAATCTATCCCAAACTGCGTGATACCATGCATTATTATTCATTTATTAGCCTTTATTCAATGACAACCATTGATCCGTTTAAAATGATCATTTTATCTAGCCGATCAACTTGACATGTCAACACAAAACCGTCCGTCACTTTAGATTTAGAGCTCAAGACGAGACGAATCCAACACCCATGTTAAACTAGCTCAAGATACGAATCCAACACCCATGTTATGCTAGCTAATGTTTCTATAGTGTGACCAAATTTCAGACTCAAATAGACACGATAAAGTCTCCAAGTTATCCAATCTATCCCAAACTGCGTGATGCCATGTATTATGCTTCACTTATAAGCCTTTACTCAATGAGCACCAACGATCAGCTTAGAATGATCATTTGTACGGGCCAATCAACTTGACATGTACGCACTAAATCGACTGTAACTTTTGATATAGAGCTCAGAATGACATGAATCCAACACCCACGTTATGCTATCTAAACTTTCTATACTATGACAAAATTTCAGACTCAAATAGATACGACGAAGCTTCCAAGTAATCCAATTTTTGCCAAACTGTGTGATGCCATGCATTATAATTCATTTATTAGCCTTTACTCAATGAGAACCATTCATCCGTTTAGAATGATTATTTTAGTTAGCATGTCAACACAAAATATCTGTCACTTTAAATTTAGAGCTTAAAATGACATGAATCCAATGCCCATATTAAGCTAGCTCAATTTTTCTATAATGTGACAAATTTCTGAATCAAATAGATATGACAAAGCCTCCAAGTAATCCGATCTATCTCAAACTGTGTGATGCCATGCATTATGCTTCACTTATAAGCCTTTACTTAACGAGCACCAATGATCAGCTTAGAATGATCATTTGAACATGCCAATCAACTTGACATGTCCACACTAATTCGTCCGTACCTTTTGATTTGTAGCTTCGAATGACACGAATCCAACGCCCATGTTAAGCTAGCTCAATTTTCTATATTGTGACAAAATTTAGGAATGAAATAGATACCTTAAATAGAATGGAATAATCCAGTCTATCCAAACTGCGTGATGCCATGCATTATAATTCATTTATTACCCTTTACTCAATGAGAACAATTGATCTGTGTATAATGATCATTTTAGCTAGCTGATCAACTTGACATGTCAACACTAAATTTTCCGTCACTTTAGATTTAGAGCTCAAAATGACACGAATCCAACAGCCATGTTAAGCTAGCTCAATTTTCTATATTGTGACAAAGTTTAGGAATGAACTATACACGACAACGCCTCCAAGTAATCCAATCTATCCCAAACTGCGTGGTGCCATGCATTATGTTTCACTTATGAGGTTTTAGTCAATGATCCCCAGTGATCAGTTTAGAATGATCATTTAACTGACCGATCAATTTGACATGTCTCCACTAAATCGTCCATAACTTTTGATTTAGAGCTCAGAATGACATGAATCCAACGCCCACGTTATGCTACCTTAATTTTCTATAATGTGACAAAATTTTAGACTCAAATAGATACGACAAAGCTATCCCAATCTAGCCCAAACTGTGTGATGCCATGTATTATGATTCATGTATAAGCCTTTACTCAATGAGCACCAATGATCAGCTTACAATGATCATTTGAACTGGCCAATCAACTTGACATGTCTGCACTAAATCGTCCGTAACTTTTGATTTAGAGCTCATAATGACATAAATCCCACAACCATGTTATGCTAGCTCAATTTTCTAAGCTATGAAAAAATTTCAGACTCAAATTGTTACGCCATAGCTTTCAAATAATCCAATTTATCCAAAACTCCGTGATACCATGCATTATAATTCATTTACTAGCCTTTACTCAACGAGATTCATCGATCTGTTTAGAATGATCATTTTAGCTAGCCAATCAACTTGATATGTCAACACTAAATCATCCGTCAACTTAGATTTATAGCTCAGAATGACATGAATCCAACGCCCATGATAAGCTAGCTCAATTTTTTATATTGTGACAAAATTTAGTAATGAAATAGATACGACAATGCCTTCAAGTAATCCAATCTATCCAAACTGCGTGATGCCATGCATTATAATTCATTTATTAGCCTTTAATCAATGAGAACCATTGATCCGTTTACAACGATCATTTTAGCTAGTCGATCAACTTGACATGTCAGCACTAAATTTTCTGTCACTTTAGATTTAGAGCTCAGAATGACACGAATCCAACGGCCATGTTAAGCTTGCTCAATTTGCTATATTGTGACAAAATTTATGAAAGAAATAGATACGACAAAGCCTCCAAGTAATCCAATCTATCCCAAACTGCGTGATGTCATGCATTATGATTCACTTATGAGGTTTTATTAAATGATCCCCAATGATCAGTTTAGAATAATCATTTTAACTGACCATCAACTTGACATGTACGCACTAAATCATCCATAACTTTTGATTTAGAGCTCAGAATGACATTGATACGAGCATAGAAAGCACACAAAAGGAGAAGCTCATGGCTAGGAATGAACCTGTGGAACATGAAGAATCTCTTGCACTACCAGCTGGACCATTAACCCGAGCCAAAGGCAAGAAACTCAAAGAGGCAATCAGCCGCATGCTCAACAAGGAGAATGCACAACAAATTCACTTGAGCTTGAATGGAGAAGTGCCTAAAAGCACTCTGATTTTAGTACAAGCTCAAGAAAGCATACAAATGGGTATGTGATCCATTTGTACTCTTTTTCCCTTATCCAAGTTTTCTCCCATTGGGTTTTCTTGGTAAGGTTTTTAATGAGGCAAATGAATCACATTACAACCAGCCCAATTTGTTGTTTAAAATCAAAAGGAGTTCAATTAAAAATGCTCAAAATTGGCGTCATCAAAGGGGGGGGGGGAAGTGTCTACATTCATAGTCAAAATAAGAGTTAATGAAGTCAAGGTCTTTGGTCAAGGTCTTTGGTCAAGGTCTTTGGTCAAGTCTTCCCTTGTAATTGTAACCAATTTAATGTTGTAGGCTCCTCATATTTACGTCCCCTTATAGTATAAATAGGGACTTTCAGTTGTAAACTTGATCATTCAACTTTTCAAATAAAAACAGCTTCTTTTCTTAAGTTTGAGAGTGATTCTCTTCTTAATCTGATTGTTGGTGTGTAATATCCTTCAGTCAACATTTAGTAGCCTTAGTGTGTAATATGTAAGCTACTATCTTAGGTAAATCAGTAGTCTTTCTGCAACTACTGTGTGACCCTTCAATCCACAACCTTTGAACAGATTGAATTTCGATTCATTCTGTTGCAAAGCCTATCTCAACCGCATCCAGAAGTGCATTCCTTGGGAGGTTCACATCATTCGGTATCAGAGCACACTTCTGATCGGTTATCCCTATCCCTCATCTCTATATCTCTCCATTTCCATCTGCTTAGATTGCATCAGCTTGTGTGTATTGATTTGCATCAGTTGATTAATCGAAAAAAACCTATTCATATAATTGCATTTTTGTTTTTATCCAATATTACATCAGTTTATCACATTAAAATCGACCCCAACCCATTCAGATTAGAAAATAACACACTCGCAACTCTTCATCTTCCATCAAAATTGTTTTTTCAGAACAGGTATTTTTACATATTTGTTAAGTGCATTTGTAGCTATGACAGGAGGAAATCAAACTTCAGAAGCACCAAACTTGTTAATGGAGGCTCTAGTAGCAGAAATGAAGAAAGCACTACAAGTAGAGCTGGAAGCCATTCATTTGCGGCTTGATTATGTTCAGAACAATAGTAACACTGAAGCAGGTCCAAGGAGAACCAGGAATCCCTTTAGACATGGCCATAATAAAGAAATAGAAGCCTACTATAGTTATGGCAGTGAAGGGAGTAGGAGAACCCAAAGGAGGCATAGGCGTGTAAGAAAAGAAAGGGTGACGCTTAATGACACCTCAAGAGGTCTTAAACTTAAGATACCATCATTCTATGGCCAAAATGATCCAGACACTTACCTGGAATGGGAGAAGAAGATCGAGCTGGTGTTTGATTGTCAACACTATTCCGAGCTCAACAAGGTCCGCATAGCTGCTACTGAATTTTATGAGTATGCACTCAGCTGGTGGGATCAATTGGTGACTTCCAGAAGACGTAATGGTGAGTATCCAGTAGAAACATGGGCTGAGATGAAAGCCATAATGAGGAAAAGGTTTGTGCCCAGCCATTACCACCGTGAGCTTCACCAAAAGCTAAGGAGACTCAATCAAGGAAGCAGAAGTGTTGAGGACTATTACCAGGAGTTGGAAACCCTCATGATCAGGGCAGACATTTCAGAAGACAGAGAAGCTACTATGGCAAGATTTTTAGGAGGACTTAACCGTGAAATTCAAGATAGAATGGAGCTGGAACATTATGTGGAGCTAGAGGAAATGTTGCACAAAGCTATACTGGTGGAACAGCAGCTAAAAAGAAAACGTTATACTAGGCCAAGCTATGGAGCAGCTAACAATAAGCCTAGCTACCAAAAGGAAGGAAAACAGATTGCTAAAGTTGATTCCAAACCTTCAACAACCACTCAAGATGTCAAGGGAAAATCTGAAGCTACTACATCTACTAGAACAAGAGATGTGAAGTGTTTCAAATGCCAAGGAAGAGGGCATTATGCGAATGAATGCACCAAAAAGAAGATCATGATTCTGTTGGATAATGGTGAAATAGAATCCGAGGAAGAAGAAGTCTTTTCTGATTCTTCAGAAGAGCATCTTGAACCTCCTATGGCAGGAGAATTATTGGTAACAAGAAGAACCCTAAGCGTACAAAACAAAACCAAAGAACATGAGCAAAGAGAGAACCTGTTTCACTCAAGATGCCACGTCCAAGGAAAGGTTTGCAGCATCATTATTGATGGAGGCAGCTGCACTAATGTGGCTAGTGAAACTATGGTTAACAAGTTAGGTCTGGAAGTGTTCAAGCACCAAAAGCCGTGTAAGCTGCAATGGCTTAATGAGTGTGGCGAAATGAAGGTAAGCAGCCAAGTCAAGGTACCTATAACCATTGGAAAGTACCAAGATGAGATCCTTTGTGATGTTTTACCAATGGAGGCTGGCCACATTCTGCTTGGAAGACCATGGCAATTTGATCGAAAGGTCATTCATGATGGTTACACCAACCAACACTCGTTTGAACACAAAGGTAAGAAGATCACACTTGTTCCTATGACACCACAGGAGGTGTACCAAGATCAGCTCGTGTTGGAGCAAAGGAAAACAGCTGGAACTTCAAAAGAAACCATAAGCACCAAAAGTGACAGAGGCTGTGAGAACAAGAACAAAAAGCACTCAAGTTTCTTTGTGAGAACTGGTGGAGTTAAGAAGGCTCTCTTCTTACAACAACCTGTTCTTTTGTTTATCTATAAGGAAGCTCTCATGAGCTTAACTAACATTGCACCGGTATTACCGAGTGAAGTGACTTCTATTTTGCAGGATTATGAAGATGTCTTTCCAGAAGACAATCCAAAGGGGCTACCACCCATCAGAGGCATTGAACATCAGATTGATTTTGTGCCTGGAGCCTCACTACCAAATAGACCAGCTTATAGAACCAACCCCGTTGAGACTAAGGAGCTGCAAAGACAAGTTAATGAGCTAATGGAGAAGGGCTACATCAGGGAGAGCATGAGTCCTTGTGCTGTGCCAGTTCTACTTGTGCCAAAGAAAGATGGCAGCTGGCGCATGTGTGTTTATTGTAGAGCAATCAACAATATTACGGTAAAGTATCGCCATCCAATCCCTAGGTTAGATGACATGCTTGATGAATTGCATGGTTCCAGAATCTTTTCTAAGATAGATCTTAAGAGTGGGTACCATCAAATACGCATGAAGGAAGGGGATGAATGGAAAACTGCATTTAAAACTAAGCATGGATTATATGAATGGTTAGTCATGCCATTTGGATAAACAAATGCACCTAGTACTTTCATGAGGTTGATGAATCATGTTCTTAGAGCATTCATAGGAGTCTTTGTTGTGGTATACTTTGATGACATCTTAATCTACAGCAAGAATCTAGAAGAGCATGCTAGTCATTTGACATCGGTTCTAAGCGTTCTTAGAAAAGAAAAACTATATGCCAATCTTACGAAATGCACTTTTTGTACAGATAACATTGTGTTCCTAGGCTTTGTTATAAGTGCAGATGGTATTAAGGTTGATGAGGAGAAGGTCAAAGCTATTAAGGAATGGCCAAGTCCAAAAACAGTAGGAGAAGTGAGAAGTTTCCATGGGCTACCTGGCTTCTATAGACGCTTTGTCAAGGATTTTAGCACTATTGCTGCCCCACTTACGGAAGTAATCAAGAAAGACGTAGGATTCAAATGGGGACATGCTCAAGAAAGCTCATTCCAAGCTTTGAAAGAAAAGCTTACACATGCACCTCTTCTATCTTTACCTGATTTTCTTAAAACCTTTGAGATAGAATGTGATGCTTCTGGTATAGGTATTGGAGCTGTTTTGATGCAGGATAAGAAACCTATAGCCTATTTCAGTGAGAAGCTTGGAGGAGCCACCCTCAACTATCCAACCTACGACAAGGAATTGTACGCCTTGGTCCGTGCTTTGCAAACTTGGCAACACTACTTGTGGCCTAAGGAGTTCGTGATTCACACTGATCATGAGTCACTCAAGCACTTAAAGGGCCAACAGAAGCTGAACAAAAGGCATGCACGGTGGGTTGAGTTCATAGAAACATTTCCGTATGTCATTAAATACAAACAAGGTAAAGAGAATGTTGTGGCAGATGCATTGTCATGGAGGTATGCCTTACTCTCTACTCTTGATGCTAAGTTGTTAGGTTTTGAACAACTTAAAGAGCTATATGAAACTGATCCTGAATTTAAAGATGTATACATTGCTAGCAAAAAGTTCACTTCAGGAAAATACTATCGGCATGATGGATTCCTATTTTATAATAGTAGATTATGTGTGCCTAACTGTTCCATTCGAGACTTGCTAGTTAGGGAAGCTCATGGAGGAGGACTGATGGGGCATTTTGGAGTTGCCAAAACCCTTAAGGTAATGCAAGATCATTTCCATTGGCCACACATGAAGAGAGACGTAGAAAGAATCTGTGCAAGGTGTGCCACATGCAAACAGGCTAAGTCTAAGGTTCAACCCCACGGTTTGTACACTCCTTTACCCATTCCTACTCATCCCTGGATTGACATATCAATGGACTTTGTGGTTGGTTTGCCTAGAACGAAGACAGGAAAGGATTCTATCTTTGTTGTGGTTGATAGATTCTCTAAGATGGCTCATTTTATAGCATGTCACAAGACTGATGATGCATTGCATATAGCCAATCTGTTCTTTAAAGAGGTAGTTCGATTGCATGGAATGCCTAGGACCATAGTTTCTGATAGAGACACTAAGTTCTTGAGTTACTTTTGGAAAACTCTTTGGTCTATGTTAGGAACTAAGCTGGTATTCTCTACAACATGTCACCCACAAACGGATGGTCAAACTGAAGTAGTTAATAGAACCTTGTCTACTTTATTGCGTGCATTAATCAAACGAAATCTTAGAACCTGGGAAGAATGTTTACCACATGCTGAATTTGCATATAACCATTATGTACATTCTGCTTCTAAGTATTCTCCTTTTCAAATTGTGTACGGTTTCAATCCTTTATCTCCTTTTGATGAGGACATCAGGTCGTACATCCAGCCAGGAGACCAGACTGGCCGACCAGGAAGCTTGCCCGAGACAGCAGGACCATCTGGCACGTCTGCCGGACCAGACAGTACCGCCAGACCCTCGACCTATTGGACCAGGCCGGTCAGCATCGCCGGCGGAGAGGTCCAAGCTTCCGGCATACTTGGTGGGGACGTGGATGACACCGCCGGTCCCTCTTGTGATGCCGCCAACTCCGGGATCAACTTGGCCGGTCCTGAAGGCATTCCGGCCAGTACCTCGCACAATCCAGCCGGTACACCCGATCCAGCCAAGTACACGCGCATTTCCACTTCTACACAAGAGGACTCGGACCAAATGAGCTACCAGCTCCAGGACATGCACCTAGAGGAAGTATCTACACCAGTAGTACCTCAAGGAGCAATGACAAGAAGCAGATCAAGGGCACTCTTCCACAAATTCAGCTTATGGGTCGACAAGCTCCTAGAGGAAGATCATCTAAGGAAAATGGGCCAGAAGAGCAAAGTAGAGTCCAAAGGCTTCTCAACAACACAAGGAACATCAGAGACTTGGGCTTTAGTGGCAAGAGAGGTCAGGGCCCAAAGATTTGTAACTCTACTCCAAGTCGAAGACTAGGAGCAAGGCGCGTGCATGCCACAAGGACGGCCACCTTCCATTTCTTGGCCGTGAGGTAAGTTAAGGTAAGTTTCAATTCGAATATAGGCCTCTTTCTGTTTTGCAGGGTAGGATCTAGATGCTTTACATTTTTGAGTCAAGAACATTTTAGGAATAGGTNTTCCACTGCTACACAAGAGGACTCGGACCAAATGAGCTACCAGCTGCAGGACATGCACCTAGAGGAAGTATCTACACCAGTGGTACCTCAAGGAGCAATGACAAGAAGCAGATCAAGGGCACTCTTCCACAAATTCAGCTTATGGATCGACAAGCTCCTAGAGGAAGATCATCTAAGGACAATGGGCCAGAAGAGCAAAGTAGAGTCCAAAGGCTTCTCAACAACACAAGGAACATCAGAGACTTGGGCTTTAGTGGCAAGAGAGGTCAGGGCCCAAAGATTTGTAAACCTACTCCAAGTCGAAGACTAGGAGCAAGGCGCGTGCATGCCACAAGGACGGCCACCTTCCATTTCTTGGCCATGAGGTAAGATAAGGTAAGTTTCAATTTGAATATATGCCTCTTTCTGTTTTGCAGGGTAGGATCTAGAATATTTACTTTTATTGAGTCAAAGACATTTTAGGAATAGGTCCCTTTTCGATTATACACTTTTGTATCTTTTCCTTTTGTGCACTTTTGTAAATTTTCCTTTTCTTATTTGAGTCGACCCTAGAAGGTCAAGCTGTCGGGCATATTAATAAGGCTCCTTCCAGCATTGTAGTTCGACAACCTTTTTGCTAATTAATAAAGATCGAATTTTTTTTACAAGTTATTCTCTCAAAGAAGCTTGTGCGCTTAGAACCTAGTTGAGACCAGCCCTCCTAGCTCTAAGTTTGTGATTTATCACGAGGTTCATCCCCCCTCGTGTGGTTCACTTCCCCCTTCCATCGTTTACCAACCAGAAAACCCCTATCCAGAAGCCTAAGGTTGAGTTTCTCACCTAATCTTCTACAAACAGGCCACGCGCATACATCCTTGAATCAAGGCTTGTATCATTTTGGTATCAGAGCTTAAAGCTCCTAAACCAGGTTGTTTCTATCCTTTTGCTTGTTTTGTTTTTAGTTCTTGATGAGGACATCAGGTCGTACATCGAGCCAGGAGACCAGACTGGCCGACCAGGAAGCTTGCCCGAGACAGCAGGACCATCTGGCGCGCCTGCCGGACCAGACAGTACCGCCGGACCCTCGACCTATAGGACCAGACTGGTCAACATCGCCGGCGGAGAGGCCCAAGCTTCCGGCACACTTGGTGGGGACGTGAATGACACCGCCGGTCCCCCTGATGACACCGCCGACTCCGGGATCAACTTGGCCGGTCCTGAAGTCATCCCGGCCAGTACCGCGCACAATCCAGCCGGTACAGGCCATCCAGCCGAGTACACGCACACTTCCACTTCTACAAAAGAGGACTCGGACCAAATGAGCTACCAGCTCCAGGACATGCACTTAGAGGAAGTCTCAACACCAGTGGTACCTCAAGGAGCAATGACAAGAAGCAGATCAAGGGCGCTCTTCCACAAATTCAGCTTATGGGTCGACAAGCTTCTAGAGGAAGATCGACTAAGGACAATGGGCCAAAAATACAAGAAGAGTCCAATAGCTTCTCAACAACACAAGGGACATCAGAGACTTGGGCTTTAGTGGCAAGAGAGGTCAAGGCCCAGAGATTTGTAACCCTACTCCAAGTCGAAGACTAGGAGCAAGGCGCGTGCATGCCACAAGGACGGCCACCTTCCATTTCTTGGCCGTGAGGTGAGTTAAGGTAAGTTTACATTCGAATATATGCCTCTTTCTGTTTTGCAGGGTAAGATCTAGTTGCTTTACATTTTTGAGTCAAGAACATTTTAGGAATAGGTCCTTTTTCGGTTATTCACTTTTGAATCTTTTCCTTTTGTGCACTTTTGTAAACTTTCCTTTTTCTTTATTTGTGTCGACCCTAGAAGGTCAAGCTGTCGAGCATATTAATAAGCCTCCTGAACCCACCTGTGACCAGAGAGAGCCTGGTAAGTCTTCTAACCCTCAAAGATCACGTGACATAACTTGTTTCAAGTGCAGGGGACGTGGACACATCTCAAGGGAGTGCCCAAACAACCGAGTCATGCTGACTACGGAGGCAGGAGAATATGAGTCCCAAGATGAAGAGGACTATGAACCAGAAGGAGAATATGGTGACATTGAGTACCCTGATGTGGGGGAAGTGCTGGTCACTAGACGTATCCTCAGTGCAATGGTGGATCCTTCAGAGACCATCCAAAGGGAGAACATCTTCCACAGCCGTTGCACCATCAAAGGGCAAGGTATGTAACCTCATCATAGATGGTGGTTCTTGCACTAACGTTGCTAGTGCATATATGGTTGATAAGCTAGGTCTAGAGAAGACACGGCATCCTCGACCATATAGACTGAGATGGCTCGATGACAAAGTGGAGCTCAAGATCCATGAGCAAGTCACTGTGCCATTCAGTGTGGGCAAGTACAAGACCAAGTCGTGTGCGACGTGGTGCCCATGCAAGCTGGCCATCTTCTACTAGGAAGACCATGGAAGTTTGACAAAGAGACCAGGCATGATGGCCGAACCAATCTATACACCTTCGTGCATGACAAGAGAAAGGTCAGCCTAGCTCCTCTTACACCTGCCCAAGTACATGAACTACAACTCCAAATGAGTAAGGAAAAGAAACTTGTGAAGTCTAACTTTCTTATTCAACCTAGTCATGTCCGGAGAGCTTTAGCCTCGAAGGACTTAATGTTACTAATGGTTTTCAAGGAAGTGTTGAGTATAAAACAGGGACAGGTAGAGCTACCTCATGAAGTAGCAACACTCCTCAACAAATTCCAGGATGTATTTCCAGAGGAGATACCAGCAGGCTTGCCTCCTTTACGTGGCATAGAACACCAGATTGATCTAATGCCCGGAGCAGCCCTGCCCAACCGGCCAGCCTACCGGATGAGTCCAGAGGAGTCCAAGGAGCTTGAGAAGCAAGTCAAGGAGCTCTTGGAGAAAGGATATGTTCGAGAGAGCCTCAGTCCATGTGCCGTACCAGTGCTACTAGTGCCCAAGAAGGATGGGACTTGGTGAATGTGCGTGGACTGCCGAGCAATCAACAACATCACAGTCAAGTACCGGCATCCGATACCACGGCTGGATGACATGCTAGATGAGCTGAGTGGAGCCACGGTCTTCTCCCAGATAGACCTCAAGAGTGGATACCACCAAGTCAGGATGAAGGAAGGTGATGAATGGAAGACTGCTTTCAAGACAAAGCAAGGGCTCTACGAGTGGACAGTCATGCCATTCGGCTTGACTAATGCCCCAAACACCTTCATGCGCCTTATGAACCAAGTTCTTAGGGCGTACATCAGTAAGTTCGTAGTAGTTTACTTTGATGACATTTTGGTTTATAGTAAGTGACTACGGGAACACCTCACACATCTTGAGATGGTACTTAAAACCCTTCGACAAGAAGAGCTTTATGCCAATCTCAAGAAGTGCACCTTTTGTACTGATAAGCTTGTCTTTTTTAGGTTTTGTTGTAAGTTCACAGGGCCTACAGGTTGATGAAGAGAAGATTCGAGCCATACAAGAATGGCCAACACCAGGAAACATCAGCCAAGTAAGGAGCTTCCACAGACTGGCCAGCTTCTATAGGAGATTCGTGCCCAACTTCAGCAGTATTGCCTCACCATTGACGGCAGTAGTGAAGAAGAACGTGGGATTCCGCTGGGGAGAAGCTCAGGAGAAGGCATTCCAGGCCTTGAAGGACAGCCTTACACATGCACCAGTGCTAGTCCTGCCCGACTTCAACAAGACGTTTGAAGTGGAGTGTGATGCTTCTGGAATAGGCATAGGAGCAGTGCTAACCCAAGGAGGGAGACCAGTGGCATACTTCAATGAGAAGCTAGGTGGTGCCTCACTGAACTACCCCACTTATGACAAGGAGCTTTATGCCCTTGTCCGAGCATTGGAGACTTGGCAACATTACTTGCTGTCCAAGGAGTTTGTGATCCACACTGATCACAAGACTCTCAAACACCTCAGAGGGCAAACCAATCTCAAGAGGAGACATGCCAGGTGGATGGAGTTCATTGAGACCTTCCCGTACATCATCAAGTACAAGAAGGGCAAAGATAATGTGGTAGCCGATGCACTATCAAGGAGGTTTGCCTTGATATCAACCATGGAGGCTAAAGTCCTAGGATTCGAGCACATCAAGGATCTATACAAGGATGATCCTGACCTTGCTGAGAGCTACAAGGAGTGTAGCACAGGGAGTCATGGCAAATTCTACATCCATGAGGGATTTTTGTTCCAAGAAAGAAGGCTGTGCATACCACAGGGATCACTAAGGGAGCTTATCATCCGAGAAGCTCATGGAGGAGGACTCATGGGCCACTTTGGTGTCGACAAGACCCTAGCAGTGGTCAAGGAGCACTTCTACTGGCCACACATCAAGAGGACAGTAGAAGCACATTGTGCAAGATGCATCACTTGCAAGAAGGCAAAGTCCCCAGTGCAACCTCACGGGTTGTATCTCCCACTGCCCATACCAACACATCCATGGGTGGACATCTCGATGGATTTTGTTCTAGGTCTGCCCAAGATCAACCACAAAGATGCCATCTTTGTAGTGGTGGACAGATTCTCCAAGATGGCACACTTCATCCCATGTGCCAATGTCAATGATGCCACGCAAACAGCTGAGCTGTTCTTCAGGGAAATAGTACGGCTTCATGGAGTGCCAAGGACCATCGTATCAGACAGGGACACCAAGTTCCTCAGCCATTTCTGGAGGACCCTTTGGAAAAAGCTAGGCACGAAGCTACTCTTCTCAACCACTTGCCATCCTCAAACCGATGGCCAAACTGAAGTTGTCAACATGACACTATCAACCCTTCTCCGAACTACACTAGGGAAGAACCTAAAGACTTGGGTGGAGTGCCTGCCATTCATTGAGTTCGCCTACAACCGAGCCGTGCACTCAGCAACCAAGAAGACTCCATTTGAAGTGGTATACGGCTTCAACCCTCTCACCCCATTGGAGCAAACACCACTACCACCAGCTGAGATGACCAACCTCAACGGAGCATCCAAGGAAGAGTTCATAAGGAGATTACACCAGAAGGTAGCATAAAACTTGGAGAAGAGGACGGGACAGTACGTGACTCATGCCAACAAGGGAAGAAAGGAGGTGATCTTTCAACCAGGCGATTGGGTGTGGCTACACCTACGGCAGGAGAGGTTCCCAAACCTAAAGAGTTCCAAGCTAGCACCAAGAGGAGATGGACCATTCAGAGTGCTCGAGAGGATCAACAACAACGCCTACCGGATCGAGCTCCCAGGTGAGTTTAATGTGTTCAATACGTTCAATGTTACTGACTTAGCCCCTTTCCATGCAGATGAACCAATTTTGAGGACAAAACCTACTGAAGAGGGAGGGAATGATGAGGACATCAGGTCGTACATCCAGCCAGGAGACCAGACTGGCCGACCAGGAAGCTTGCCCAAGATAGCAGGACCATCTGGAGCGCCTGCCGGACCAGACAGTACCGCCGGACCCTCGACCTATAGGACCAGACCGGTCAACATCGCCGGCGGAGAGGCCCAAGCTTCCGGCACAGTTGGTGGGGACGTGAATGACANCAAAGAAAGATGGCAGCTGGCGCATGTGTAGAGCAATCAACAATATTACGGTAAAGTATCGCCATCCAATCCCTAGGTTAGATGACATGCTTGATGAATTGCATGGTTCCAGAATCTTTTCTAAGATAGATCTTAAGAGTGGGTACCATCAAATACGCATGAAGGAAGGGGATGAATGGAAAACTGCATTTAAAACTAAGCATGGATTATATGAATGGTTAGTCATGCCATTTGGATAAACAAATGCACCTAGTACTTTCATGAGGTTGATGAATCATGTTCTTAGAGCATTCATAGGAGTCTTTGTTGTGGTATACTTTGATGACATCTTAATCTACAGCAAGAATCTAGAAGAGCATGCTAGTCATTTGACATCGGTTCTAAGCGTTCTTAGAAAAGAAAAACTATATGCCAATCTTACGAAATGCACTTTTTGTACATATAACATTGTGTTCCTAGGCTTTGTTATAAGTGCAGATGGTATTAAGGTTGATGAGGAGAAGGTCAAAGCTATTAAGGAATGGCCAAGTCCAAAAACAGTAGGAGAAGTGAGAAGTTTCCATGGGCTACCTGGCTTCTATAGACGCTTTGTCAAGGATTTTAGCACTATTGCTGCCCCACTTACGGAAGTAATCAAGAAAGACGTAGGATTCAAATGGGGACATGCTCAAGAAAGCTCATTCCAAGCTTTGAAAGAAAAGCTTAGACATGCACCTCTTCTATCTTTACCTGATTTTCTTAAAACCTTTGAGATAGAATGTGATGCTTCTGGTATAGGTATTGGAGCTGTTTTGGTGCAGGATAAGAAACCTATAGCCTATTTCAGTGAGAAGCTTGGAGGAGCCACCCTCAACTATCCAACCTACGACAAGGAATTGTACGCCTTGGTCCGTGCTTTGCAAACTTGGCAACACTACTTGTGGCCTAAGGAGTTCGTGATTCACACTGATCATGAGTCACTCAAGCACTTAAAGGGCCAACAGAAGCTGAACAAAAGGCATGCACGGTGGGTTGAGTTCATAGAAACATTTCCGTATGTCATTAAATACAAACAAGGTAAAGAGAATGTTGTGGCAGATGCATTGTCACGGAGGTATGCCTTACTCTCTACTCTTGATGCTAAGTTGTTAGGTTTTGAACAACTTAAAGAGCTATATGAAACTGATCCTGAATTTAAAGATGTATACATTGCTAGCAAAAAGTTCACTTCAGGAAAATACTATCGGCATGATGGATTCCTATTTTATAATAATAGATTATGTGTGCCTAACTGTTCCATTCGAGACTTGCTAGTTAGGGAAGCTCATGGAGGAGGACTGATGGGGCATTTTGGAGTTGCCAAAACTCTTAAAGTAATGCAAGATCATTTCCATTGGCCACACATGAAGAGAGACGTAGAAAGAATCTGTGCAAGGTGTGCCACATGCAAACAGGCTAAGTCTAAGGTTCAACCCCACGGTTTGTACACTCCTTTACCCATTCCTACTCATCCATGGATTGACATATCAATGGACTTTGTGGTTGGTTTGCCTAGAACGAAGACAGGAAAGGATTCTATCTTTGTTGTGGTTGATAGATTCTCTAAGATGGCTCATTTTATAGCATGTCACAAGACTGATGATGCATTGCATATAGCCAATCTGTTCTTTAAAGAGGTAGTTCGATTGCATGGAATGCCTAGGACCATAGTTTCTGATAGAGACACTAAGTTCTTGAGTTACTTTTGGAAAACTCTTTGGTCTAAGTTAGGAACTAAGTTGGTATTCTCTACAACATGTCACCCACAAACGGATGGTCAAACTGAAGTAGTTAATAGAACCTTGTCTACTTTATTGCGTGCATTAATCAAACGAAATCTTAGAACATGGGAAGAATGTTTACCACATGCTGAATTTGCATATAACCATTCTGTACATTCTGCTTCTAAGTATTCTCCTTTTCAAATTGTGTACGGTTTCAATCCTTTATCTCCTTTGGATCTAACCCCTTTGCCTTTAAGTGAAAGAGCTAGTATTGATGGAAAAAGAAAAGCTGAGATTGTTAAACAGATCCATGAGAATGCAAGGAAGAATATTGAGGCCAGAACCCAACAATATGCAAGAAAGGCCAACAAAGGAAGACTTGAAATGGTATTTGAGGTGGGAGACCTCGTGTGGGTTCACTTGAGGAAAGAAAGATTTCCAGCTAAAAGGAAATCCAAACTTATGCCCAGAATTGATGGACCTTTCAAGATAGTTCAGAAGATCAGCAAAAACGCCTACCAAATTGATCTTCAAGGTAAGTATAATGTGAGTTCAAGCTTCAATGTTTCTGATCTTGTGCCTTTCATTGCAGATGAACCAGATTTGAGGTCAAATCCTTTTCAAGAGGAGGGGGATGATACGAGCATAGAAAGCACACAAAAGGAGAAGCTCATGGCTAGGAATGAACCAGTGGAACATGAAGAATCTCTTGCACTACCAGCTGGACCATTAACCCGGGCCAAAGCCAAGAACTCAAAGAGGCAATCAGCCGCATGCTCAACAAGGAGAATGCACAACAAATTCACTTGAGCTTGAATGGAGAAGTGCCTAAAAGCACTCTGATTTTAGTACAAGCTCAAGAAAGCATACAAATGGGTATGTGATCCATTTGTACTCTTTTTCCCTTATCCAAGTTTTCTCCCATTGGGTTTTCTTGGTAAGGTTTTTAACGAGGCAAATGAATCACATTACAACCAGCCCAATTTGTTGTTTAAAATCAAAAGGAGTTCAATTCAAAATGCTCAAAATTGGCGTCATCAAAGGGGGGGGGGAAAGTGTCTACATTCATGGTCAAAATAAAAGTTAATGAAGTCAAGGTCTTTGGTCAAGGTCTTTGGTCAAGTCTTCCCTTGTAATTGTAACCAATTTAATGTTGTAGGCTCCTCATATTTACGTCCCCTTATAGTATAAATAGGGGCTTTCAGTTGTAAACTTGATCATTCAACTTTTCAAATAAAAACAGCTTCTTTTCTTAAGTTTGAGAGTGATTCTCTTCTTAATTTGATTGTTGGTGTGTAATATCCTTCAGTCAACATTTAGTAGCCTTAGTGTGTAATATCTAAGCTACTATCTTAGGTAAATCAGTAGTCTTTCCGCAACTACTGTGTGACCCTTCAATCCACAACCTTTGAACAGATTGAATTTCGATTCATTCTGTTGCAAAGCCTATCTCAACCGCATCCAGAAGTGCATTCCTTGGGAGGTTCGCATCAGACATGAATCCAACGCCCATGATATGCTAGCTAAATTTTCTATAATGTGACAAAATTTCAGACTCAAATAGATACGACAAAGCCTCCAACTAATCCAATCTATCCCAAACTGTGATGCCATGCATTATGCTTCATGTATAAGGCTTTACTCAATGAGCACCAATGATCAGCTTAGAATGATCATTTGAACTGGCCAATCAACTTGAAATGTCCGTATTTAATCGTCCATAACTTTTGATTTAGAGCTCATAATGACATGAATCCAACACCCACGTTATGCTAGCTCAATTTTCTAAACTATGACAAAATTTCAGACTCAAATAGATACGACAAATCTTCCCAATACTCCAAACTACCCTAAATTACATGATACTATGCATTATAATTTATTTACTAGCCTTTACTCAATGAGATTTATCGATCCCTTTAGAACTATCATTTTAGCGAGCCGATCAACTTGATATGTCAACACTAAATCATCCGTCAATTTAAATTTAGAGCTCAGAATGACACAAATCCAATGCCCATGTTAAGCTATCTCAATTTTCTATATTGTGACAAAATCTAAGAATGAAATAAATATGACAAAGCCTCCAAGTAATCCAATCTATCCAAACTACGTGATGTCATGCATTATAATTTATTTATTAGCCTTTACTCAATGAAAACCATTGATCCGTTTAGAATGATCGTTTTAGCTAGCCGGTCAACTTGACATGTCAACACTAAATTTTCTGTCACTTTAGATTTAGAGGTCAGAATGACACGAGTCCAACGGCCATGTTAAGCTAGCTCAATTTTCTATATTGTGACAAAATTTAGGAATTAAATAGATACGATAAAGCCTCCAAGTAATCCAATCTATCCCAAACTGCGTGATACCATGCATTATAATTCATTTACTAGCCTTTACTCAATGAGATTCATCGATCCGTTTAGAATGATCATTTTAGCTAGCCGATCAACTTGACATGTCAACACTAAATCGTCTGTCAATTTAGATTTACAGCTCAGAATGACATGAATACAACGCCCATGTTAAGCTAGCTCAATTTTCTATATTGTGACAAAATTTAGGAATGAAATAGATATGACAAAGCCTCCAAGTAATCCAATCTATCCAAACTGCGTGATACCATGCATTATAATTCATTTATTAGCTTTTCCTCAATCAAACCCATTGATCCGTTTAGATTGATCGTTTTAGCTAGTTGATCAACTTGACATGTCAACACTAAATTTTCCATCACTTTAGATTTAGAGCTTAGAATGACACGAATCCAACGGCAATGTTAAGCTAACTCAATTTTGTGTATTGTGAAACATTTAGGAATGAAATAGATACGACAAAGCCTCCAAGTAATCCAATCTATCCCAAACTGTGTGATGCCATGCATTATGCTTCACTTATAAGCCTCTACTACATGAGCGCCAATGATCAGCTTAGAATGATCATTTGAACTGGCCAATCAACTTGACATGTCCGCATTAAGTTGTCAGTAACTTTTGATTTAGAGCTCAGAATGACATGAATCCAACGCCCACGTTATGCTAGCTCAATTTTCTAAACTTTGCAAAATTTCAGACTCAAATAGATACGACAAAGCTTCCAAATAATCCAATCTATCCCAAACTGCGTGATACCATGCATTATAATTCATTTACTAGCCTTTACTCAATGAGATTCATCGATCCGTTTAAAATGATCATTTTAGATAGCCGATCAACTTCATATGTCAAAACAAATCGTCCGTCAATTTAGATTTAGAGCTCAGAATGACACGAATCCAACGCCCATGTTAATCTAGCTCAATATTCTATATTGTGACAAAATTTAGTAATGAAATAGATACGACAAAGCGTCCAAGTAATCAAATCTATCCAAACTGCGTGATGCCATGCATTATAATTCATTTATTAGCCTTTAATCAGTGAGAACCATTGATCCGTTTAGAATGATCATGTTAGCTAGCCGATCAACTTGACATGTCAACACAAAATTTTCCGTCACTTTAGATTTAGAGCTCATAATGACACGAATCAACCGGCCATGTTAAGCTAGCTCAATTTTCTATATTGTGACAAAATTTAGAAATTAAATAGATACGACAAAGCCTCCAAGTAATCCAATCTATCCCAAACTGCGTGATTCCATGCATTATGCTTCACTTATGAGGTTTTAATCAATGATCCCCAATGATCAATTTAGAATGATCATTTTAACTGACCGATCAACTTGACATGCCCACACTAAATCGTCCATAACTTTTGATTTAGAGCTCAGAATGACATGAATCAAAACGCCCACATTATGCTAGCTCAATTTTCTATGATGTGACAAAATTTCAGACTCAAATAGATACGACAAAGCATCCAAGTAATCGAATCTATCCCAAACTATGTGATGTCATGCATTATGCTTCATGTATAAGCCTTTAATCAATGTGAGCCATTGATCCGTTTAAAACGTTTGTTTTAGCTAGCCGATCAACTTGACATGTCAGCACTAAATTTTCCGTCGCTTTTGATTTAGAGCTCACAGTGACACGAATCCAACAGCCATGTTAAGCTTGCTCAATTTTCTATATTGTGAAAGAATTTATGAATGAAATAGATACGACAAAGCCTCCAAGTAATCCAATCTATCCCAAACTGCGTGATTCCATGCATTATGCTTCACTTATGAGGTTTTAATAAATGATCCCCAATGATCAGTTCAGAATGATCATTTTAATTGACCGATCAACTTGACATGTCCGTACTAAATCATCCATAACTTTTGATTTAGAGCTCATAATGACATGAATCCAACACCCACGTTATGCTAGCTCAATTTTCTAAACTATGACAAAATTCAGACTCAAATAGATTCGACAAAGCTTCCAAATAATCCAATCTATCCTAAACTGTGTGATACCATGCATACTAATTCATTTACTAGCATTTACTCTATGATATTCATCGATCCGTTGAAAATGATCATTTTAGCTAGCCGATCAACTCTATATATCAACACTAAATCGTCCGTCAATTTAGATTTAGAGCTCAGAATGACAGGAATCCAACACCCATGTTAAGCTAGCTCAATTTTCTATATTGTGACAAAATTGAGGAATGAAATAGATATGATAAAGCATCCAAGAAATCATATCTATCCAAATTGCGTGATGTCATGCATTATAATTCATTTATTAGCTTTTACTCAATGAGAACCATTGATACGTTTAGAATGATCATTTTAGTTAGCCGATCAACTTGAGATGTCAACACTAAATTTTCCGTCACTTTAGATTTAAAGCTCCGAATGACACGAAGCCAATGGCCATGTTAAGCTAGCTCAATTTTCTATATTATGACAATATTTAGGAATTAAATAGATACGACAAAGCCCCCAAGTAATCCAATCTATCCCAAACTGTGTGATTCCATGCATTATGGTTCACTTATGAGGTTTTAATCAATGATACCCAATGATCAGCTTAGAATGACCATTTTAACTGACTGATCAACTTGACATACATGTACTAAATTGTCCATAACTTTTGATTTAGAGCTCAGAATGACATGAATCCAACACCCACATTATGCTAGCTCAATTTTCTATAATGTGACAAAATTTCAGACTCAAATAGATACAACAAAGCCTCCAAGTAATCCAATCTATCCCATACTGTTTGATGCCATGCATTATGCTTCATGTATAAGCTTTTACTCAATGAGCACCAATAATCAGCTTAAAATGATCATTTGAACTGGCCAATAAACTTGACATGTCCGCACAAAATCGTTTGTAACTTTTGATTTAGAGCTCATAATGACATGAATCCAACACCCACGTTATGCTAGCTCAATTTTCTAAACTATGAAACAATTTCAGACTCAAATAGATAAGACAATGCTTCCAAATAATCCACTCTATCCTAAACTGCGTGATACCATGTGTTATAATTCATTTACTAGCCTTTACTCAATGAGATTCATCGATCCGTTTAAAATGATCATTTTAGCTAGCCGATCAACTTGATATGTCAACACTAAATCGTCTGTCAATTTAGATTTAGAGCTCAGAATTACACGAATCCGTCACCCATGTTAAGCTAGCTGAATTTTCTCTATTGTGACAAAATTGAGGAATGAAATAGATACCACAATGACTCCAATTAATCCAATCTATCCAAATTGCGTGATGTCATGCATTATAATTCATTTGCTAGCCTTTACTCAATGAGAACATTGATCCGCTTAGAATGATCATTTTAGCTAGCCGATCAACTTGGCATGTCAACACTAAATTTTGCGTCACTTTAGAATTTGAGCTCAAAATGACACGAATCCAATGGCCAGGTTAAACTAGCTCAAATTTCTATATTGTAACAAAAATTTGGAATGAAATAGATACGAGAAACCCTCCAAGTAATCCAATATATCCCAAACTGCGTGATGCCATGTATTATGCTTCACTTATGAGGTTTTAATCAATACTCTCCAATGACTAGTTCAAAATGATCATTTTAACTGACTGATCAACTTGACATGTCCGCACTAAATAGTCCATTACTTGTGATTTAGATATCATAATGACATGAATCCAGCACCCACGTTATGCTAGCTCATTTTTTACAATGTGTCAAAATTTCGGACTCAAATAGATACGACAAAGCCTCCAAGTAATTCAATCTATCCAAAATTGCGTGATGCCATGCATTATGCTTCACTCATAAGCCTTTACTCAACGAGCACGAGTGATCAGCTTAGAACGATCATTTGAACTGGCCAATCAACTTGACATGTCCACACTAATTCGTCCGTAACTCTTGATTTATAGTTTAGAATCACATGCATCCAATGCCCACGTTATGCTAGCTCAATTTTCTATACTATGAAAAGATTTCAAAATCAAATAGATACGACAAAGCTTCCAAATAATCCAATCTATCCCCAATTGCGTGATACTTTGCATTATAATTCATTTATTAGCCTTTACTCAATGAGTACCATTGATCCATTTAGAATGATCATTTTAGGTAGCCAATCAACTTGACATGTCAAAAGTAAATCATCTGACACTTTAGATTAAGAGCTCAGAATGACACGAATCAAACGCCCATGTTAAACTAGCTCAATTTTCTATATTGTGACAAAATTAAGGAATGAAATAGGTACAAAAAAGCCTCCATGTAATCCAATATATCCAAAATTGCATGATGTCATGCATTATGCTTCACTTATGATGTTTTACGAAATAAGCACCAATGATCAGTTTAGAATGATCATTTTAACTATCCGATCAACTGGACATACCCTCACAAAATCGTCCATCACTTTTGATTTAGAGCTCATAATGACATGAATCTAACGCCCACGTTATGCTAGCCCAATTTTCTATATTGTGACAAAATTTAGGAATGAAATAGATACGGCAAAGCCTCTTGGTAATCCAATCTATCCCAAACTGCGTGATGCCATGCATTATGCTTCACTTATGAGGTTTTTATCATTGAGTACCATTGATCAGTTAAGAATGATTATCTTAACTTGCCGATCAACTTGACATGTCAGCAATAAATCATCCATTAGTTTTGATTTATAACTCAAAATGACATGAATCCATCGCCCAGGTTATATTAGCTCAATTTTCTATAATGTGACAAAATTTCAGACTCAAATAGATATGACAAAGCCTCCAAATAATCCTATCCCAAACTGCGTGAAGCAATGCATTATGCTTCATATATAAGCCTTTACTCAATGAGCACTACTGATCAGCTTAGAATGATCATTTGAACTGGCCAATCAACTTGACATGTCCACACTAATTCGTCTGTAACTTTTGATTTAAAGATTAAAATGTCATGAATCCAACACCCACGTTATGCTAACTCAATTTTCTATAATATGAAAAACTTTCAAAATCAAATAAATACGCAAAGCTTCCAAGTAATCTAATCTATCCCAAATTGTGTGATACCATGTATTATAATTCATTTATTAGCCTTTACTCAATGAGAAACATTGATCCGTTTAGAATGATCATTTTAGCTAGCCGATCAACTTGACATGTCAAAAGTAAATCATCCGTCACTTTAGATTTAGAGCTCAGAATGATACGAATCCAACGCCCATGTTAGAGTAGCTCAATTTTCTATATTGTGAATAAATTTAGGATTGAAATAGATACGAAAAAGCCTCCAAGTAATCCAATGTAACCCAAACTGCATGATGCCATGCATTATGCTTCACTTATGAGGTTTTAATCAATGAGCACCAGTGATCAGTTTAGAATAATTATTTTAACTGGCTGATCAACTGGACATGTCCGCACTAAATCGTCCATAACTTTTGATTTAGAGCTCGGAATGACATGAATCCAACGCCCATGTTATGCTAGCTCAATTTTCATTATTGTGACAAAATTTAGGAATGAAATAGATACGACAAAGCCTCGAAGTAATCCAATCTATCGCAAACTACGTGATGCCATGCATTATACTTCACGTATGAGGTTTTCATCAATGAGCCCCAATTATCAGTTTAGAATGATCATTTTAACTTGCCGATCAACTTGACATGTCCGCACTAAATCGTCCATAACTTTTGATTTATATCTCATAATGACATGAATCCAACGCCCAGGTTATTCTAGCCCAATTTTTTAAAATGTGACAAAATTTCAGACTCAAATAGATATGTCAAAGCCTCCCAGTAATCCAATCTACCACAAACTGCGTGATGCCATGCATTATGTTTCACTTATAAGCCTTTACTCAATGAGCACCAATGATCGGCTTAGTATGATCATTTGAACTGGCCAATCAACTTGACATGTCCGCACTAAATCGTCAGAAACTTTTGATTTACAGCTCATAATTACATGACTCCAACACCCACGTTATGCTAGCTCAATTTTCTAAACTATGACAAAATTTTAGACTAAAATAGATACGACAGAGCTTGCAAATAATACAATCTATTCCGAACTGCTTGATACCATGCATTATAATTTATTTACTAGCCTTTACTCAATGAGATTCATCGATCCGTTTAGAATAATCATTTTAGATAGGCGATCAACTTGATATGTCCACACTAAATCGTCCGTCAATTTAGATTTAGAGATCTGAATGACACGAATCCAATGCCGATGTTAAGCTAGCTCAATTTCCTATATTGTGACAAAATTTAGGAATGAAATAGGTACGACAAAGCCTCCAAGTAATCTAATCTATCCAAACTTCGAGATGCCATGCATTATAATTCATTTATTAGCCTTTACTCAATACGAACCATTGATCCGTTTAGAATGATCATTTTAGCAAGCCGATCAACTTGACATGTAAACACTAAATTTTCCGTCAGCTTAGATTTACAGCTCAGAATGACACGAATCCAATGGCCATGTTAAGCTAGCTCAATTTTCTATATTATGACAAAATTTAGGAATGAAATAGATACGACAAAGCCTTCATGTAATCTAATCAATCCCAAACTGTGTGATGCCATGCATTGTGCTTCACTTATAAAGTATTAAACAATGATCCCCAATGATCAGTTTAGAATGATCATTTTAACTGACCGATCAACTTGAAATTTCCGCACTAAATAGTCTATAACTTTTGAGTTAGAGCTCAGAATAACATGAATCCCACACCCACGATATGTTAGCTCAATTTTCTATAATGTGACAAAATTTCAGACTTAAATAGATACGACAAAGCCTCCAAGTAATCCAATCAATCCCAAACTGCGTGATGCCATGCATTATGCTTCATGATTAAGCCTTTAATCAACAAGCACCAGTGAGCAGTTTAGAATGATCATTTGAACTGGCCAATCAACATGAAATGTCCACACTAATTCGTCCGTAACTTTTGATTTAGAGCTTAGAATGACATGAATCCAACGCCCACGTTATTCTAACTCAATTTTCTTTACTATGAAAAATTATCAAAATCAAATAGATACTACAACGCTTCCTAATAATCCAATCTATCCCAAATTGCGTGATACTATGCATTATAATTCATTTATTAGCCTTTACTCAATGAGAACCATTGATCCGTTTATAATGATCATTTTAGTTAGCCGATCAACTTGACATGTCAAAAGTAAATCATCCGACACTTTAGATTTAGACCTCAGAATGACACGAATCAAATACCCATGTTACACTAGTTCAATTTTCTATATTGTAACAACATTTAGGAATGAAATAGATACGAAAAAGCCTCCAAATAATCCAATATATCCCAAACAGCTTGATGCCATATATTATGCTTCACTTATGAGGTTTTAATCAATGAGCACCAATGATCAGTTTAGAAAGATCATTTTAACGTGCCGATCAACTGGACATGTCCGCACTAAATCGTCCATAAATATTGATTTAGAGCTCAGAATGACATGAATCCAATGCTCACGTTATGCTAGCTCAATTTTCTATCTTATGACAAAATTTAGGAATGAAATAGATATGACAAGGTTTCCAAGTAATCCAATCTATCCTGAACTGCGTGATGTCATGCATTATGCTTCACTTATGAGGTTTTTATCAATGAGTCCCAATGATAAGTGTAGAATGGTCATTTAACTGGCCGATCAACTTGACATGTCTGCACTAAATCTCCATAACTTTTGATTTATAGCTTAGAATGACATGAATCCAACGCCCAGGTTATGCTGGCTCAATTTTCTATAATCTGACAGAATTTCAGACTCAAATAGATACGACAAAACCTTCAAGTAATCCAATCTATCCCGAACTGCGTGATACCATGCATTATGCTTCACTTATAAGCCATTACTCAATGAGCACCAGTGATCAGCTTAGAATGATCATTTGAACTGGCCAATCAACTTGACCTGTCCACACTAATTCGTCCATAACTTTTTGTTTAGAGCTTAGAATGACATGAACCAAACGCCACATTATGCTAGCTAAATTTTCTATAATATGAAAAAGTTTCAAAATCAAAAAGATACGCAAAGCTTCCAAGTAATCCAATCTATCCCAAATTGCGTGATACCACGCATTATAATTCATTTATTAGCCTTTACCCAATTAGAACCTGTGATCCATTTAGAATGATCATTTTAGGTAGCTGATCAAATTGACATGTCAAAAGTAAATCATCCGTCACTTTAGATTTAGACCTCAGAATGACACGAATCCAACCCCCATGTTAAACTAGCTCAATTTTCTATATTGTGACAAAATTAAGGAATGAAATTGATACGAAAAAGCATGCAAGTAATCCAATATATCCCAAACTGCATGATGTCATGTATTATGCTTCACTTATGAGGTTTTAATCAATGAGCACCAATGATCAGTTTATAATGATCATTTTAACTGGCCGATCAACTGGACTTGTCCGCACTAAATCGTCCATAACTTTTGATTTAGAGCTCAAAATGAAATGAATCCAACGCCCACGTTATACTAGCTCAATTTTCTATATTGTGACAAAATTTAGGAATGAAATAGATATGACAAAGCCTCCAAGTAATCTAATCTATCCCAAACTGCGTGATGCCATGCATTATGCTTCACTTATGAGGTTTTAATCAATGAGCCCCAATCATCAGTTTAGAATGATCATTTTAACTGGCCGATCATTTTGACATTTGCGCACTAAATCGTCCATAACTTTTGATTTATAGCTCAAAATGACATGAATCCAATGCCCATGTTATACTAGCTCAATTTTGTATAATATGACAAAATTTCAGACTTAAATAAATACGACAAAGCCTCCAAGTAATCCAATCTATCCCAAACTTTGTGATGTCATGCATTATGCTTCACTTATAAGCCCTTACTCAATGAGCACCAGAGATCAGCTTAGAATGATCAGTTGAACTGGCCAATCAACGTGAAATTTCCACACTAATTCGTCCGTAACTTTTGATTTAGAGCTTAGAATGACATGAATCCAACGCCCACGTTATGCTAGCTCAATTCTCTGTTATATGAAAAAATTTCAAAATCAAATAGATACGCAAAGCTTCCAAGTAATCCAATCTATCCCATATTGCATGATACCATGTATTATAATTCATTTATTAGCTTTTACTCAATAAGAACGATTGATCCGTTTAGAATTATAATTTTAGCTAGCCGATCAACTTGACATGTCAAAAGTCACTTTAGATTTAGAGCTCAGAATGACAAGAATCCAACGCCCATGTTAAACTATGTCAATTTTCTATATTGTCACAAAATTTAGGAATGAAATGGATACGAAAAAGCCTCCAAGTAATCCAATATATCCCAAACTGAATGATGCCATGCATTATGCTTCAGTTATGAGATTTTAATCAATGAGCACCAATGATTAGTTTAGAATAATCATTTTGACTGGCCGTTCAACTGAATATTTCTGCACTAAATCGTCCATAATTTTTTATTCAGAGCTGAGAATGACACGAATCCACTGCCCATGTTAAACTAGCTCAATTTTCTATATTGTGACAAAATTTAGGAATGACATAGATATGAAAAAGCCTCTAAGTAATCCATTATATCCGAAACTCCATGATGCCATGCATTATGCTTCACTTTTGAGGTTTTAATCAATGAGCCCCAATGATCAGTTTAGAATGATCATTTTAACTGGTCGATCAACGTGACATGTATGCACTAAATCGTCCATAATTTTTATTTATAGATCAGAATGACATGAATCCAACGCCCAGGTTATGCTAGCTTAAATTTCTATAATGTGACAAAATTTCAGACTCATATAAATACGACAAAGCCTCAAAGTAATCCAATATATCCCAAACTGCGGGATGCCATGTATTATGCTTCACTTATAAGCCTTTACTCAATGAGCACCAGTGATCAGCTTAGAATGATCATTTGAACTGGACAATCAACTTTACATGTCCACACTAATTCGTCCGTAACATTTGATTTAGAGCTTAGAATGACATGAATCCAATGCCCACATTATGCTAGCTCAATTTTCCATAATATGAAAAATTTTCAAGATCAAATAGATACGCAAAGCTTCCTAATAATCCAATCTATCCCATATTGCGTGATACCATGCATTATAATTCATATATGAGCTTTTACTCAATGAGAACCATTGAACCGTTTAGAATGATAATTTTAGCTAGCGGATCAACTTGATATGTCAAAAATATATCATCCATCACTTTAGATTTAGAGCTCAGAATGACACGAATCCAACACCCATGTTAAACTAGCTCAATGTTCTATATTGTGACAAAATTTAGGAATGAAATAGATACGAAAAAGCCTCCAAGTAATGCAATATATCCCAAANTTCCTCCTGTTCGTGCCGTGTCCTAGGTACTCAGGACCCTCAGGACGATCTGGCTCAGCTCTCACGTGCCTTATGGCCTGGAATCTTACTGGTCTCTCCACGCGCTTCAACCTCTCGCCTATGGATGCGAGTTGTGTTTGGAGTGTGGTGAACATGGCCATCATGGCTTCAGCTGCGTCTCTATTCTCTTCTCCCATGTGTACTACAAAGAAAGAAGACAATTAGGGTGCTCCTAAATTATTAGGAGAGTTTTCTTTTTATATGTGGTTTGAAAAAAATGCAAAAGGAAAAATTCTAAAGAAAGGAAATTCGAAAAAGGAAACTTCCTAGACAACTTGTGCTAGCTGTCCAATTCGAATTTCTTTAGTATCTTTTCTATTTTCTTTTTCTTTTCTTTTTAATTAGACTTAAAAATAAAGGAAATATGACTTAAACAAAAAGGAAAACGTGTATGCAATGCAAAAAGTGAATCTAAACCCTAGTGATACACGTAGGAGGCTAGATGCACTCGGTTTGGAGTTTGAGGTTATTTTTTTGATTTTTTTTGAATGCGACTTAAACTAATGCAAGAACACAAAACAAAACAAGCAAAAGGATAGAAACAACCTGGTTTAGGAGCTTTAAGCTCTGATACCAAAATGATACAAGCCTCGATTCAAGGCTTGGATGCGCGTGGGCTGTTTGTAGAAGATTAGGTGAGAAACTCGACCTTAGGCTTCTGGATAGAGGTTTTCTGGTTGGTAAACGGTGGAAGGGTGAAGTGAACCACACGAGGGGTGATGAACCTCGTGATAAATCACAAACTTAGAGCTAGGAGGGCTGGTCTCAACTAGGTTCTAAGCGCACAAGATTCTTAGAGAGAAAACTTGTAGGGAAAAAGTTCTACTTTATTAATAATCAAAAAGGTTGTCGAACTACAATGCTGGAAGGAGCCTTATTAATATGCTCGACAGCTTGACCTTCTAGGGTCGACCCAAATAAAGAAAAAGGAAAACTTACAAAAGTGCACAAAAGGAAAAGATACAAAAGTGTATAATCGAAAAAGGACCTATTCCTAAAATGTTTTTGACTCAATAAAAGTAAATATTCTAGATCCTACCCTGCAAAACAGAAAGAGGCATATATTCGAATTGAAACTTACCTTAACTTACCTCATGGCAAGAAATGGAAGGTGGCCGTCCTTGTGGCATGCACGCGCCTTGCTCCTAGTCTTCGACTTGGAGTAGGGTTAAAAATCTTTGGGCCCTGACCTCTCTTGCCACTAAAGCCCAAGTCTCTGATGTTCCTTGTGTTGTTGAGAAGCCTTTGGACTCTAATTTGCTCTTCTGGCCCATTGTCCTTAGCTGCTCTTCCTCTAGAAGCTTGTCGACCCATAAGCTGAATTTGTGGAAGAGTGCTCTTGATCTGCTTCTTGTCATTGCTCCTGGAGGTACCACTGGTGTAGATACTTCCTCTAAGTGCATGTCCTGGAGCTGGTAGCTCATTTGGTCCGAGTCCTCTTGTGTAGAAGTGGAAGTGTGCGTGTACTCGGCTGGATGGCCTGTACCGGCTGGATTGTGCGCGGTACTGGCCGGAATGACTTCAGGACCGGCCAAGTTGATCCCGGAGTCGGCGGTGTCATCAGGGGGACCGGCGGTGTCATTCACGTCCCCACCAAGTGTGCCGGAAGCTTGGGCCTCTCCGCCGGCGATGTTGACCGGTCTGGTCCTATAGGTCGAGGGTCCGGCGGTACTGTCTGGTCCGGCAGGCGCGCCAGATGGTCCTGCTGTCTCGGGCAAGCTTCCTGGTCGGCCAGTCTGGTCTCCTGGCTGGGTGTACGACCTGATGTCCTCATCAGGAAGGAAGACATTAGCAATGGTAAGTCTAGTGAGAAAGACAAGTTGGGTGAGCACAAGCCAAAAAAGCATACCCAAGATCGAGACCAAGTGCTCTACACTTCAAGCCCAAGCTGTCCAGATACAAACAGGAGAAGTAAAAAGGAGCAAAGGCAAGTCAAAGGACACTTCCCATGTGGCCGAACGTGGATAGGCCGATCGCAGACCAAGGATGTGAGATCGGCCACTGGGCTTATCTGAGGAGACATATGTAGCATGAAGGCGGAACCCGGCAACATCCTGGACACTCTCTGATCAACCACCAGGCTTATCCCACTGGCGGACCTCCCTGGCCACTCCACCTACATGACAGCGCACCCAAGAACGAGCATACCATCTCTCTCAACCCTTTCCCGCCAATAAAGAGGTACCAATCACTCAAACTTGCCTATGTTTTTATCATTTTTGTTTCCTTTATTTTCATCTATATTTTGTATTTATTTTCCCACCGAGATGGTGAGAGATAAGTCCGGGGGAGAGGGCACTAACAGTCACATTTGCATCATTTTGTATTGTACATATATTTATGCATTAGAAAAACACAAAAAAAATGAAAAAAAATTTTAAAGAAATTTCATTGTCATTTACATTCCATGTGCTAGGATTGAGTCTAGAAGCATGTAAAATTGTACTTGCATTTGCATATGGACCATGGCTAGACTGATTTGACTAAGTTGCAGTTAGAACTAGATTTGGAACCCTTGCTAAGAATACTATGATGCTTGCACCATTTCTAAACTTGGGAATATTGTATTGTGCCACAACCTATTAGGTGTATCATTCTCTACAATTGAATGTGTTTGATTTGATCCTAACTCCGTAAAATAGAAACCACAACTAGATTTGAAATTATCTTATGTGCATCTTTCTTAAGACTTGTTCATGGATACTGATATACACATTCGGGTTTTCTTTCACCTTTATACCACTATGTGTTAACTCTAATGGTGGAATCACCCTCTTTTGGACGGTTACGCCATTTCCCAACCCAATCCTTTCCGTGAATCAACCATTACTCTTGTGTGTGAACCTTGTGAAATGCCTTTTTAATAGAATGCTTACTTTGCAAAACATGTTGAGTTTTGCGAACGACAAGACTAGGACTTTCATGTAGATGCTAGCTTCACACTATAAGCTCAACATAGGTTAGGATTTGGGTGGGCTTGCAAGGGTTTTTGAGAATGAGATGAAAAGAAAAAGAAAGAGAAAACAAAATGAGAGAAACCCAAAAAAAGAGTGTGGGGGTGGTGCATATGAAAAGGGGCATGAGAATCAGTTAATAAGTGTAAAAGATAGCTCTAAGTTTCGAAGTGAAAAAAATTCTTCTAAGAAAGTAAAGAAGGCAAAAGCCTAGATCCATTATCAAGAGTAGAGGAGAAAAAAAGAAAGAAAAAGAGCTAGAAAAGAAGAATGATTCAAATGATCCCAATGAATCACTACCCCCTAGTGCCAAAAGAGAATTTCAAAGTGAGAGAAGAGAATAAGATAGGCAAAGAAAGCCTTGGAAGGGTAGATCACTTAAAATGGGATTGACTTGAGTTTGAGATTAAGAGTTTTGTGCAAGAACATGGATAGATGAAAGCTTTGCCTTGTATGCATACGTGTTTTTGACTCTTCGTGCTTTCCTCAAGTTCCATTCCTTTTCGAAAGAACCCTTGCGAATAATTGAACCACCTTATCTCGCTTCAGAAACCATTTCTCCCTAGCCAAATGAACTTGTCTTGGTTGATGCATAGAAAGATTCACTTACGCTTTTAAATGAATGTTAAGGAATTAGGAGATTTGATCGAGCGTAACATGACTAGGGATTGACATCGTGGGACATACAAAAAGGTACTAGAGGCTCAATTCAAGCATTGTAATACTCTTATATAAGGATTTTGTGATTAGATCTTTGTGCATGCTTTCGATTAGGGTGTCCAGTCTTCAATCTTCTTCCTCAATTTGTTTTTGCTTGTTTTCCTCGTGGACGAGTAAAATGCAAGTCCGGGCGAGTTGATAATCATGGTTTTTGCATTGATTCACCATGCATTTCACTACTTTTTCGTGTCTTCATTGACATTTTAGGCAATCTATCCACCCATTTACATTCATTGGCATTTAATTGCATTGTATAGGTTAGTGCATGCATTTTTTCATCTTGCATACCTTCTTGATGTTTTCATAAAATACAGCGAGAAGATAGACGGGATCAAGCGACAAGAACTGGTCAAGGAGTCTCCTGGAAGCCACAAGATCAGCCATCAGGCTGATCTCAGCCTGGCCGATCTCAAGAATCCTTCCTGCGCATCACAATGCCGGCCATCTAGCCGATTTAAGCCTGGACGATCTTAAACCTACTCACTACGTGTCAGCAGATCGGCCATCAGGCAGATCTCATGTGGCCGATCTCAAGCCAAACCCCTCTGCCTATCACCAGATCGGCCATGAAAGTCCAATCTCACCATGGCCGATCTAATGGGCCGATCTCGGGCCAACCCAAACCCAAAATGTGTTAAACGTAGTTTTAATTAACCGGTTTGTCCCGAGATTAAGCCTCAGTTTTAGGGATACTATACAAACCCTTTTTATAAACTTTTAACCTAAGTTTTATTCAAGTTTCTTTTAGTTTATTTATCTGGACTTTTTAGAGAGAGAAGAGATTGGATTCAACCTTTGTTCTTGCATTCTTGGTTTATAGTGAAGGATTTCTCTACCTTATCTCTTATCTCATGTTTCTTGGCTTTTACTTCTTCGTGTTTACTGTTTTCTTGAATATGTTTAGTAGTTTTCTATATGGATTGTGGGTATGGTAGATTAGGGGAATCTGATATTAACTTAGGGTTTTTTAGGTAGACTAGATGAAAAATTCCTGATGTTTTGGATGTGCTTACTGCTAGGGATTGAAGTAGCTAATCAATGCTTAGATCAATGATGTTCTGCTCCTGAGAAGTGTAGATAGAACGTGTAGGTAGGCCTAAACATCTTTATTGCATCTTAGCCAACGAGAGTTGATATCTAAGGCAATAGGTGGATAGGATTAGACTCAAACTCGGGATTAAAACTAGGTGATTGATTCTTGTGCAAACGACTTGTAGTCAATAGGCTAGTGAATGGGCTCTTATCATGAGAGTGGATCAGTCTACTAGATAGTGTTCTAAGTCTTAGAGATTTATATAATCGAATCCGTAGAACTGTTAGTCAAAGGAAGATTACCCCGAATCGAATGCCTTGCCCACTGTCCATATTTCTTGCTTATTGAATTAATTCATCTTTAATTCTTTGAAATTAGATAATTAGATAACCAAAAAAAACCAGGAAGTATCAACCTAGACTTAAGTATTTCATGCATTCCTAGTGTGCTATTCTTACTTCCCTGAGGATTCGATGTCCAACTACTATTCGGTTTGTTCTGCACTTAGAGTTGTACTTGGGATTAGAACTCAAAACCCCATCATTCCAAATGATGTGTGGGCCTCACCTAGACGGTTGAAAAGTTTTGGATATGCGATGTGATGAATGTACGACGGCAATAATACAATTTTGAGGATGTGATTGCTTCCGAACGAGTAAAACATCCAGAAGAGTGTCTAAACATTAAAATTTGGGGTCAAAAATAGCCCCAATGGGTCTTTGTACCATTGGTATGTCAAAGATGTTTGACAGAACATTCCGAAATGGCATTTTGAAAATACGGTGTTTTGCGATATACATATAAAAAATCAAGTGAATAAAAGAAGGGGTGCAACACAAGGATTTCCCAGGAGGTCACCCCATCCTAGTACTATCCTCGCCCAAGCAAGTTTGCAGAGTTCTGATTGGATTCAGTGCATTGATACTGGTATGATCGCACCCGTTAGTACATATCATGCAATCGTATATATGCTCTTCATCCACTCTTTCCAATGATTCCTTGTGAGCTCCACTCAATAAATAAGGTTCCATACGATGTGTGGGCTTCACCTAGATGGTTGAAAAGTTTTGGATTGGCCATGCGATGAGTTTGAGACGGCCGATAATACGATTTTGTTGTCGTGATAGCTTCGGCCCGAGAAAAACGTCCAAAGAGCATCTAAACATAAAATGTTTTGGTTGAAACAGACCCAATCGGAATTTGTACCTTTTACATGTCAGAGATCTTTGAAAGAGATTTTTGAAATGGTATTTTTGGTCGTGTAGTTCATCGTTGTTCAAAAGTTATGGCATTTCACAAATACAATATTTAAAAATACAACATTTTGGGATAAACACATAAAAATTGAGTGAATAAAAGAACTAGTGCACCACGAGGAGTTCCCAGCAGGTCACCCATCCCAGTACTACCTTCGCCCAAGCACGTCTAACTGCAGAGTTCTGATAGGATCCGGTGCATTAGTGATGGTATGATAGTACCCGGTAGTACATGTCATGCAATTTTATGACTACAAAAGTATAGTCATTTTGTCACTCCAATTTGCGACCACATTCGTTGTCACAAAATTTGCGACCACATTCGTTGTCGCAAAATTTGCGACTCTTTTGCGACTACTTTGGGTCCAATTTGACACTACGCACACATAGTCGCATATTATTTGCACTTTTGGGACTAAAATGCATAGTTGCATATTGATCGCAATTTTCAACCAAACTGCTACCAATATACGACCAGTTTACGACCAAAACATGTATTCGCTATTCGGTCGCGTTTTTGCGACCAAATAGCGACTACATATGCTGCACTTGTACAATGGTCACATATTGGTCACAAAATATGCGAACAAAATGCGACCACTCTACGAGTGGCACTTCAGTCACAAAGTGGCGTATAAAAAACAACATGGAAAACATGTGCGTGGTAGATATACCTAAAAATAAGCTACCACACTACCATGGTCGAAAAATAGTCACCAAGTAGGGGAAAAGTAGTGGCAAAATCTTATATATATGCCCCCAATGTCTCTTTTCTCATTTGTAGAATCACAAATAAAAAAAACTTCAAACTTGTGGGGAAGTTACAGTAGTTCAAATAAGAAATATATCAATGGAAATTTAACATGGGATGAAGCAGTTCATCATTTTTTCAAGTAGTCAACCAATAGCGCAAAGTAGTAGAGGTAAGTTTTTATGTCTTTGTATTAATTTCAAAAATGATAAATTTCTTCCGGGATGCAAAATTGGAAATCATCTGTATAGTCGAGGATTTATGCCAAATTATTATGTTTGGTATAAACATGGAGAAGGGCCGATTGTTGAGTTAGGAGCGAGTCGTTCTGATGATGTTAATATAAATCAGGGAGGTACTTGTGGTAGTGGAGAAACAGTAGGTACCTCCATTAATAGATATGTTGAAATGGTGAAAGATGCCTTTCGTGATACTACGACTGATGAATACTATAATCATCCTGAAGAAGCCTTTAATATAGAAGAACCAAATTCAGAAGCACAAAATTTTACAACATGTTAGAAGTTGCGAAAAATCCAATGTATGATGGTTATCATGAAGGGTATTCACAGTTATCTTTAGCTCCTTGGTTCATGAACATTAAGTTTGATTTAAATATTTTTTGAAAAATGTATGGACTCGTGAGCGGAGCTATTTACAAAATATTTTCTTGAGGAAAATGAAGCAACGAATTCATATTACGAAACCAAAAAACTGATGCAAAATTTAGGGATTCCATTTTATACAATTGGTGTGTGTTCGCGATTATATGATATTTTGGAAAGAAGATGAAAAATGGGAAATTTTAAATTTTATGATTCACCACGATATAAGCCAAGTGAGGGTAGGACGAGAATACCTTTCAGTCATATGTGATATTAACCTATAGACACCAGATTGAAGAGAATGTATCAAGGCGAGAAAACTACAGCGGCAATGAGGTGGCACGTAGAGTATGAACAAAAGACAGAGAAATCCATCTAATGTTGCGGACTTTCAAAATTTTCAACATCTATATCCATAATTTGATGCTGAATCTCGAAATATTTATTTTGTATTATGTACTCATGCATTCAATCCGTTTATTATGTCTTGTAATCATTCATTATGGCCGGTGATTATCACTCACTATAACTTACCACCTGATATGTGTATGAAGAAAGAGTACTTTTTTCTTACTATTATGAATTCGAGACCAAATCATCTGCACACTAAGCTGGATATATTCCTCCTACCTTTGATTGATAAGATAAAATAATTCTGGTCTATGGGAGTTGAGGCATATGATGTCTCTTTCAATCAAAAATTCGATTTAAAAGTTGTGCTACTATGGACGATAAGCGTTTTGGAGCATATGGAATGTTGTCAGGATGGACAAAGCATGGTAGACTGTCTTGTCCAATTTGTATGGATGATACCAAGGCATTTCAATTACCAAATGATAGAAAGACGTGTTGGTTTGGTTATCACAGAAGTTTTCTTCCTCAAGATTATCCATTAAGGAAAAATAAAAAAAAATTTCTAAAGGACAAGCACGCTTTGAATGACTATCCACTAGAATCATTGACCGACAAACTAATTTTATACGAGCGAATAAAATCTGCCAATTCTGTAACGACATCTGACTACGGTGGAAATGGTCACTAAGTAAAACAGGAAGGATATGTAAGCTAGCATCATAGGCACAAAGAAAGCATCGGAGTTGCCGTACTGGACGGATCTTAACCTACGATATAATCTTGATGTGATGCATATAGAGAAGAATTTCTTCGATAACATCATAAATACTGTTATGATGTCAAGGATAAATCAAAAGATACATTTAAGTCAAGGTTGCACATTGCAAAGTTTTTCTCTCGAAAAGAGTTGCACGTAGATTGTCGGGATAATGCTTCATTCCCTATATTTAGAGTGACTAAAAAGCTAAAGAACACTTATTGGAATGTGTCAAAAACGAGGTTAAGTTTCCAAAAATATTTGCGGCAGACTTAGCGAGTTGTGTGGATATGGATGCACTAAAATTCTTGGGCATAAAAATTCATTATTGTCATGTTTTTATGGAGATGCTCCTGCCTTTTATATTTATAGAAAATTTACCCGGAAACGTTCATTTGGCATTATCATGTATGTACAATTAAACATTTTAATTTTTACATATATATTTAATAAAATTGCATGTATTAATTATTTACATGATTAAAATTTGAGTAATACAGGAATTAGAGGATTTTTCCGCGATCTATGCTCCAGATCATTGCAATAAAGTCATTTTTGAATTCTCAAGAAAAACATAGTTATAATTTTGTGCGATTTGGAGAAGAACTTTCCACCTGATTTTTTAACGTCATGGAGCACCTACCTATACATCTCCTATACAAAACTGAAATTGATGGACCTGTGAAATATAGGTGAATGTATCCATTTGAAAGTTTCTGTTAAAAATTGAAAAGCAAGGCGAACAACAAACGATATGTTGTAGGGTCGATTTTCAAATCATATGTGAATGATGAGATATCTTACTTCTCCGAGCACTACTTTGCTGCCCATATACGCACAACAACCAGGTAGTTAGCATAAATTATTTGTGTGTATTAGTTATTTTATTTTTACATTTAATTCACTCTTTGTGTTTAACTGTATATGTATATCTATACACATGTCTAATAGATTCGATGAAGGTGAAGTCTCTGTGTATCCGAATCCTAGAGTTCCAGATATATTTACTCACATGCATCGTCCAAGTGGTAGAAGTAAAGAAATATGACTATCTGAAAAAAATATCAATATGCGCATGCATATGTTTTACGAAATTGTGAATATTTTCATCCACTTGAGAAGTAAATTTTTATGAAAACAATTTCCTGACGAAATGATAATTGATATTTCTTTAAATTCTAAGTAATATGTATTACAATTTGATTTAATTTTGTAACATGTTTGAAGTTCAAATTTCTTGTTACATATCCATATCTTTCTCGAAGATGATAATTCATCAAATAGAGATGAATAATTCCATATATGGATTCGAGATTATATATGTAGATAATTAATATGTATATATGTCGTTTTAATTTTAACAATTTAGCAATCAAAGATATATAATAAATATAATAAATCTTAATTACTATATATATATATATATATGTTAGGTGAATGCAATCACGTCAACAGATGCAATTATATAAGATTGATAATATCATTATAAGTTGTATAAACTTCAATTACTAAGTAAACAACAACAATTTACACATTTACCAAATTTACATATCATTTACCTAAAACACTTAACACATTTCCTTAATCTTATACTACTTATATACACTTCATATGTTTCATAAATTTAGATGAACACAATTTTGGTTTTGTTTATATTTTTCCACTTGAAATGATTTGTACATGCCTACTATTGAAAATATAAGTATTAAATGTGAAAAATACATAACAAATATTTGAAAAAATTCTTTTCTATATGCATCACATCAAAATTATGTCATAGGTTAAGATCTGTCCAGTATGGCAACTCCCAAAATATGCTTTCTTGTTGCCAATTTTGCAGCTTCCATAACCTTGTTCTTTAGTTTCATGACTGTTTCCACTACAGTCAGATGTTCTTAGATGATTGACAGTTTTTATTTGCTCGTATAAAACTTGTTCGCCTGTCAATGATTGTGGAGAATAGTCATTCAAAGTGTGCATGTCCTTTAAAAAATTTGTTTTATTTTCTGCAACGGATGACCCTTAGGAAGAAACCTTCTTTGACAATCAAACCAACATGTCTTTCTACTATTTGGTAATTGAAATGCCTTCGTATCATCCATACAAATTTCACAAGATAGTCTACTATGCGTTGTCCATCCTGACAATATTTCATATTCTTGAAAATTGTTTATGGTCCACAGTAACACGACTTTTAGATTTAAATTTTGATTCAATGACACATCGTATGCCTCAGCTACCGTAGACCACAATTCTTTCAGATCATCAATCAAAGATCGGAGTAATATATCCAGACTAGCGTGCGAATGATTTGGCCTTTAATTCCGAATTGTTAGAAACAAGTACTCGATAAATAAGGCCCTAAAAGATGTGTGAACCTCACCTAAATGGTTAAAAACTTTGGATCGTCGAAGAGATGAGTTTGAGACGGCCGAAATACGGTTTTGAAGTCGTGATTCCGTCTGAGAAATAACATCCGAAAAAGCGTCTAAAGATCAAAATTTGGGGTTGAAAACAGCCTAATGGGTCTTCATCCAATTGGACGTCAGAGATCATTTAGAGAGCTTTTTAATATGGTGTTGGTCATGTAGTTCATCGTAGTGCAAAAGTTATGGCATTTTGAAAATACGGCGTTTTGAGATAAACACATAAAAATTAAGGGAATAAAAGAAGGTTTGCAATGCTAAGACTTCCCAGGACTTCACCCAGCCCATTAATACCCTCATTCAATCACGTTTAAATGCATAGTTTTGATGGGATCCGGTGCAGGTAGTACATGTCATGCAATCGTATATATGCTATTCATCCACTTTTTGCAATGATTCTTTGTGAGCTCCACTCAATAAAAAAGGCTACACATGATGTGTGGCCATAATCTAGATGGTTCAAAAGTTTTGGATCGGCGATGCGATTAGTTTAAGATCATCGATAATAAGATTTTGAGCCCCAATTTTGGAAAAGCATCTAAACATTAAAATTTTCGGTTGAAAATAGGTGCAATGGGTCTTCATACCATTGGGACGTTACATATCTTTGAGAGAGCTTTCCAAAATGGTATAGTTGGCCGTGTAGTTCATAGCGGTGAAAACGATATGGTATTTCGAAACTACGGTGTTTTGTGGTAAACACATAAAAAATTGAGTGACTAAAAGAAGGGGTGCAACACAAGGACTTCCCAGGAGGTCACCCATCTCAGTTCTACCATTGTCAAAGCGTGTTTAACTGTAGAGTTCTGATGGGATCCGTTGCGTTGGTGTTTGTATGATCGCACCCGGTAGTAGATGTCATGCAATCGTATATATTCTCTTCATCTTCTTTTTGCAATGATTTTTCATAAGCTTCACTCGATTAAGAAAGCCTCAAACGATGTGTGTGCCACACGTAGATGGTTCAAAAGTTTTGGATCGGCGACGCGATGAGTTTGGGATGGCCGATAATACAGTTTTGAGGTCGTGATTTCTTCCGCCGGAGTAAAACATCCGAAATATCATCTTAATATCAAATTCGGAGTCGAAAAGCCCTAATCGGTATTCATACCATTGGCACATCTAATATCTTTGAGAGAGCTTTCCGAATTTGTAATGTTGGCCATGTAGTTGATCGTAGTGCAAAACGTTATGTTATTTCAGAAGTGCGGCATTTCGCTATAGAGAGACAAAAAACGAGTGAATAAAAGAAGTGGTGCAACATGACAACTTCCTAGGAGGTCAACCATCTCAGTACTACCATCTCCCAAGCACCTTTAACTGCAGAGTTCTGATGGGATCTGGTGCGTTAGTGTTTCTATGATCCAATCCGGTAGTACATGTCATGGATTCGTACATATGCTCTTCATCCAGTTTTTTCAAAGATTTTTGATGAGCTCCACTCGATAAAGAAGGCTCCACATGAATTGTGGGCCTCATCTAAATGGTTGAAAAGTTTTGGATCAACGATGGGATGAGTTTGAGATGGTGATAATAGGGTTTTGAGGTTGTGATTGCTTCACCCTGAAAAAATGTCCGAAAAGTGTATAAACATCAAAATTAGTGGTTGAAATAACCCCAATGGGTCTTCTTAACATTGGTACGTCAAAGATATGTGACAGAGCTTTCCAAAATTGTATTGTTGGTTCTGTTGCTCACTGCGGTGCAAAAGTTATGGCATTTCGAATATACGACATTTCGCGATAGACACATAAAAACTCAACTGAATAAAAGAAGCGGTGCAACGCGAGGACTTCCCCGTAGGTCAACCATCTCAGTACTATTTTCGCCAAAGCACGTCTAACTGCAGAGTTCTGATGGAATCCAGTGCATGGTATGATCGCACTCCGAAGTACATGTCATGCAATCGTATATATGCTCTTCATCCATTTTTTGCAATGATTCTTCATAAGCTTCACTCAATAAAGAAGACCCCACAGGATGTGTGGGACTCGTCTAGATGGTTGAAAAGTTTTGGATCGGTGATGCGATGAGTTTGAGATGGTTGATAATACGGTTTTGAGGTCGTGATTGCTTCCACCCCAAAAAAACGTTTGGAAGAGCATCTAAACATAAAAATTTGGGGTCGACAACAGCCCCAATGGGTTCGTACCATTTGCAAGTCAGAGATTTTTGAGGGAGCTTTCCGAATTTGTATTGTTGGCCATATAGTTCATCATGGAGCAAACATTATTGTATTTCGAAAATAGGGTGTTTTGCGGTAGACACATAAAACACGAGTGAATAAAAGAAGGGGTGGTGAAACACGAGTTCCGATGGGATCTGGTGAATTAGTGCTGGTATTGATACGTGTATGGAAAGCACACAAAAGGAGAAGCTCATGGCTAAGAATGAACCAGTGGAACATGAAGAAGCTGTTGCAGTACCAGCTGGACCATTAACCCAAGCGAAGGCCAAGAAACTCAAAGAGGCAATTAGCAGCATGATCAACAAGGAGAATGCACAACAAATTTACTTAAGATTGAATGGAGAAGTGCCTAAAAGAACTCTGATTTTAGTATAAGCTCAAGACAGCATACAAATGGGTATGTGATCCATTTGTACTCCTTTTCCCTTATCCAAGTTTTCTCCCATATGGTTTTCTTGGAAAGGTTTTTAATGAGACAAATGAATCACATTAAAACCAGCCCAATTTGTTGCTTAAAATCAGAAGGAGTTCACTTAAAAAGATGGTCCAAATTGGCGTCATCAAGGCGGGGGGGGGAGGGTGGGGTGGGGGAAGTGTCTACATTCATAGTCAAAATAAGAGTTAATGAAATCAAGGTCTTTGGTCAAGTCTTCCCTTGTAAATTCAACCATTTTAATGCTGTAGGCTCCTCCTATTTACGTCTCCTTACAATATAAATAGGGGTTCTCTTCTTAATCTGGTTGTTGGTGTGTAATATCCTTCAGTCAACATTTAGTAGCCTTAGTGTTTAATATCTAAGCTACTACCTTACGTAAATCAGTAGTCTTTTCGCAGCTACTGTGTGACCCTTCAATCCACAACCTTTGAACATATTGAATTTCGATTCATTCTGTTGCAAAGCCTATCTCAACCGCATTCAGAAGTGCATTCCTTGGGAGGTTTGCATCATTTGGTATCAGAGCACACTTCTGATTGGTCATCCCTATCCCTCATCTCTATATCTCTCCATTTCCATCTGCTTAGATTGCATCAGCTTGTGTGTATTGATTTGCATCAGTTGATTAATCGAAAAAAACCTATTCATATAATTGCATTGTTGTTTTTATCCAACATTACATCATCACAAAAAAATCCACCCCAACCCATTGCATTTTCGGATTAGAAAATAACACACTCACAACTCTTCATCTTCCATTGAAATTTTTTTTCAGAACAGTTACTTTAAACACATTTGTTAAGTGTATTTGTAGCTATGTCAGGAGGAAATCAAACTTCAGAAGCACCAAACTTGTTAATGGAAGCTCTAGTAGCAGAAATGAAGAAAGCATTACAAATAGAGCTGGAAGCCATTCATTTGGGGCTTGATGATGTTCAGAACAATTGTAACACTGAAGGAGGTCCAAGGATAACTAGGAATCCCTTTAGACATGGCCATAATGAAGAAACAGAAGCCTACTATAGCCGTGGCAGTGAAGGGAGTAGGAGAACCCAAATGAGGCATACGCGTGTAAGAGAAGAAAGGGGCCAGCCTAATGACACCTTAGGAGGTTTTAAACTTAAGATACCATCATTCTATGGCAAAAATGATCCAGACATTTACCTGGAATGGGAGAAGAAGATCGAGCTTGTGTTTGATTGTCAACACTATTCCGAGCTCAACAAGGTCTGCATAGTTGCTACTGAGTTTTATGAGTATGCACTCAGCTGGTGGGACCAACTGGTGAACTTCACCAAAAGCTAAGGAGACTCAATCAACGAAGCAGAAGTGTTGAGGAATACTACCAGGAGTTGGAAACCCTCATGATCAGGACAGACATTTCAGAAGATAGAGAAGCTACTATGGAAAGATCTTTAGGAGGACTTAATCGTGACATTCAAGATAGAATGGAGCTGGAACATTATGTGGAGCTAGAGGAAATGTTACACAAAGCTATACTGGTGGAATAGCAGCTAAAAAGAAAAAGTTATACTAGGCCAAGTTATGGAGCAGCTAACAATAAGCCAAGCTACCAAAGGGAAGGAAATCAGAATGCTAAAGTTGATTCGAAACCTTCAACAACCACTCAAGATGTCAAAGGAAAATCTGAAGCTACTACATGTACTAGAACAAGAGATGTGAAATGTTTCAAATGCCAAGGAAGATGGCATTATGCGAATGAATGCACAAACAAGAAGATTATGATTCAGTTGGATAATGGTGAAAAAGAATCCGATGAAGAAGAAGTCTTTTCTGATTCTTCAGAAGAGTATCTTGAACCTCCTATGGCAGGAGAACTATTTGTAACAAGAAGAACCCTACGCGTACAAAACAAAACCAAAGAACATGAGCAAAGAGAGAACCTGTTTCATTCAAGATGCCACGTCCAAGGAAAGGTTTGCAGCATCATTATTGATGGAGGCAACTGCACTAATGTGGCTAGTGAAACAATGGTAAACAAGTTTGGTCTGGGTATTCAACCACCCAAAGGCATATAAGCTGCAATGGCTTAATGAGTGTGGCGAAATGAAGGTAAGCAGCAGAGTCAAAGTACCTATGACCATTGGAAAGTACCAAGATGAGGTCCTTTGTGATGTTTTACCAATGGAGGCTGGCCACATTCTGCTAGGAAGGCCATGGCAGTTTGATCAAAAGGTCATTCATGATGGTTACAGCAACCAACACTCGTTTGAACACAAAAGTAAGAAGATCACACTTGTTCCTATGACACCACAGGAGGTGTACCAAGATCAGTTTGTGTTGGAGCAAAGGAAAAAAGCTGGATCTTCAAAGGAAACCATAAGCACCAAAAGTAGCAGAGGCTGTGAGAACAAGAACAAGAAGCACTCAAGTTTCTTTGTGAGAACTGGTGAAGTTAAGAAGGCTCTCTTCTCACAACAACCTGTTCTTTTCTTTATCTGTAAGGAAGCTCTCATGAGCTTAACTAACATTGCACCGGTATTACCGAGTGAAGTGAATTCTATTTTGCAGGATTATGAAGATGTCTTTCCAGAAGACAATCCAAAGGGGCTACCACCCATCAGAGGCATTGAACATCAGATTGATTTTGTCCCTGGAGCCTCACTACCAAATAGACCAGCTTATAGAACAAACCCCGTTGAGACTAAGGAGCTGCAAAGGCAAGTTAATGAGCTAATGGAGAAGGGCTACATCAGGGAGAGCATGAGTCCTTGTGCTGTGCCAGTTCTACTTGTGCCAAAGAAAGATGGCAGCTGGCGCATGTGTGTTGATTGTAGAGCAATCAACAACATTCCGGTAAAGTATCGCCATCCAATCCCTAGGTTAGATGACATGCTTGATGAATTGCATGGTTCCAGAATCTTTTCTAAGATAAATCTTAAGAGTGGGTACCATCAAATACGCATGAAAGAAGGGGATGAATGGAAAACTGCATTTAAAACTAAGCATGGATTATATGAATGGTTAGTCATGTCATTTGGGTTAACAAATGCACCTAGTACTTTCATGAGGTTGATGAATCATGTTCTTAGAGCATTCATAGGAGTCTTTGTTGTAGTATACTTTGATGACATCTTAATCTACAGCAAGAATCTAGAAGAGCATGCTAGTCATTTGACATCGGTTCTAAGTGTTCTTAGAAAAGAAAAACTATATGCCAATCTTAAGAAATGCACTTTTTGTACAGATAACATTGTGTTCCTAGGATTTGTTATAAGTGCAGATGGTATTAAGGTTGATGAGGAGAAGGTCAAAGCTATTAACGAATGGCCAAGTCCAAAAACAGTAGGAGAAGTGAGAAGTTTCCATGGGCTAGCTGGCTTCTATAGACGCTTTGTCAAGGATTTTAGCACTATTGCTGCCCCACTTACGGAAGTTATCAAGAAAGACGTAGGATTCAAATGGGGACAAGCTCAAGAAAGCTCATTCCAAGCTTTGAAAGAAAAGCTTACACATGCACCTCTTCTATCTTTACCTGATTTTCTTAAAACCTTTGAGATAGAATGTGATGCTTCTGATATAGGTATTGGAGCTGTTTTGATGCAGGATAAGAAACCTATANTTAATCTACAGCAAGAATCTAGAAGAGCATGCTAGTCATTTGACATCGGTTGTAAGCGTTCTTAGAAAAGAAAAACTATATGCCAATCTTACGAAATGCACTTTTTGTACAGATAACATTGTGTTCCTAGGCTTTGTTATAAGTGCAGATGGTATTAAGGTTGATGAGGAGAAGGTCAAAGCTATTAAGGAATGGCCAAGTCCAAAAACTGTAGGAGAAGTGAGAAGTTTCCATGGGCTACCTGGCTTCTATAGACGCTTTGTCAAGGATTTTAGCACTATTGCTGCCCCACTTACGGAAGTAATCAAGAAAGACGTAGGATTCAAATGGGGACATGCTCAAGAAACCTCATTCCAAGCTTTGAAAGAAAAGCTTAGACATGCACCTCTTCTATCTTTACCTGATTTTCTTAAAACCTTTGAGATAGAATGTGATGCTTCTGGTATAGGTATTGGAGCTATTTTGGTGCAGGATAAGAAACCTATAGCCTATTTCAGTGAGAAGCTTGGAGGAGCCACCCTCAACTATCCAACCTACGACAAGGAATTGTACGCCTTGGTCCGTGCTTTGCAAACTTGGCAACACTACTTGTGGCCTAAGGAGTTCGTGATTCACACTGATAATGAGTCACTCAAGCACTTAAAGGGCCAACAGAAGCTGAACAAAAGGCATGCACGGTGGGTTGAGTTCATAGAAACATTTCCGTATGTCATTAAATACAAACAAGGTAAAGAGAATGTTGTGGCAGATGCATTGTCACGGAGGTATGCCTTACTCTCTACTCTTGATGCTAAGTTGTTAGGTTTGAACAACTTAAAGAGCTATATGAAACTGATCCTGAATTTAAAGATGTATACATTGCTAGCAAAAAGTTCACTTCAGGAAAATACTATTGGCATGATGGATTCCTATTTTATAATAATAGATTATGTGTGCCTAACTGTTCCATTCGAGACTTGCTAGTTAGGGAAGCTCATGGAGGAGGACTGATGGGGCATTTTGGAGTTGCCAAAACCCTTAAAGTAATGCAGGATCATTTCCATTGGCCACACATGAAGAGAGACATAGAAAGAATCTGTGCAAGGTGTGCCACATGCAAACAGGCTAATTCTAAGGTTCAACCCCACGGTTTGTACACTCCTTTACCCATTCCTACTCATCCCTGGATTGACATATCAATGGACTTTGTGGTTGGATTGCCTAGAACTAAGACAGGAAAGGATTCTATCTTTGTTGTGGTTGATAGATTCTCTAAGATGGCTCATTTTATAGCATGTCACAAGACTGATGATGCATTGCATATAGCCAATCTGTTCTTTAAATAGGTAGTTCGATTGCATGGAATGTGATGAGGACATCAGGTCGTACATCCAGCCAGGAGACCAGACTGGCCAACCAGGAAGCTTGCCCGAGACAGCAGGACCATCTGGCACGTCTGCCAGACCAGACAGTACCGCCGGACCCTCGACCTATAGGACCAGACCGGTCAGCATCGCCGGCGGAGAGGCCCAAGCTTCCGGCACACTTGGTGGGGGCGTGGAAGACACCGCCGGTCCCTCTGGCCGCCGACTCCGGGATCAACTTGGCCGGTCCTGAAGTCATTCCGGCCAGTACCGTGCACAATCCAGCCGGTACAGGCCATCCAGCCGAGTACACGCACACTTCCACTTCTACACAAGAGGACTCGGACAAAATGAGCTACCAGCTCCAGGACATGCACTTAGAGGAAGTATCTACACCAGTGGTACCTCCAGGAGCAATGACAAGAAGCAGATCAAGAGCACTCTTCCACAAATTCAGCTAATGGGTCGACAAGCTTCTAGAGGAAGAGCAGCTAAGGACAATGGGCCAGAAGAGCAAATTAGAGTCCAAAGGCTTCTCAACAACACAAAGAACATCAGAGACTTGGGCTTTAGTGGCAAGAGAGGTCAGGGCCCAAAGATATTTAACCCTACTCCAAGTCGAAGACTAGGAGCAAGGCGCGTGCATGCCAAAAGGACGGCCACCTTCCATTTCTTGGCCGTGAGGTGAGTTAAGGTAAGTTTACATTCGAATATATGCCTCTTTCTGTTTTGCAGGGTAGGATCTAGAATATTTACTTTATTGAGTCAAAGACATTTTAGGAATAGGTCCTTTTTCGATTATACACTTTTGTATCTTTTTCTTTGTGCACTTTTGTAAGTTTTCCTTTTCTTATTTGGGTCGACCCTAGAAGGTCAAACTGTCGAGCATATTAATAAGGCTCCTTCCAGCATTGTAGTTCGACAACCTTTTTGCTAATTAATAAAGATCGAATTTTCTTTCCAAGTTATTCTCTCAAAGAAGCCTGTGCGCTTAGAACCTAGTTGAGACCAGCCCTCCTAGCTCTAAGTTTGTGATTTATCACGAGGTTCATCACCCCTCGTGTGGTTCACTTCACCCTTCCATCTTTTACCAACCAGAAAAACCCCCATCCAGAAGCCTAAGGTTGAGTTTCTCACCTAATCTTCTACAAACAGCCCACGCGCATACATCCTTGAATCAAGGCTTGTATCAGAATGCCTAGGACCATAGTTTTTAATAGAGACACTAAGTTCTTGAGTTACTTTTGGAAAACTCTTTGGTCTAAGTTAGGAACTAAGCTGGTCTTCTCTACAACATGTCACCCACAAACGGATGGTCAAACTGAAGTAGTTAATAGAACCTTGTCTACTTTATTGCGTGCATTAATCAAACGAAATCTTAGAACATGGGAAGAATGTTTACAACATGCTGAATTTGCATATAACCATTCTGTACATTCTGCTTCTAAGTATTCTCCTTTTCAAATTGTGTATGGTTTCAATCCTTTATCTCCTTTGGATCTAGCCCCTTTGCCTTTAAGTGAAAGAGCTAGTATTGATGGAAAAAGAAAAGCTGAGATTGTTAAACAGATCCATGAGAATGCAAGGAAGAATATTGAGGCCAGAACCCAACAATATGCAAGAAAGGCCAACAAAGGAAGACTTGAAATGGTATTTGAGGCGGGAGACCTCGTGTGGGTTCACTTGAGGAAAGAAAGATTTCCAGCTAAAAGGAAATCCAAACTTATGCCCAGAATTGATGGACCTTTCAAGATAGTTCAGAAGATCAGCAAAAACGCCTACCAAATTGATCTTCAAGGTAAGTATAATGTGAGTTCAAGCTTCAATGTTTCTGATCTTGTGCCTTTCATTGCAGATGAACCAGATTTGAGGTCAAATCCTTTTCAAGAAGAAGGGGATGATACGAGCATAGAAAGCACACAAAAGGAGAAGCTCATGGCTAGGAATGAACCAGTGGAACATGAAGAATCTCTTGCACTACCAGCTGGACCATTAACCCGAGCCAAAGCCAAGAAAATCAAAGAGGCAATCAGCCGCATGCTCAACAAGGAGAATGCACAACAAATTCACTTGAGCTTGAATGGAGAAGTGCCTAAAAGCATTCTGATTTTAGTACAAGCTCAAGAAAGCATACAAATGGGTATGTGATCCATTTGTACTCTTTTTCCCTTATCCAAGTTTTCTCCCATTGGGTTTTCTTGGTAAAGTTTTTAATGAGGCAAATGAATCACATTACAACCAGCCCAATTTGTTGTTTAAAATCAAAAGGAGTTCAATTCAAAATGATCAAAATTGGCGTCATCAAAGGGGGGGGGGGAAAGTGTCTACATTCATAGTCAAAATAAGAGTTAATGAAGTCAAGGTCTTTGGTCAAGGTCTTTGGTCAAGGTCTTTGGTCAAGTCTTCCCTTGTAATTGTAACCAATTTAATGTTGTAGGCTCCTCATATTTACGTCCCCTTATAGTATAAATAGGGGCTTTCAGTTGTAAACTTGATCATTCAACTTTCAAATAAAAACAGCTTCTTTTCTTAAGTTTGAGAGTGATTCTCTTCTTAATTTGATTGTTGGTGTGTAATATCCTTCAGTCAACATTTAGTAGCCTTAGTGTGTAATATCTAAGCTACTATCTTAGGTAAATCAGTAGTCTTTCCGCAACTACCGTATGACCCTTCAATCCACAACCTTTGAACAGATTGAATTTCGATTCATTCTGTTGCAAAGCCTATCTCAACCGCATCCAGAAGTGCATTCCTTGGGAGGTTCGCATCAGACATGAATCCAATGCCCATGATATGCTAGCTAAATTTTCTATAATGTGACAAAATTTCAGACTCAAATAGATACGACAAAGCCTCCAACTAATCCAATCTATCCCAAACTGTGATGCCATGCATTATGCTTCATGTATAAGGCTTTACTCAATGAGCACCAATGATCAGCTTAGAATGATCATTTGAACTGGCCAATCAACTTGAAATGTCCGTATTTAATCGTCCATAACTTTTGATTTAGAGCTCATAATGACATGAATCCAACACCCACGTTATGCTAGCTCAATTTTCTAAACTATGACAAAATTTCAGACTCAAATAGATACGACAAATCTTCCCAATACTCCAAACTACCCTAAATTACATGATACTATGCATTATAATTTATTTACTAGCCTTTACTCAATGAGATTTATCGATCCCTTTAGAACTATCATTTTAGCGAGCCGATCAACTTGATATGTCAACACTAAATCATCCGTCAATTTAAATTTAGAGCTCAGAATGACACAAATCCAATGCCCATGTTAAGCTATCTCAATTTTCTATATTGTGACAAAATCTAAGAATGAAATAAATATGACAAAGCCTCCAAGTAATCCAATCTATCCAAACTACGTGATGTCATGCATTATAATTTATTTATTAGCCTTTACTCAATGAAAACCATTGATCCGTTTAGAATGATCGTTTTAGCTAGTCGGTCAACTTGACATGTCAACACTAAATTTTCTGTCACTTTAGATTTAGAGGTCAGAATGACACGAGTCCAACGGCCATGTTAAGCTAGCTCAATTTTCTATATTGTGACAAAATTTAGGAATTAAATAGATACGATAAAGCCTCCAAGTAATCCAATCTATCACAAACTGCGTGATACCATGCATTATAATTCATTTACTAGCCTTTACTCAATGAGATTCATCGATCCGTTTAGAATGATTATTTTAGCTAGCCGATCAACTTGACATGTCAACACTAAATCGTCTGTCAATTTAGATTTACAGCTCAGAATGACATGAATACAACGCCCATGTTAAGCTAGCTCAATTTTCTATATTGTGACAAAACTTAGGAATGAAATAGATATGACAAAGCCTCCAAGTAATCCAATCTATCCAAACTGCGTGATACCATGCATTATAATTCATTTATTAGCTTTTCCTCAATCAAACCCATTGATCCGTTTAGAATGATCGTTTTAGCTAGTTGATCAACTTGACATGTCAACACTAAATTTTCCATCACTTTAGATTTAGAGCTTAGAATGACACGAATCCAACGGCAATGTTAAGCTAACTCAATTTTGTGTATTGTGAAACATTTAGGAATGAAATAGATACGACAAAGCCTCCAAGTAATCCAATTTATCCCAAACTGTGTGATGCCATGCATTATGCTTCACTTATAAGCCTCTACTACATGAGCGCCAATGATCAGCTTAGAATGATCATTTGAACTGGCCAATCAACCTTGACATGTCCGCATTAAATTGTCCGTAACTTTTGATTTAGAGCTCAGAATGACATGAATCCAACGCCCACGTTATGCTAGCTCAATTTTCTAAACTTTGCAAAATTTCAGACTCAAATAGATACGACAAAGCTTCCAAATAATCCAATCTATCCCAAACTGCGTGATACCATGCATTATAATTCATTTACTAGCCTTTACTCAATGAGATTCATCGATCCGTTTAAAATGATCATTTTAGATAGCCGATCAACTTCATATGTCAAAACAAATCGTCCGTCAATTTAGATTTAGAGCTCAGAATGACACGAATCCAACGCCCATGTTAATCTAGCTCAATTTTCTATATTATGACAAAATTTAGTAATGAAATAGATACGACAAAGCGTCCAAGTAATCAAATCTATCCAAACTGCGTGATGCCATGCATTATAATTCATTTATTAGCCTTTAATCAATGAGAACCATTGATCCGTTTAGAATGATCATGTTAGCTAGCCGATCAACTTGACATGTCAACACAAAATTTTCCGTCACTTTAGATTTAGAGCTCATAATGACACGAATCAACCGGCCATGTTAAGCTAGCTCAATTTTCTATAATGTGACAAAATTTAGAAATTAAATAGATACGACAAAGCCTCCAAGTAACCCAATCTATCCCAAACTGCGTGATTCCATGCATTATGCTTCACTTATGAGGTTTTAATCAATGATCCCCAATGATCAATTTAGAATGATCATTTTAACAGACCGATCAACTTGACATGCCCACACTAAATCGTCCATAACTTTTGATTTAGAGCTCAGAATGACATGAATCCAACGCCCACATTATGCTAGCTCAATTTTCTATGATGTGACAAAATTTCAGACTCAAATAGATATGACAAAGCGTCCAAGTAATCGAATCTATCCCAAACAATGGGATGCCATGCATTATGCTTCATGTATAAGCCTTTAAAACGTTCGTTTTAGCTAGCCGATCAACTTGACATGTCAGCACTAAATTTTCCGTCACTTTAGATTTAGAGCTCACAGTGACACGAATCCAACGGCCATGTTAAGCTTGCTCAATTTTCTATATTGTGTAAGAATTTATGAATGAAATAGATACGAAAAAGCCTCCAAGTAATCCAATCTATCCCAATCAGCGTGATTCCATGCATTATGCTTCACTTATGAGGTTTTTATCAATGATCCCCAATGATCAGTTTAGAATGATCATTTTAATTGACCGATCAACTTGACGTGTCCGCACTAAATCATCCATAACTTTTGATTTAGAGCTCATAATGACATGAATCCAACACCCACGTTATGCTAGCTCAATTTTCTAAACTATGATAAAATTCAGACTCAAATAGATTCGACAAAGCTTCCAAATAATCCAATCTATCCTAAACTGCGTGATACCATGCATACTAATTCATTTACTAGCATTTACTCAATGATATTCATCGATCTGTTGAAAATGATCATTTTAGCTAGCCGATCAACTCTATATATCACCACTAAATCGTCCGTCAATTTAGATTTAGAGCTCAGAATGACAGGAATCCAACACCCATGTTAAGCTAGCTCAATTTTCTATATTGTGACAAAATTGAGGAATGAAATAGATATGACAAAGCATCGAAGAAATCATATCTATCCAAACTGCGTGATGTCATGCATTATAATTCATTTATTTGCTTTTACTCAATGAGAACCATTGATACGTTTAGAATGATCATTTTAGTTAGCCGATCAACTTGAGATGTCAACACTAAATTTTCCGTCACTTCAGATTTAGAGCTCCGAATGACACGAAGCCAATGGCCATGTTAAGCTAGCTCAATTTTCTATATTGTGACAAAATTTAGGAATTAAATAGATACGACAAAGCCTCCAAGTAATCCAATCTATCCCAAACTGTGTGATTCCATGCATTATGGTTCACTTATGAGGTTTTAATCAATGATACCCAATGATCAGTTTAGAATGACCATTTTAACTGACCGATCAACTTGACATACCTGTACTAAATCGTCCATAACTTTTGATTTAGAGCTCAGAATGACATGAATCCAACACCCACATTATGCTAGCTCAATTTTCTCTAATGTGACAAAATTTCAGACTCAAATAGATACAACAAAGCCTCCAAGTAATCAAATCTATCCCAAACTGTTTGTTGCCATGCATTATGCTTCATGTATAAGCTTTTACTCAATGAGCACCAATAATCAGCTTAAAATGATCATTTGAACTGGCCAATAAACTTGACATGTCCGCACAAAATCGTTTGTAACTTTTGATTTAGAGCTCATAATGACATGAATCCAACACCCACGTTATGCTAGCTCAATTTTCTAAACTATGACAAAATTTCAGACTCAAATAGATAAGACAATGCTTCCAAATAATCCACTCTATCCTAAACTGCGTGATACCATGCGTTATAATTCATTTACTAGCCTTTACTCAATGAGATTCATCGATCCGTTTAAAATGATCATTTGAGCTAGCCGATCAACTTGATATGTCAACACTAAATCGTCTGTCAATTTAGATTTAGAGGTCAGAATGACAGGAATAACGCCCATGTTAAGCTAGCTCTATTTTCTATATTGTGACAAAATTGAGGAATAAAATAGATATGACAAATCCTCCAAGTAATCATATCTATCTAAACTGCGTGATGTCATGCATTATAATCCATTTATTAGCCTTTACTCAATGAAAACCATTGATCCGTTTAGAATGATCATTTTTGCTAGCCGATCAACTTGAGATGTCAACACTAAATTTTCCGTCACTTTAGATTTAAAGCTCCGAATGACACGAATCATACGGCCATGTTAAACTAGCTCAATTTTCTATATTGTGACAGAATTTAGGAATTAAATAGATACGACAAAGCCTCCAAGTAATCCAATCTTTCCCAAACTGCGTGATGTCACGCATTATGCTTCACTTATGAAGTTTTAATCAATAAATCCCAACGATCAGTTTAGAATAATAATTTTAACTGACCGATAAACTTGACATTTCCGCACTAAATCGTCCACACCTTTTGATTTAGAGTTCGGAGTGACATGAATCCAACGCCCACAATATGCTAGCTCAATTTTCTATAATGCGACAAAATTTCAGACTCAAATAGATACAACAAAACTTCCAAGTAATCCAATCTATCCCAAAATTTGTGATGCAATGCATTATGCTTCATGTATAAGCCTTTACTCAATGAGAACCAATGATACGCTTAGAATTATCATTTGAACTGGCCAATTAACTTGACATGTCCGCACTAAATCGTCCGTAACTTTTGATTTAGAGCACATAATGACATGAATCCAACACCAACGTTATGCTAGCTCAATTTTCTAAACTATGACAAAATTTCAGACTCAAATAGATACGACAAATCTTCCAAATAATCCAATCTCTCCCAAACTGAGTGATACCATGCATTATAATTCATTTACTAGCCTTTACTCAATGAGCACCAATGATAAGCTTAGAATGATCATTTGAACTGGCCAATCAACTTGACATATCCGCACTAAATCGTCCGTAACTTTTGATTTAGAGGACATAATGACATGAATCCAACACCCACGTTATGCTAGCTCAATTTTCTAAACTATGACAAAATTTCGGACTCAAATAGATACGACAAATCTTCCAAATAATCTATTCTATCCCAAACTGCGTGATACCATGCATTATAATTCATTTACTAGCCTTTACTCAATGAGATTCATCGATCTGTTTAAAATGATCATTTTAGCTTCCCGATCAACTTGATATGTCAACACTAAATCGTCTGTCAATTTAGATTTAGAGCTCAGAATTACACGAATCCGTCACCTATGTTAAGCTAGCTGAATTTTCTCTATTGTGACAAAATTGAGGAATGAAATAGATACCACAATGACTCCAATTAATCCTATCTATCCAAATTGCGTGATGTCATGCATTATAATTCATTTGCTAGCCTTTACTCAATGAGAACATTGATCCGCTTAGAATGATCATTTTAGCTAGCCGATCAACTTGACATGTCAACACTAAATTTTCCGTCACTTTAGAATTTGAGCTCAAAATGACACGAATCCAATGGCCAGGTTAAACTAGCTCAAATTTCTATATTGTGACAAAAATTAGGAATGAAATAGATACGAGAAACCCTCCAAGTAATCCAATATATCCCAAACTGCGTGATGCCATGTATTATGCTTCACTTATGAGGTTTTAATCAATACTCTCCAATGACAAGTTTAAAATGATCATTTTAACTGACTGATCAACTTGACATGTCCGCACTAAATCGTCCATTACTTTTGATTTAGATATCATAATGTCATGAATCCAGCAAATACGTTATGCTAGCTCATTTTTTATAATGTGTCAAAATTTCAGACTCAAATAGATACGACAAAGCCTCCAAGTAATTCAATCTATCCAAAATTGCGTGATGCCATGCATTATGCTTCACTCATAAGCCTTTACTCAACGAGCACGAGTGATCAGCTTAGAACGATCATTTGAACTAGCCAATCAACTTGACATGTCCACACTAATTCGTCTGTAACTCTTGATTTATAGTTTAGAATCACATGCATCCAACACCCACGTTATGCTAGCTTAATTTTCTATACTATGAAAAGATTTCAAAATCAAATAGATACGACAAAGCTTCCAAATAATCCAAACTATCCCCAATTGCGTGATACTATGCATTATAATTCATTTATTAGCCTTTACTCAATGAGCACAATTGATCCATTTAGAATGATCATTTTAGGTAGCCAATCAACTTGACATGTCAAAAGTAAATCATCTGACACTTTAGATTAAGAGCTCAGAATGACACGAATCAAACGCCCATGTTAAACTAGCTCAATTTTCTATATTGTGACAAAATTAAGGAATGAAATAGGTACAAAAAAGCCTCCATGTAATCCAATATATCCCAAATTGCATGATGCCATGCATTATGCTTCACTTATGATGTTTTACGAAATAAGCACCAATGATCAGTTTAGAATGATCATTTTAACTATCCGATCAACTGGACATACCCTCACAAAATCGTCCATCACTTTTGATTTAGAGCTCATAATGACATGAATCTAACGCCCACGTTATGCTAGCCCAATTTTCTATATTGTGACAAAATTTAGGAATGAAATAGATACGGCAAAGCCTCTTGGTAATCCAATCTATCCCAAACTGCGTGATGCCATGCATTATGCTTCACTTATGAGGTTTTTATCATTGAGTACCATTGATCAGTTAAGAATGATTATCTTAACTTGCCGATCAACTTGACATGTCAGCAATAAATCATCCATTAGTTTTGATTTATAACTCAAAATGACATGAATCCATCGCCCAGGTTATATTAGCTCAATTTTCTATAATGTGACAAAATTTCAGACTCAAATAGATATGACAAAGCCTCCAAATAATCCTATCCCAAACTGCGTGAAGCAATGCATTATGCTTCATATATAAGCCTTTACTCAATGAGCACTACTGATCAGCTTAGAATGATCATTTGAACTGGCCAATCAACTTGACATGTCCACACTAATTCGTCTGTAACTTTTGATTTAGAGCTTAAAATGTCATGAATCCAACACCCACGTTATGCTAACTCAATTTTCTATAATATGAAAAACTTTCAAAATCAAATAAATACGCAAAGCTTCCAAGTAATCTAATCTATCCCAAATTGTGTGATACCATGTATTATAATTCATTTATTAGCCTTTACTCAATGAGAACCATTGATCCGTTTAGAATGATCATTTTAGCTAGCCGATCAACTTGACATGTCAAAAGTAAATCATCCGTCACTTTAGATTTAGAGCTCAGAATGATACGAATCCAACGCCCATGTTAGAGTAGCTCAATTTTCTATATTGTGAATAAATTTAGGATTGAAATAGATACGAAAAAGCCTCCAAGTAATCCAATGTAACCCAAACTGCATGATGCCATGCATTATGCTTCACTTATGAGGTTTTAATCAATGAGCACCAGTGATCAGTTTAGAATAATTATTTTAACTGGCTGATCAACTGGACATGTCCGCACTAAATCGTCCATAACTTTTGATTTAGAGCTCGGAATGACATGAATCCAACGCCCATGTTATGCTAGCTCAATTTTCTATATTGTGACAAAATTTAGGAATGAAATAGATACGACAAAGCCTCGAAGTAATCCAATCTATCGCGAACTACGTGATGCCATGCATTATACTTCACGTATGAGGTTTTCATCAATGAGCCCCAATTATCAGTTTAGAATGATCATTTTAACTTGCCGATCAACTTGACATGTCTAAATCGTCCATAACTTTTGATTTATAACTCAGAATGACATGAATCCAACGCCCAGGTTATTCTAGCTCAATTTTTTATAGTGTGACAAAATTTCAGACTCAAATAGATATGTCAAAGCCTCCCAGTAATCCATCTACCACAAACTGCGTGATGCTCATTACGTTTCACTCAATGAGCACCAATGATCAGCTTAGTATGATCATTTGAACTGGCCAATCAACTTGACATGTCCGCACTAAATCGTCAGAAACTTTTGATTTACAGCTCATAATGACATGACTCCAACACCCACGTTATGCTAGCTCAATTTTCTAAACTATGACAAAATTTTAGACTAAAATAGATACGACAGAGCTTGCAAATAATACAATCTATTCCGAACTGCTTGATACCATGCATTATAATTTATTTACTAGCCTTTACTCAATGAGATTCATCAATCCGTTTAGAATAATCATTTTAGCTAGGCGATCAACTTGATATGTCCACACTAAATTGTCCGTCAATTTAGATTTAGAGATCTGAATGAAACGAATCCAATGCCGATGTTAAGCTAGCTCAATTTCCTATATTGTGACAAAATTTAGGAATGAAATAGGTATGACAAAGCCTCCAAGTAATCTAATCTATCCAAACTTCGAGATGCCATGCATTATAATTCATTTATTAGCCTTTACTCAATACGAACCATTGATCCGTTTAGAATGATCATTTTAGCAAGCCGATCAACTTGACATGTAAACACTAAATTTTCCGTCAGCTTAGATTTACAGCTCAGAATGACACGAATCCAATGGCCATGTTAAGCTAGCTCAATTTTCTATATTATGACAAAATTTAGGAATGAAATAGATACGACAAAGCCTTCATGTAATCTAATCAATCCCAAACTGTGTAATGCCATGCATTGTGCTTCACTTATAAAGTATTAAACAATGATCCCCAATGATCAGTTTAGAATGATCATTTTAACTGACCGATCAACTTGAAATTTCCGCACTAAATCGTCTATAACTTTTGAGTTAGAGCTCAGAATAACATGAATCCCACACCCACGATATGTTACCTCAATTTTCTATAATGTGACAAAATTTCAGACTTAAATAGATACGACAAAGCCTCCAAGTAATCCAATCAATCCCAAACTGCGTGATGCCATGCATTATGCTTCATGATTAAGCCTTTAATCAACAAGCACCAGTGAGCAGTTTAAAATGATCATTTGAACTGGCCAATCAACATGAAATGTCCACACTAATTCGTCCGTAACTTTTGATTTAGAGCTTAGAATGACATGAATCCACGCCCACGTTATTCTAACTCAATTTTCTTTACTATGAAAAATTATCAAAATCAAATAGATACGACAACGCTTCCTAATAATCCAATCTATCCCAAATTGTGTGATACTATGCATTATAATTCATTTATTAGCCTTTACTCAATGAGAACCATTGATCCCTTTATAATGATCATTTTAGTTAGTCGATCAACTTGACATGTCAAAAGTAAATCATCCGACACTTTAGATTTAGACCTCAGAATGACACGAATCAAATACCCTTGTTACACTAGTTCAATTTTCTATATTGTCACAAAATTTAGGAATGAAATAGATACGAAAAAGCCTCCAAATAATCCAATATATCCCAAACTGCATGATGCCATATATTATGCTTCACTTATGAGGTTTTAATCAATGAGCACCAATGATCAGTTTAGAAAGATCATTTTAACGTGCCGATCAACTGGACATGTACGCACTAAATCGTCCATAAATACTGATTCAGAGCTCAGAATGACATGAATCCAATGCTCACGTAATGCTAGCTCAATTTTCTATCTTATGACAAAATTTAGGAATGAAATAGATACGACAAGGTTTCCAAGTAATCCAATCTATCCTGAACAGCGTGATGTCATGCATTATGCTTCACTTATGAGGTTTTTATCAATGAGTCCCAATGATAATTGTAGAATGATCATTTAACTGGCCGATCAACTTGACATGTCTGCACTAAATCTCCATAACTTTTGATTTATAGCTTAGAATGACATGAATCCAACACCCAGGTTATGCTGGCTCAATTTTCTATAATCTGACAGAATTTCAGACTCAAATAGATACGACAAAACCTTCAAGTAATGCAATCTATCCCAAACTGCGTGATACCATGCATTATGCTTCACTTATAAGCCATTACTCAATGAGCACCAGTGATCAGCTTAGAATGATCATTTGAACTGGCCAATCAACTTGACCTGTCCACACTAATTCGTCCATAACTTTTTATTTAGAGCTTAGAATGACATGAACCAAACGCCACATTATGCTAGCTAAATTTTCTATAATATGAAAAAGTTTCAAAATCAAAAAGATACGCAAAGCTTCCAAGTAATCCAATCTATCCCAAATTGCGTGATACCACGCATTATAATTCATTTATTAGCCTTTACCCAATTAGAACCTGTGATCCGTTTAGAATGATCATTTTAGGTAGCTGATCAAATTGACATGTCAAAAGTAAATCATCCGTCACTTTAGATTTAGACCTCAGAATGACACGAATCCAACCCACATGTTAAACTAGCTCGATTTTCTATATTGTGACAAAATTAAGAAATGAAATTGATACGAAAAAGCATGCAAGTAATCCAATATATCCCAAACTGCGTGATGTCATGTATTATGCTTCACTTATGAGGTTTTAATCAATGAGCACCAATGATCAGTTTAGAATGATCATTTTAACTGGCCGATCAACTGAACTTGTCCGCACTAAATCGTCCATAACTTTTGATTTAGAGCTCAAAATGAAATGAATCCAACGCCCACGTTATACTAGCTCAATTTTCTATATTGTGACAAAATTTAGGAATGAAATAGATATGACAAAGCCTCCAAGTAATCTAATCTATCCCAAACTGCGTGATGCCATGCATTATGCTTCACTTATGAGGTTTTAATCAATGAGCCCCAATCATCAGTTTAGAATGATCATTTTAACTGGCCGATCATTTTGACATTTGCGCACTAAATCGTCCATAACTTTTGATTTATAGCTCAAAATGACATGAATCCAATGCCCATGTTATACTAGCTCAATTTTGTATAATATGACAAAATTTCAGACTTAAATAAATACGACAAAGCCTCCAAGTAATCCAATCTATCCCAAACTTTGTGATGTCATGCATTATGCTTCACTTATAAGCCCTTACTCAATGAGCACCAGAGATCAGCTTAGAATGATCATTTGAACTGGCCAATCAACATGAAATTTCCACACTAATTCGTCCGTAACTTTTGATTTAGAGCTTAGAATGACATGAATCCAACGCCCAGTTATGCTAGCTCAATTCTCTATTATATGAAAAAATTTCAAAATCAAATAGATACGCAAAGCTTCCAAGTAATCCAATCTATCCCATATTGCATGATACCATGTATTATAATTCATTTATTAGCTTTTACTCAATGAGAACGATTGATCCGTTTAGAATTATAATTTTAGCTAGCCGATCAACTTGACATGTCAAAAGTCACTTCAGATTTAGAGCTCAGAATGACAAGAATCCAACGCCCATGTAAAACTTGGTCAATTTTCTATATTGTCACAAAATTTAGGAATGAAATAGATACGAAAAAGCCTCCAAGTAATCCAATATATCCCAAACTGAATGATGCCATGCATTATGCTTCAGTTATGAGATTTTAATCAATGAGCACCAATGATTAGTTTAGAATAATCATTTTGACTGGCCGTTCAACTGAATATTTCTGCACTAAATCGTCCATAATTTTTTATTCAGAGCTGAGAATGACACGAATCCACTGCCCATGTTAAACTAGCTCAATTTTCTATATTGTGACAAAATTTAGGAATGACATAGATATGAAAAAGTCTCTAAGTAATCCATTATATCCGAAACTCCATGATGCCATGCATTATGCTTCACTTTTGAGGTTTTAATCAATGAGCCCCAATGATCTGTTTAGAATGATCATTTTAACTGGTCGATCAACGTGACATGTATGCACTAAATCGTCGATAACTTTTTATTTATAGATCAAAATGACATGAATCCAACGCCCAGGTTATGCTAGCGTAATTTTCTATAATGTGACAAAATTTCAGACTCATATAAATACGACAAAGCCTCAAAGTAATCCAATATATCCCAAACTGCGTGATGCCATGTATTATGCTTCACTTATAAGCCTTTACTCAATGAGCACCAGTGATTAGCTTAGAATGATCATTTGAACTGGACAATCAACTTTACATGTCCACACTAATTCGTCCGTAACTTTTGATTTAGAGCTTAGAATGACATGAATCCAATGCCCACGTTATGCTAGCTCAATTTTCTATAATATGAAAAAATTTCAAGATCAAATAGATACGCAAAGCTTCCTAGTAATCCAATCTATCCCATATTGCACGATACCATGCATTATAATTCGTATATCAGCTTTTACTCAATGAGAACCATTGAACCGTTTAGAATGATAATTTTAGCTAGCCGATCAACTTGACATGTCCAAAGTAAATCATCCGTCACTTTAGATTTAGAGCTCAAAATGACAAGAATCCAACGCCCATGTTAAACTAGGTCAATATTCTATATTGTCACAAAATTTCGGAATGAAATAGATACGAAAAAGCCTCCAAGTAATCCAATATATCCCAAACTGAATTATGCCATGCATTATGCTTCACTTATGAGATTTTAATCAATGAGCACCAATGATCATTTTAGAATAATCATTTTGACTGGCCGATCAACTGGACATTTCTGGCCGATCAACTGGACATTTCTGCACCAAATCATCCACCAAATCATCCATAACTTTTTATTCAGAGCTGAGAATGACACGAATCCATTGCCCATGTTAAACTAGCTCAATTTTTATATTGTGACAAAATTTAGGAATGAAATAGATAAGAAAAAGCCTCTAAATAATCCAATATATCCCAAACTCCATGATGCCATGCATTATGCTTCACTTTTGAGGTTATAATCATTGAACCCCAATGATCAGTTTACAATGATCATTTTAACTGGTCAATCAACGTGACATGTATGCACTAAATCGTCGATAACTTTTTATTTATAGATCAGAATGACATAAATCCAACGCCCAGGTTATGCTAGCGTAATTTTCTATAATGTGACAAAATTTCAGACTCATATAAATACGACAAAGCCTCAAAGTAATCCAATATATCCCAAACTGCGTGATGCCATGTATTATGCTTCACTTATAAGCCTTTACTCAATTAGCACCAGTGATTAGCTTAGAATGATCATTTGAACTGGACAATCAACTTTACATGTCCACACTAATTCGTCCGTAACTTTTGATTTAGAGCTTAGAATGACATGAATCCAATGCCCACGTTATGCTAGCTCAATTTTCTATAATATGAAAAAATTTCAAGATCAAATAGATACGCAAAGCTTCCTAGTAATCCAATCTATCCCATATTGCACGATACCATGCATTATAATTCGTATATCAGCTTTTACTCAATGAGAACCATTGAACCGTTTAGAATGATAATTTTAGCTAGCCGATCAACTTGACATGTCCAAAGTAAATCATCCGTCACTTTAGATTTAGAGCTCAAAATGACAAGAATCCAACGCCCATGTTAAACTAGGTCAATATTCTATATTGTCACAAAATTTCGGAATGAAATAGATACGAAAAAGCCTCCAAGTAATCCAATATATCCCAAACTGAATTATGCCATGCATTATGCTTCACTTATGAGATTTTAATCAATGAGCACCAATGATCATTTTAGAATAATCATTTTGACTGGCCGATCAACTGGACATTTCTGCACCAAATCATCCATAACTTTTTATTCAGAGCTGAGAATGACACGAATCCATTGCCCATGTTAAACTAGCTCAATTTTTATATTGTGACAAAATTTAGGAATGAAATAGATAAGAAAAAGCCTCTAAATAATCCAATATATCCCAAACTCCATGATGCCATGCATTATGCTTCACTTTTGAGGTTATAATCATTGAACCCCAATGATCAGTTTACAATGATCATTTTAACTGGTCAATCAACGTGACATGTATGCACTAAATCGTCGATAACTTTTTATTTATAGATCAGAATGACATGAATCCAACGCCCAGGTTATGCTAGCGTAATTTTCTATAATGTGACAAAATTTCAGACTCATATGAATACGACAAAGCCTCAAAGTAATCCAATATATCCCAAACTGCGTGATGCCATGTATTATGCTTCACTTATAAGCCTTTACTCAATGAGCACCAGTGATCAGCTTAGAATGATCATTTGAACTGGACAATCAACTTTACATGTCCACACTAATTCGGCCGTAACTTTTGATTTAGAGCTTAGAATGACATGAATCCAATGCCCACGTTATGCTAGCTCAATTTTCTATAATATGAAAAAATTTCAAGATCAAATAGATACGCAAAGCTTCCTAGTAATCCAATCTATCCCATATTGCACGATACCATGCATTATAATTCGTATATCAGCTTTTACTCAATGAGAACCATTGAACCGTTTAGAATGATAATTTTAGCTAGCCGATCAACTTGACATGTCCAAAGTAAATCATCCGTCCCTTTAGATTTAGAGCTCAAAATGACAAGAATCCAACGCCCATGTTAAACTAGGTCAATATTCTATATTGTCACAAAATTTCGGAATGAAATAGATACGAAAAAGCCTCCAAGTAATCCAATATATCCCAAACTGAATTATGCCATGCATTATGCTTCACTTATGAGATTTTAATCAATGAGCAGCAATGACCATTTTAGAATAATCATTTTGACTGGCCGATCAACTGGACATTTCTGCACCAAATCATCCATAACTTTTTATTCAGAGCTGAGAACGACACGAATCCATTGCCCATGTTAAACTAGCTCAATTTTTATATTGTGACAAAATTTAGGAATGAAATGGATAAGAAAAAGGCTCTAAATAATCCAATATATCCCAAAATCCATGATGCCATGCATTATGCTTCACTTTTGAGGTTATAATCATTGAACCCCAATGATCAGTTTACAATGATCATTTTAACTGGTCAATCAACGTGACATGTATACACTAAATCGTCCATAATTTTTTATTTATAGATCAGAATGACATGAATCCAACGCCCAGGTTATGCTAGCTCAATTTTCTATAATGTGACAAAATTTCATACTCATATAAATACGACAAAGTCTCAAAGTAATCCAATATATTCCAAACTGCGTGATGCCATGCATTATGCTTCACTTATAAGCCTTTACTCAATGAGCACCAGTGATCAGTTTAGAATGATCATTTGAACTGGACAATCAACTTTACATGTCCACACTAATTCGTCCGTAACTTTTGATTTAGAGCTTAGAATGACATGAATCCAATGCCCACTTTATGCTAGCTTAATTTTCTATAATATGACAAAAATCAAAATCAAATAGATACGCAAAGCTTCCTAGTAATCCAATCTATCCCATATTGCGTGATAGCATGCATTATAATTCATATATGAGCTTTTACTCAATGAGAACCATTGAACTGTTTAGAATGATAATTTTAGCTAGCCGATCAACTTGACATGTCAAAAATAAATCATCCGTCACTTTAGATTTAGAGCTCAGAATGACACGAATCCAACACCCATGTTAAACTAGCTTAATTTTCTATATTGTGACAAAATTTAGGAATGAAATAGATACGAAAAAGCCTCCAAGTAATCAAATATATCCCAAACTCCATGATGCCATGCATTATGCTTCACTTATGAGGTTTTAATCAATGAGCACCAATGATCATTTTAACTCGCCGATCAGCTGGACATGTCCGCACTAAATCGTCCATAACTTTTGATTAAGAGCTCAGATTAGCATGAATCCAATGCCCACGTTATGCTAGCTCAATTTTCTATATTGTGACAAAATTTAAGAATGAAATAGATACGACAAAGCCTCCAAGTAATCCAATTTATCCCAAACTGCATCATGCCATGCATTATGCTTCACTTATGAGGTTTTAATCAATGAGCCCGAATAATAAGATTAGAATGATCATTTTAACTGGCCGATCATCTTGACATGTCTGCACTAAATCGGTCATAACTTTTGATTTATATCTCATAATGACATGAATCCAACGCCCACGTTATGCTAGCTCAATTTTCTATAATGTGACAATATTTCAGACTAAAATAAATACGACATAGTCTCGAAGTAATCCAATCTATCCCAAACTGCGTGATGCCATGCATTATGATTCACTTATAAGCCTTAAATCAATGAGCACCAGTTATCAACTTAGAATGATCATTTGAACTTGCCAATCAACTTGACATGTCCATACTAATTCTTACGTAATTTTTGATTTAGAGCTTAAAATCACATGAATCCAACGCCCACGCTATGCTATCTCAATTTTCTAAAATATGAAAAAATTTCAATATCAAATAGATAGGCAAAGCTTCCAACTAATCCAATCTATCCCAAATTGTGTGATACCAGGCATTATAATTCATTTATTAGCTTTTACTCAATGCAAACCATTGATCAGTTTAGAATGATCATTTCAGCTAGGCGATCAAGTTGACATGTCAAAAGTAAATCATCCGTCACTTTATATTTAGAGCTCAGAATTACACAAATCCAACGCCCATGTTAAACTCGCTCAATTTTCTATATTGTGACAAAATTTAGGAATGAATTAGATATGACACCTCCAAGTAATCCAATATATCCCAAACTGCATGATGTAATGCATTTTTCTTCACTTATGAGGTTTTAATCAATGAGCACCAATGATTAGTTTAGAATGATCATTTTAACTGGCCGATCAACTGGATATTTCCGCACTAAATCGTCCATAACTTTTGATTTAGAGCTCATTATGACATGAATTCAACGCCCAGAATATGCTAGCTCAATTTTATATAATGTGACAAAATTTAGGAATGAAATAGATACAACAAAGCCTCCAACTAATCCAATCTATCCTAAATTGTATAATGGTATTATGCTTCATTTATAAGCCTTTACTAAATGAGCACCAGTGATCAGCTTAGAATGATGATTTGAACTGGCCAAAAAACTTGACATGTCCACACTATTTCGTCCATAACTTTTGATTTAGAGTTTAGAATGACAAGAATCCAATGCCCATCTTATGCTAGCTCAATTTTCTATACTATGAAAAATTTTCAAAATCAAATTGATACGACAAATCTTCCAAGTAATCTATTATATCCCAAATTGCGTGATACCATGCATTATAATTCATTTACTAGACTTTACTCAATGAGAACCATTGATCCGTTTAGAATGATCATTTTAACTGACCGATCAACTTGACATGTCCGCACTTAATTGTCCATAACTTTTGATTTATAGCTCAGAATTGCATGACTCCAACGCCCACGTTATGCTACCTGAATTTTCAACAATGTGACAAAATTTCAGACTAAAAAAAATACGACAAAGCCTCCAAGTAATCCAATATATCCCGAACTGCATGATACCATGCATTATGTTTCACTTCTAAGCCTTTACTCAATGAGCACCAGTGGTCAGCTTAGAATGATCATTTGAACTGGCCAATTAACTTGACATTTCTACACTAATTCGTCCGTAACTTTTGATTTAGAGCTAATAATGACATGAATCCAACACCCACGTTATGCGAGCACAATTTTCTGTCACATGAATAGAATTTCAAAATCAGATAGATACACAAAGTTTCCAAGTAATCCAAGCTATCCCAAATTGCATGATATCATGCATTATAATTCATTTATTAGCTTTTACTCAATGAGAACCATTGATCCGTTTAGAATGATCAATTTAGCTAGCAAATACCCTTGACATGTCAAAAGTAAATCATCTGTCACTTTAGATTTAGAGCTCCGAATGACACGAATCCAACGTCCATGTTAAACTAGCTCCATTTTCTATATTGTGACAAAATTTAGGATTGAAATAGATACAAAAAAGTCTCCAAGTAATCCAATATATCCCAAACTGCATGATGCCATGCATTATGCTTCACTTATGAGGTTTTAATCAATGAGCACGAATGATCAGTTTAGAATGATCATTTTAACTGACCGATCAATTGGACATGTCCGCACTAAATCATCCATAACTTTTGATTTAGAGCTCAAAATGACATGAATCAAACGCCCACGTTATGCTAGCCCAATTTTCTATATTGTGACAAAATTTAGGAATGAAATAGATACAAAAAGTCTCCAATTAATCCAATCTATCCCAAACTGCGTGATGCCATGCATTATGCTTCACTTATGAGGTTTTAATCAATGAGCCCCAATGATCAGTTTAGAATGATCATTTTAACTGACCGATCAACTTGACATGTCTGCACTTAATTGTCCATAACTTTTGATTTATAGCTCAGAATGACATGAATCCAACGCCCACGTTATGCTACCTCAATTTTCAGCAATGTGACAAAATTTCAGACTCAAACAAATACGACAAAGCCTCCAAGTAATCCAATATATTCCAAACTGCGTGATACCATGCATTATGTTTCACTTATAAGCCTTTACTCAATGAGCACCAGTGGTCAGCTTAGAATGATCATTTGAACTGGCCAATTAACTTGACAATTCCACACTAATTCGTCCGTAACTTTTGATTTAGAGCTAAGAATGACATGAATCCAACACCCACGTTATGCGAGTTCAATTTTCTGTCATATTAATAGAACTTCAAAATCAAATAGATACACAAAGCTTCCAAGTAATCTAATCTATCCCAAATTGCATGATATCATGCATTATAATTCATTTATTAGCTTTTACTCAATGAGAACCATTGATCCATTTAGAATGATCAATTTAGCTAGCAAATACCCTTGACATGTCAAAAGTAAATCATCTATCACTTTAGATTTAGAGCTCCGAATGACACGAATCCAACGTCCATGTTAAACTAGCTCAATTTTCCATATTGTGACAAAATTTAGAAATGAAATAGATACGAAAAAGGCTCGAAGTAATCCAATATATCCCAAACTGCATGATGTCATGCATTATGCTTCACTTATGAGGTTTTAATCAATGAGCACCAATGATCAGTTTAGAATGATCATTTAAAATGGTCGATCAACTATACATGTCTGCTCTAAATTGTCCATAGCTATTGATTTATACCTCAGAATGACATGAGCCCAATGCCGACGTTATGCTAGCTCAATTTTTTATATTGTGACAAAATTTAGGAATGAAATAGATAAGACAAATCCCCCAAATAATCCAATCTATCCCAAACTGCATGATGCCATGCATTATGCTTCACTTATGAGGTTCTAATCAATGATCACCAATGATCAGTTTAGAATGATCATTTTAACAGGCTGATCAACTGGATATGTCTGCACCAAAATCGTCCATAACTTTTGATTTAGAGCTCAGAATGACATGAATCCAACGCCCAGGTTATGCTAGCTTAATTTTCTATAATGTAACAAAATTTCAGATCTACTCAAATAAATATGACAAAGCCTCTAAGTAATCCAATCTATCCCAAACAGCGTGATGCCATGCATTATGCTTCACTTACAAGCCTTTACTCAATGAGCACTAGTGATCAGCTTAGAATGATCATTTGAACTGGCCAATAAACTTGACATTTCACACTAATTCGTCCGTAACTTTTGACATAGAGCTTTGAATGACATGAATCCAACGCCCACGTTATGCTAGCTCAATTTTCTATAATATGAAATTTTTTTGAAATGAAATAGAAATGCAAAGCTTCCAAGTAATCCAATCTATCCCAAATTTTGTGATACCATGCATTATAATTCATTTATTACCTTCCACTCAATGAGAACCATTGATCCGTATAGAATGATCATTTTAGCTAGCCGATGAACTTGACATATCAAAAGTAGACCATCCGTCACTTTAGATTTAGAGCTCAGAATGACAACAATCCAACGCCCATGTTAAACTAGCTCAATTTTCTATATTGTGACAAAATTTAGGAATGAAATAGATACGAAAAAGCCTCCAAGTAATCCAATACATCCCAAACTGCATGATACCATGCATTATGCTTCACTTATGAGGTTTTAATCAATAAGCACCAATGATCAGTTTAGAATGATCATTTTTAACTGGCCGATCAACTAGACATGTCCCCACTAAATCGCCCATAACTTTTGATTTAGAGCTCAGAATGACATGAATCCAATTCCAACTTTATGCTAGCTCAATTTTCTATATTGTGACAAAGTTTATGAATAAAGTAGATACGCCAAAGCCTCCAAGTTATCCAATCTATCCCAAACTGCGTGATGGCATGCATTATGCTTCACTTATGAGGTTTCAATCAATGAGCTCCAATGATCAGTTTGGAATGATCATTTTAACTGGTCGATAAACTTGACATGTCCGCACTAAATCGTCCATCACTTTTTGATTTATAGCTCATAATGACATGAATCCAACACCCACGTTATGCGAGCTCAATTTTCTATACTGTGAAAAAAATTCAGACTCAAAAAAATATGACAAACCTCCAAATAATCCAATATATCCCGAACTGTGTGATGCCATGCATTATGCTTCACTTATAAGCCTTTACTCAATGAGATTCATCGATCAGTTTAGAATGATCTTTTGAACTTGCCAATCAACTTGACATGTCAACACTAATTCATCTGTAACTTGACATGTCCACACTAATCTACCTCAATTTTCTATAATGTGACAAAATTTCAAAATCAAATAGATACGCAGAGCTTCCAAGTAATCCAATCTATCCAAACTGCGTGATGCCATACATTATAATTCATTTATTAGCCTTTACTCAATGAGAACCGTTGATCTGTTTAGAATGATCATTTTAGCTAGCCGATCAACGTGACATGTCAACAGTAAATCTTCCGTCACTTCAGATTTAGAGCTCAGAATGACACGAATCCAACGGATAGGTTAAGCTAGCTCAGTTTTCTTTATTGTGACAAAATTTTGGAATGAAAAAGATACTGCCAATCCTCCAAGTAATCAAATCTATCCCAAACTGCGTGATATCATGCTCTATGCTTCACTTATGAGGTTTTAATCAATGAGCCCTAATAATCAGTTTAGAATGATCATTTTTACTTCCGATCAACTGGACATGTCCCCAATAAATTGTCCATAACTTTTGATTTAGATCTCAGAATGACATAAATCTGACGCTCACGTTATGCTATCTCAATTTTCTATAATGTGACAAAATTAAGTTATGAAATAGGTACGAAAAAATCGCCAAGTAATCCAATCTATCCAAAACTGTGTGATGCCATGCATTATGCTTCACTTATGAGGTTTTAATCAATCTCCCCCAATGATCAGTTTAGAATAATCATTTTAGCTGGCCGATCAATTTCACATATCCCTACTAAATAGTCCATAACTTTTGATATAAAGCTCAGAATGACATGAATCCAACGCGCAGGATATGCTAGCTCAATTTTATATAATGTGTCAAAATTTTAGACTCAAAAAGATACGAAAATGCCTCCAAGTAATCCAATATATCCCAAACTGCGTGATGGCATTATGCTTAACTTATAAGCCTTTACTCAATGAGCACCAGTGATCAGCTTAGAATGATCATTTGAACTGGCCAATAAACTTGAAATGTCCACACTAATTCGTCCGTAACTTTTTATTTAGAGCTTAGAATGACATGAATACAACGCCCACGTTATGCGAGCTCAATTTTCTATACTATGAAAAATTTTCGAATCAAATAGACACGACAAAGCTTCCAAGTAATCCAATATATCCCAAATTGCATGATACCATGCATTACAATCCATTTACTAGCCTTTACTCAATGAGAACCATTGATCCGTTTAGAATGATCATTTTAGCTAGCCGATAAACTTTACATGTCAACACTAAATCACCCGTCACTTTAGATTTAGAGCTCTGAATGACACGAATCCAACACCCATGTTAAACTAGCTCAATTTTCTATTTTGTGACAAAATTTAGGATTGAAATAGATAGGAAAAAGCCTGTAAGTAATCCAATATATCCCAAACTGCATGATGCCATGCATTATGCTTCACTTATGAGGTTTTAATCAATGAGCACCAGTGATCAATTATAATGATCATTTTAACTAGACGATCAACTGGACATGTCCGCACTAACTCGTCCATAACTTTTGATTTAGTGCTCAGAATGACATGAATCCAATGCCCACGTTATACTAGCTCAAGTTTCTATATTGTGACAAAATTTAGGAATGAAATAGATACGACAAAGCCTCCAAGTAATCCAATCTATCCCAAACTGCATGATGGCATGCATTACGCTTCACTTATGCGGTTTTAATCAATGCGCCCCAATGATAAGTTTAGAATTATCATTTTAACTCGCCGATCAATTTGACATGTCTGTACTAAATCGTCCATAACTTTTGATTTATATCTCAAAATGACATGAATCCAACGCCCATGTTATGCTAGCTCAAGTTTCTATAATATGGCAAAATTTGAGACTCAAATAAATACGACAATGTCTCCAAGTAATCCAATCTATCCCAAACTGCAAGATGCCATGCATTATGATTCACTTATAAGCCTTAAATCAACGAGCACCAGTTATCTGCTTAGAATGATCATTTGAACTAGCCAATCAACTTGACATATCCATACTAATTCGTCCGTAACTTTTGATTTAGAGCTTAGAAAGACATGATCCAAAGCCCACGTTATGCTATCTAAATTTTCTATAATATGAAAAAATATCAATATAAATAGATACGTAAAGCTTCCAACTAAGCCAATCTATCCAAAATTGTGTGATACCATGCATTATAATTCATTTATTAGCTTTTAGTCAATGCAAACCATTAATCCGTTTAGAATGAGCATTTTAGCTAGTAAATCATCCGTCACTTTATATTTAGAGCTCAGAATGACATGAATCCAACGCCCATGTTAAACTCGCTCAATTTTCTATATTGTGACAAAATTTAGGAATGAATTAGATATGACAAAACCTCCAAGTAATCCAATATATCCCAAACTGCATGATGTCGTGTATTATGCTTCACTTATGAGGTTTTAATCAATGAGCACCAATGATTAGTTTAGAATGATCATTTTAACTGGCCGATCAACTGGACATGTCCACACTAAATCGTCCATAACTTTTGATTTAGAGCTCATTATGACATGAATCCAACGCCCAGAATAAGCTAGCTCAATTTTATATAATGTGACAAAATTTAGGAATGAAATATATACAACAAAATCTCCAAGTAATCCAATCTATCCTAAACTGCGTGATGGTATTATGCTTCATTTATAAGCTTTTACTCAATGAGCACCAGTGATCAGCTTAGAATGATCATTTGAACTGGCCAAAAAGCTTGACATGTCCACACTTATTCGTCCACAACTTTTGATTTAGAGCTTAGAATGACAAGAATCCAACGCCTACGTTATGCTAGCTCAATTTTCTATACTATGAAAGATTTTCAAAATCAAATTGATACGATAAATCTTCCAAGTAATCTATTATATCCCAAATTGCGTGATACCATGCATTATAATTCATTTACTAGACTTTACTCAGTGAGTACCATTGATCCGTTTAGAATGATCATTTAAGCTAGCCGATCAACTTGACATTTCAACACTAAATCTTCCGTCAGATTAGATTTAGAGCTCAAAATGACACGAATCCAACGCCCATATTAAACTAGCTCAATTTTCTATATTGTGACAAAATTTAGGATTGAAATAGATAAGAAAAAATCTCCAAGTAATCCAATATATCCCAAACTGCATGATGCCGTGCATTATGCTTCACTTATGAGGTTTTAATCAATGAGCACGAATGATCAGTTTAGAATGATCATTTTAACTGACCGATCATTTGGACATGTCCGCAATAAATCGTCCATAACTTTTTATTTAGAGCTCAGAATGACTTGAATCCAACGCCCACTTATGCTAGCCCGATTTTCTATATTTTGACAAAATTTAGGAATGAAATAGATATGACAAAGCCTCCAATTAATCCAATCTATACCAAACTGCGTGATGCCATGCATTATGCTTCACTTATGAGGTTTTAGTCAATGAGCGCCAATGATTAGTTTAGAATGATGATTTTAACTGGCCAATTAACTTGACACGTCCACACTAATTCGTCTGTAACTTTTGATTTAGAGCTAAGAATGACATGAATCCAACGCCCACATTATGCGAGCTCAATTTTCTGTAATATGAAAAAAAATTTCAAAATCAAAATAGATACACAAAGCTTCTAAGTAATCCAATCTATCCCAAATTGCGTGATATCATGCATTATAATTCATTTATTAGCTTTTACTCAATGAGATCCATTGATCCGTTTAGAATGATCACTTTAGCTAGCAAATCAACTTGACATGTCAAAAGTAAATCATCCGTCACTTTAGATTTAGAGCTCAGAATGACACGAATCCAACGACCCTGTTAAACGAGCTCAATTTTCTTTATTGTGAGAAAATTTAGGAATGAAATAGATATGAAAACGGCTCGAAGTAATCCAATATATCCAAATTGCATGATGTCATGCATTATGCTTCACTTATGAGGTTTTAATCAATGAGCACCAATGATCAGTTTAGAATGATCATTTTAACTGACCGATCAACTATACATGTCCGCTCTAAATCGTCCATTACTTTTGATTTAGAGCTCAGAATGACATGAATCCAATGCCCACGTTATGCTAGCTCAATTTTCTATATTGTGACAAAATTTAGTAATGAAATAGATACGACAAAGCCTCCAACTAATCCAATCTATCCCAAACTGCATGACGCCATGCATTATGCTTCACTTATGAGGTTTTAATCAATGAGGCCCAATCAACCTATGAGGTTAGAATGATCATTTTAACAGGCCGATCAACTTGACATGTCCGCACTAAATCGTCCATAAATTTTGATTTATATCTCAGAATGACATGAATCCAATGCCCATGTTATGCTAGCTCAATTTTCTATATTCGAAAAAATTTCAGACTCGAATAAATACGACAAAGCCTCCAAGTAATCCAATCTATCCCAAACTACGTGATGCCATGCATTATGCTTCACTTATAAGCCTTAACTCAATGAGCACCAGTTATCAGCTTAGAATGATCATTTGAACTGGCCAATCAACTTGACATGTCCATACTAATTCGTCCGTAACTTTTGAGTTAGAGCTTAGAATTATATGAATCGAACGACAAGTTATGCTAGCTCAATTTTCTATAATATGAAAAATTTTCAATATCAAATAGATACACAAATCTTCCAACTAATCCAATCTATCACAAATATTGTGATACCATGCATTATAATTCATTTATTAGCTTTTACTCAGTGCAAACCATTAATAAGTTTAGAATGAGCATTTTAGCTAGGCGATCAACTTGACATGTCAAAAGTAAATCATCCGTCACTCTATATTTAGAGCTCAGAATGACATGAATCGAACGCCCATGTTAAACTCGCTCAATTTTCTATATTGTGACAAAATTTAGGAATGAATTAGATACGACAAAACCTCCAAGTAATCCAATATATCCCAAACTTAATGATGTCATGCATTATGCTTCACTTATGAAGTTTTAATCAATGAGCACCAATGATTAGTTTAGAATGATCATTTTAACTGGCCGGTCAACTGGATATGTTCGCACTAAATCATCCATAACTTTTGATTTAGAGCTCATTATGACATGAATCCAACGCCCAGAATATGGTAGCTCAAATTTTATATAACGTGACAAAAGTTAGGAATGAAATATATACAACAAAGCCTCCAAGTAATCCAATCTATCCTAAACTGCGTGACGTTATTATGCTTCATTTATAAGCTTTTACTCAATGAGCACCAGTGATCAGCTTATAATGATCATTTGACCTGGCCAAAAAAATTTGACATGTCCACACTAATTCGTCCGTAACTTTTGATTTAGACCTTAGAATGACAAGAATTCAACGCCCACGTTATGCTAGCTCAAATTTTCTATACTATGAAATATTTTCATGTAATCCAATCTATCCCAAATTGCGTGATATCATGCATTATAATTCATTTATTAGCTTTTACTCAATTAAAACCATTGATCCGTTTAGAATGATCACTTTAGCTAGCAAATCAACTTGACATGTCAAAAGTAAATCATCCGTCACTTTAGATTTAGAGCTCAGAATAACACGAATCCAACGTCCATGTTAAACTAGTTCAATTTTCTAGATTGTTACAAAATTTAGGAATGAAATAGATACACCAAACCTCCAAGTAATCCGAACTATCCCAAACTGCGTGATGTCATGCATTATGCTTCACTTATGAGGTTTTAATCAATGATCCCCAAAGATCAATTTACAATGATCATTTTAACTGACCGATCAACTTGACATGTGCACATTAAATCGTCCATAACATTGGATTTAGAGCTCAGAATGACATGAATCCAACACCCACGTTATGGTAGCTCAATTTTCTATAATGTGAAAAAATTTCAGACTCAAATAGACACGACAAAGCCTCCAAGAAATCCAATATGTCCCAAACTGTGTGATGCCATGCATTATGTTTCATGTATAACCCTTTACTCAATGAGCACCAATGATCAGCTTCGAATGATCATTTGAACTGGCCAATCAACTTGACATGTCTACACTAAATCGTCTGTGACTTTTGATTTAGAGCTCATAATGACATGAATCCAACACCCACGTTATGCTAGCTCAATTTTCTAAACTATGACAAAATTTCAGACTCAAATAGTTACGACAAAGCTTCCAAATAATCCAATATATCCCAAACGGCATGATACCAAGCATTATAATTCATTTACTAGCCTTTACTCAATGAGATTCATCGATCCGTTTAGAATGATCATTTTAGCTAGCTGATCAACTTGATATGTCGACACTAAATCCTCCGTCAATTCAGATTTAGAGCTCTAAATGACACGAATCAAGAGCGCATGTTAAACTAGCTCAATTTTCTATATTGTGAAAAAATTTAGGAATGAAATAGATATGACAAAGCCTTCAACTAATCCAATCTATCCCAAACTTCGTCATGCCATGTATTATGCTTCACTTATGAGGTTTTAATCAATCATCCCCAATGATCAGTTTAGAATGATCATTCTAATTGACTGATCAACTTGACATGTCCGCACAAAATAGTCCATAACTTTTTATTTAGAGCTCAGAATGACATGAATCCAACGTCCACGTTATGCTAGCTCAATTTTCTATAATGTGAAAAAATTTCAGACTCAAATAGATACGACAAAGCCTTCCAGTAATCCAATCTATCCCAAACTGTGGGATGCCATGCATTATGCTTCACGTATAAGCCTTTACTCAATGAGCACCAAGGATCAGCTTAGAATGATCATTTGAACTAGCCAACCAACTTGACATGTCCGCACTAAATCGTCCATAACTTTTGATTTATAGCTCATAATGACATGAATAAAACAGCCACGTTGTGCTAGCTCAAGTTTCTAAAATATGACAAAATTTCAGACTCAAATATATACGACAAAGCTTCCAAATATACCAATCTATCCCAAACTGGGTGATATCATGCATTATAATTCATTTACTAGCCATTACTCAATGAGATTCATCGATCCGTTTAGAATGATCATTTTAGCTAGCCGATCAACTTGATATGTCAACACTAAATCGTCCGTTAATTTAGATTTAGAGCTCATAATAACACGAATCTAACGCCCATGTTAAGCTAGCTCAATTTTCTAAATTGTGACAAAATTTAGGAATGAAATAGATACGACAAAGCGTCCAAGTAATCCAATCTATCCAAACATCGATGCCATGCATTATAATTCATTTATTAGCCTTTACTCAATGAGAACTATTGATCCCTATATAATGATCATTTTAGCTAGTCGATCAACTTGACATGTCAACATTAAATTTTTCGTCACTTTAGATTTAGAGCTTAGAATAACACGAATCCAACGACCATGTTAAGCTAGCTCAATTTTCTATATTTTGTTAAATTTAGGAATGAAATAGATACGACAAAGCCTCCAAGTAATCCAATCTATTCCAAAATGTGTGATGCCATGCATTATGCTTCACTTATGATGTTTTAATCAATGATTCCCAATGATCAGTTTAGAATGATCATTTAAACTGATCGATAAACTTGACATGTCCGCACTAAATTGTCCATAACTTTTGATTTAGAGCTCAGGATGACATGCATACAAGCCCACGTTATGCTAGCTCAATTTTCTATAATGTGACAAAATTTTAGACTCAAATAGATACAACAAAGCCTTTAAGTAACCCAATCTATCCCAAACTATGTGATGCCATGCATTATGCTTCATGTCTAAGCCTTTACTCAAGGAGCACCAATGATCAGCTTAGAATTATCATTTGAACTGGCCAATCAACTTGACATGTCCGCACTAAATCGTCTGTAACTTTTGATTTAGAGCTCATAATGACATGAATCCAACACCCACGTTATGCTAGCTCAATTTTCTAAACTATGATAAAATTTCAGACTCAAATAGATACGACAAAGCTTCCAAGTAATCCAATTTGTCCAAAATTGTGTGATACCATGCATTATAATTCATTTATTTGCCTTACTCAATGAGAACTATTGATCCCTATAGAATGATCATTTTAGCTAGCCGATCAACTTGACATGTCAACATTAAATTTTCCGTCACTTTAGATTTAGAGTTCAGAATGACACGAATCCAACGGCCATGTCAACCTAGCTCAATTTTCTATATTTTGTTAAATTTAGGAATGAAATAGATACGACAAAGCCTCTAAGTAATCCAATCTATCCCAAACTGTGTGATGCCAAGCATTATGCTTCACTTATGATGTTTTAAATAATGATCCCCAATGATCAGTTTAGAATGATCATTTAAACTGATCGATAAACTTGACATGTCCGCACTAAATTTTCCATAACTTTTGATTTAGAGCGCAGGATGACATGAATCCAAGCCCACATTATGCTAGCTCAATTTTCTATAATGTGACAAACTTTAGACTCAAATAGATACGACAAAGCCACCAAGTAACCCAGTCTATCCCAAACTATGTGATGCCATGCATTATGCTTCATGTATAAGCCTTTACTCAATGAGAACCAATGATCAGCGTAGAATGATTAATTGAACTGGCCAATCAACTTGACATGTCCGCACTAAATCGTCCATAACTTTTTATTTAGAGCTCATAATAACATGAATCCAACACCCACGTTATGCTAGCTCAACTTTCTAAACTATGAAAAAAATTTAGACTCAAATAGATACGACAAAGCTTCCAAATAATCCAATCTATCCCAAACTGCGCGATACCATGCATTATAATTCATTTACTAGCCTTTACTCAATGAGATTCATCAATCCGTTTAGAATGATCATTTTAGCTAGCCGAATAACTTCATATTTCAACACTAAATCGTCCGTCAATTTAGATTTAGAGCGTAGAATGACACGAATCCAACGCTCATGTTAAGCTAGCTGAATTTTCTATATTGTGACAAAAATTTTGGAATGAAATAGATATGGCAAAGCCTCCAAGTAATCCAATTTATCCAATATGCGTGATGCCATGCATTATAATTAATTTATTAGCCTTTACTCAGTGAGAACCATTGATCCATTTAGATTGATCATTTTAGCTAGCCGATCAACTTGAAATGTCAACACTAAAGTTTTCGTCACTTTAGATTTTGAGGTCAGAATGACACGAATCCAACGGCCATGTTAAGGTAGCTCAATTTTCTATATTGTGACAAAATTTAGGAATGAAATAGATACGACAAAGCCTCCAAGTAATCCAATCTATCCCAAACTGCGTGATGCCATGTATTATGCTTCACTTATGAGGTTTTAATAAATGATCCCCAATGATCAGTTTAGAATGATCATTTTAATTGACCAATCAACTTGACATATCCGCACTAAATAATCCAGAACTTTTTATTTAGAGCTCAGAATGACATGAATCCAACACCCACGTTATTCTAGCTCAATTTTCTATAATGTGTCAAATTTTCAGGCTCAAATTGATACGACGAAGCCTCCAAGTAATCCCATCTATCCCAAACTGTGTGATGCCATGCATTATGCTTCACGTATAAGCCTTTACTCAATGAGCACCAAAGATCAGCTTAGAATGATCATTTGAACTAGCCAACCAACTTGACATGTCCGCACTAAATCGTATGTAACTTTTGATTTATAGCTCATAATGACATGAATAAAACACCCACATTATGATAGCTCAATTTTCTTAAGCAATGACAAAATTTCAGACTCAAATATATACGACAAAGCTTCCAAATATACCAGTCTATCTCAAACTGCGTGATATCATGCATTATAATTAATTTACTAGCCATTACTCAATGAGATTCATCAATCCGTTTAGAATGATCATTTTAGCTAGCCGAATAACTTCATATTTCAACACTAAATCATCCGTCAATTTAGATTTAGAGCGTAGAATGACACGAATCCAACGCTCATGTTAACCTAGCTGAATTTTCTATATTGTGACAAAAATTTTGGAATGAAATAGATATGGCAAAGCCTCCAAGTAATCCAATTTATCCAATCTGCGTGATGCCATGCATTATAATTAATTTATTAGCCTTTACTCAGTGAGAACCATTGATCCATTTAGATTGATCATTTTAGCTAGCCGATCAACTTGAAATGTCAACACTAAAGTTTTTGTCACTTTAGATTTTGAGGTCAGAATGACACGAATCCAACGGCCATGTTAAGCTAGCTCAATTTTCTATATTGTGACAAAATTTAGGAACGAAATACATACGACAAAGCCTCCAAGTAATCCAATCTATCCCAAACTGCGTGATGCCATGTATTATGCTTCACTTATGAGGTTTTAATCAATGATTCCCAATGATCAGTTTAGAATGATCATTTTAATTGACCAATCAACTTGACATATCCGCACTAAATAATCCATAACTTTTTATTTAGAGCTCAGAATGACATGAATCCAACGCCCACGTTATTCTAGCTCAATTTTCTATAATGTGTCAAATTTTCAGGCTCAAATTGATACGACAAGGCCTCCAAGTAATCCCATCTATCCCAAACTGTGTGATGCCATGCATTATGCTTCACGTATAAGCCTTTACTCAATGAGCACCAAAGATCAGCTTAGAATGATCATTTGAACTAGCCAACCAACTTGACATGTCCGCACTAAATCGTATGTAACTTTTGATTTATAGCTCATAATGACATGAATAAAACACCCACGTTATGCTAGCTTAATTTTCTTAAGCAATGACAAAATTTCAGACTCAAATAGATACGACAAAGCTTCCAAATATACCAGTCTATCTCAAACTGCGTGATATCATGCATTATAATTCATTTACTAGCCATTACTCAATGAGATTCATCGATCCGTTTAGAATGATCATTTTAGCTAGCCGATCAACATGATATGTCAACACCAAATCATCCGTTAATTTAGATTTAGAGCTCATAATTCCACGAATCCAACACCCATGTTAAGCTAGCTCAATTTTCTAAATTGTGACAAAATTTAGGAATGAAATAGATACGACAAAGCCTCCAAGTAATCCAATATATCCAAACATCGTGATGCCATGCATTATAATTCATTTATTAGCCTTTACTCAATGAGAACTATTGATCCCTATAGAATGATCATTTTAGCTAGCCAATAACCTTGACATGTCAACATTAAATTTTCCGTCACTTTTGATTTAGAGCTCAGAATGACATGAATCCAACGGCGATGTTAAGCTAGCTCAATTTTTTATATTGCGACAAAATTTAGGAATGAAATAGATACGACAAAGCCTCCAAATGGTCCAATCTATCCCAAACTGTGTGATGCCATGCATTATGCTTCACTTATGAAGTTTTAATCAATGATCCCCAATGATCAGTTTATAATGATCATTTTAACTGACCGATCAACTTCACATTTCCGTACTAAATCGTCCATAACTTTTGAGTTAGAACTCATAATGACTTGAATCCAACTCCCACGATATGCTAGCTCAATTTTCTATAATGTGACAAAATTTCAGACTCAAATAGATACGAGAAAGCCTCTAAGTAATCCAATCTATCCCAAACTCTGTGATGCCATGCATTATGCTTCACGTATAAGCCTTTACTCAATGAGCACCAATGATCATATTTGAATTATCATTTGAACTGGCCAATCAACTTGACATGTCCCCGTAACTTTTGATTTAGAGCTCATAATGACATGAATCCAACACCAACGTTATGCTAGCTCAATTTTCTAAACTATGACTAAATTTCATACTCAAATAGATACGACAAAGCTTCCAAATAATCCAATCTATCCCAAACTGTGTGATACCATGCATTATAATTCATTTACTAGCCCTTACTCAATGAGATTCATCAATCCGGTTAAAATGATCATTTTAGCTAGTCGATCAACTTGATATGTCAACACTAAATCGTCCGTCAATTTAGATTTCAAGCTCAGAATGACACGAATCCAACACCCATATTAAGCTAGCTCAATTTTCTATATTGTGACAAAATTTAGGAAAGAAATAGATACGAAAAGCCTCCAAGTAATCATATCTATCCAAACTGCGTGATGTCATGCATTATAATTCATTTATTAGCCTTTACTCAATGACAACCATTGATCCGTTTAGAATCATTAATTTAGCTGGCTGATCAACTTGACATGTCAACACTAAATTTTTCGTCACTTTAGATTTAGAGCTCAAAATTACACGAATCCAACGGCCATGTTAAACTAGCTCTATTTTCTATATTGTGACAAAATTTAGGAATGAAATAGATATGACAAAGCCTCCAAGTAATCCAATCTATCCCAAACTGCATGATGCCATGCATTATGCTTCATTTATGAGGTTTTAATCAATGATCCCTAATGACCAGTTTAGAATGATCATTTTAAACGACCGATCCACTTGATATGTCCGCACTAAATCGTCCATAACTTTTGATTTAGAGATCATAATGACATGAATCCAAACCCCACGCTATGCTAGCTCAATTTTCTGTAATGTGACAAAATTTCAGACTCAAATAGATACGACAAAGCCTCCAAGTAATCCAATGTATCCAGACTGCATGATGCCATGCATTATGCTTCACTCATAAGCCTTTACTCAACGAGCACCAGTGATCAGCTTAGAATGATCATTTTAATTGGCCAATCAACTTGACATGTCCACACTAATTCGTCCGTAACTTTTGATTTCAAGCTTAGAATGACATGAATCCAACGCCCACATTATGCTAGCTCAATTTTCTATACTATGAAAAATTTTCAAAATCAAATGGGTACGACAACGATTCCAAATAATCCTATCTATCCCAAATTACGTGATGCTATGCATTATAATTCATTTATTAGCCTTTACTTAATGAGAACCATTGATCCGTTTAGAATGATCATTTTAGCTAGCCGATCAACTTGACAAGTCAAAAGTAAATCATCCGACACTTTAGATTTAGACCTCAGAATGACATGTCCGCACTAAATCATCCATAACTTTTGATTAAGAGCTCATAATAACATGAATCCAACGCCCACATTATGCTAGCTCAATTTTCTATATTGTGACAAAATTTAGGAATCAAATAGATATGACAAAGCCTCCAAGTAATCCAATCTATCCCAAACTGCGTGATGCCATACATTATGCTTCACTTATGAGGTTTTTATCAATGAGTCCCAATGATCAGTTTAGAATGATCATTTCAATTTGACTTGTCACACTAAATCATCCACAACTTTTGATTTATAGCTCAGAATGACATGAATCCAATGCCCAGGTTATCCTAGCTCAATTTTCTGTAATGTGACAAAATTTCAGACTCAAATAGATACGACAAAGCCTCCAAGTAATCCAATCTATCCCAAACTCCTTGATGCCATGGATTATGCTTCACTTATTAGCCTATACTCAATGAGCACCAGTGATCAGCTTAGAATGATCATTTCAACTGTCCAATCGACTTGACATGTCCACACTAATTCGTACGTAGCTTTTGATTTAGAGCTTAGAATGACATGAATCCAACGCCCATGTTATGCTATCTCAATTATCTATACTATGAAAAAATTTCAAAATCAAATAGATACGACAAAGCTTCCAAATAATCCAATCTATCCCAAATTGCATGATACTATATATGCATTATAATTCATTTATAGCCTTTACTCAATGAGAACCATTGATCTATTTAGAATGATCATTTTAGCTAGCCGATCAACTTGACATGTCAAAAGTAAATAATCCGACACTTTTTAGATTTAGAGCTCCGAATGACACGAATCCAACGCCCATGTTAAACTAGCTCAATTTTCTATATTGTTACAAAATTTAGGAATGAAATAGATACGACAAAGGCTCCAAGTAATCCAATCTATCTCAAACTGCGTGATGCCATGCATTATGTTTCACGTATGAGGTTTTTATCAATGGGGCCCAATGATAAGTTTAGAATGATCATTTTAACTTGCCGATCAACTTGACATGTCCGCACTAAATCGTCCATAACTTTTGATTTGTAGCTCAGAATGACATGAATCCAATGCCCATGTTATGCTAGCTCAATTTTCTATAGTGTGACAAAATTTCAGACTCAAATAGATACAACAAAGACTCCAAGTAATCCAATCTATAACAAACTGTGAGATGCCATGCATTATGCTTCACTTATAAGCCTTTGCTCAATGAGCACCAATGAACAGCTTTGAATGATCATTTGAACTGGCCAATCAACTTGATATGTCCCCCCTAAATCCTCCAAAACTTTTGATTTAGAGCTCATAATGACATGAATCCAACACCCACATTATGCTAGCTCAATTGTCTAAACTATGACAAAATTTCAGACTCAAATAGATATGGCAAAGCCTCCAAGTAATCCAATGTATCCCAAACTGCGTGATGCCATGCATTATGCTTCACACATAAGCCTTTACTCAACGAGCACCAGTGATCAGCTTAGAATGATAATTTGAATTGGCCAATCAACTTGACATGTCCACACTAATTCGTCTGTAACTTTTGACTTACAGCTTAGCATGACATGAATCCAGCGCTCACGTTATGCTAGCTCAATTTTTTATACTATGAAAAATTTTCAAAATCAAATAGGTAAGAAAACGCTTCCAAATAATCCAATCTATCCCAAATTTCGTGATAGTATGCATTATAATTCATTTATTAGCGTTTACTCTATGAGAACCATTGATCTGTTTAGAATGATCATTTTAGCCAGCCGATCAACTTGACATGTCAAAAGTATATCATCCGACACTTTAGATTTAGAGCTCCGAATGACACGAATCCAACGCCCATGTTAAACTAGCTCAATTTCTATATTGTGCCAAAATTTAGGAATGAAATAGATACGAAAAAGCCTCCAAGTAATCCAATATATATCAAACTGCATGATGTCATGCATTATGCTTCCCTTAAGAGGTTTTGATCAATGATACCCAATGATCAGTTTAGAATGATCATTTTAACTGGCCGATCAACTGGACATGTCCGCACTAAATCGTCCATAACTTTTGATTTAGAGCTTAGAATGACATGAATCCAATGCCCACGTTATGATAGGCCAATTTTCTTTGCTGTGACAATTTGGGGATGAAATAGATATGACAAAGCCTCCAAGTAATCCAATCTACCTCAAACTACGTGATGCCATGCATTATGCTTCACGTATGAGGTTTTTATCAATGAGGCCCAATGATAAGTTCAGAATGATCATTTTAACTTGCCGATCAACTTGACATGTTCGCACTAAATCGTCCATAACTTTTGATTTATAGCTCAGAATGACATGAATCCAATGCCCAAGTTATGCTATCTCCATTTTCTATAATGTGACAAAATTTCAGACTCAAATAGATTCAACAAAGCCTCCAAGTAATCCAATCTATCACAAACTGTGAGATGCCATGCATTATGCTTCACTTATAAGCCTTTACTCAATGAGCACCAATGATCAGCTTTGAATGATAACTTGAACTGGCCACTCAACTTGACACGTCCGCACTAAATCCTCCGAAACTTTTGATTTAGAGCTCATAATGACTTGAATCCAATACCCACATTATGCTAGCTCAATTTTCTAAACTATGGCAAAATTTCAGACTCAAATAGATACTACAGGTCTTCCAAATAATCCAATCTATCCCGAACTGCGTGATACCATGCATTATAATTCATGTACTAGCCTTTACTCAATGAGATTCATCAATCCGGTTAAAATGATCATTTTAGCTAGTCGATCAACTTGATATGTCAACACTAAATCGTCCGTCAATTTAGATTTAGAGTTCAGAATGACACGAATCCAACGCCCATGGTAAGCTAGCTCAATTTTCTATATTGTGACAAAATTTAGGAAAGAAATAGATACGAAAAAGCCTCCAAGTAATTATATATATCCAAACTGCGTGATGTCATGCATTATAATTCATTTATTAGCCTTTACTCAATGAGAACCATTGATCCATTCCTAATGATCAATTTAGCTGGCCGATCAACTTGACATGTCAACACTAAATTTTTCGTCACTTTAGATTTAGAGCTCAAAATTACACGAATCCAACGGCCATGCTAAACTAGCTCTATTTTCTATATTGTGACAAAATTTAGAATGAAATAGATACGGCAAAGCCTCCAAGTAATCCAATCTATCCCAAACTACATGATGCCATTCATTATGCTTCATTTATGAGGTTTTAATCAATGATCCCTAATGGCCAGTTTAGAATGATCATTTTAAATGACAGATCAACTTGATATGTCCGCACTAGATCGTCCATAACTTTTGATTTAGAGATCATAATGACATGAATCTAAACCCCACGCTATGCTAGCTCAATTTTCTATAATGTGACAAAATTTCAGACTCAAATAGAAACGACAAAGCCTCCAAGTAATCCAATGTATCCCAAACTGCGTGATGCCATGCATTATGCTTCACTCATAAGCCTTTACTCAACGAGCATCAGTGATCAGCTTAGAATGATCATTTGAATTGGCCAATCAACTTGACATGTCCACACTAATTCGTCCATAACTTTTGATTTCAGGCTTAGAATGACGTGAATCCAACGCCCACGTTATGCTAGCTCAATTTTCTATACTATGAAAATTTTTCAAAATCAAATAGGTACGAAAACGATTCCAAATAATCCAATCTATCCCAAATTACGTGATACTATGCATTATAATTCATTTATTAGCCTTTACTTAATGAGAACCATTGATCCGTTTAGAATGATCATTTGAGCTAGCTGATCAACTTGACAAGTCAAAAGTAAATCATCCGACACTTTAGATTTAGACCTCAGAATGACACGAATCAAATCCCCATGTTGAACTAGATCAATTTTCTATATTTTCTCAAAATTTAGGAATGAAATAGATATGAAAAGGCCTCCAAGTGATCCAATATATCCAAAACTGCATGATTTCATACATTATGCTTCACTTATGAGGTTTTAATCAATGAGCACCAATGATCAGTTTAGAATGATCATTTTAGCTGGCCGATCAATTGTACATGTCCGCACTAAATCGTCCATAACTTTTGATTAAGAGCTCATAATAACATGAATCCAACGCCCACATTATGCTAGCTCAATTTTCTATATTGTGACAAAATTTAGGAATGAAATAGATACGACAAAGCTTCCAAGTAATCCAATCTATCCCAAACTGCATGATGCCATGCATTATGCTTCACTTATGAGGTTTTTATCAATGAGCCCCAATGATCAGTTTAGAATGATCATTTTAACTGGCCGAGCAGCTTGACTTGTCACACTAAATCATCCATAACTTTTGATTTATAGCTCAGAATGACATGAATTCAATGCCCAGGTTATCCTAGCTCAATTTTCTGTAATGTGACAAAATTTCAGACTCAAATAGATACGAAAAAGCCTCCAAGTAATCCAATCTATCCCAAACTCCTTGATACCATGCATTATGCTTCACTTATTAGCCTATACTCAATGAGCACTAGTGATCAGCTTAGAATGATCATTTGAACTGTCCAATCGACTTGACATGTCCACACTAATTCGTACGTAACTTTTAATTTAGAGCTTAGAATGACATGAATCCAATGCCCATGTTATGCTAGCTCAATTATCTATACTATGAAAAAATTTCAAAATCAAATAGATACGACAAAGCTTCCAAATAATCCAATCTATTCCCAAATTGCATGATACTATGCATTATAACTCATTTATAAGCCTTTACTCAATGAGAACCATTAATCTATTTAGATTGATCATTTTAGCTAGCCGATAAACTTGACATGTCAAAACTAAATCATCCGACACTTTAGATTTAGAGCTGCGAATGACACGAATCCAATGCCCATGTTAAACTAGCTCAATTTTCTATATTGTGACAAAATTTAGGAATGAAATAGATACGACAAAGCCTCCAAGTAATGCAATCTATCTCAAACTGCGTGATGCCATGCATTATGTTTTGCGTATGAGGTTTTTATCAATGAGGCCCAATGATAAGTTTAGAATGATCATTTTAACTTGCCGATCAACTTGACATGTCCGCACTAAATCGTCCATAGCTTTTGATTTATAGCTCAGAATGACATGAATCCAATGCCCATGTTATGCTAGCTCAATTTTATATAGTGTGACAAAATTTCAGACTCAAATAGATACAACAAAGCCTCCAAGTAATCCAATATATAACAAACTGTGAGATGCCATGAATTCTGCTTCACTTATCAGCCTTTACTCAATGAGCACCAATGATCAGCTTTGAATGATCATTTGAACTGGCCAATCAACTTGACATGTCCGCCCTAAGTCCTCCAAAACTTTTGATTTAGAGCTCATAATGACATGAATCCAACACCCACATTATGCTAGCTCAATTGTCTAAACTATGGCAAAATTTCACACTCAAATAGATACTACAGGGCTTCCAAATAATCCAATCTATCCCAAACTGCGTGATACCATGCATTATAACTCATTTACTAGCCTTTATTCAATGAGATTCATCGATCCATTTAGAATGATCATTTGAGCTAGCCGATCAACTTTATATGTCAACACTAAATCGTCCGTCAATTTAAATTTAGAGCTCAGAATGACAGGAATCCAACGCCCATGTTAAGCTAGCTCAAGTTTCTATATTGAAAAAATTTAGGAATGAAATAGATACGACAAAGCGTCCAAGTAATCCAATCTATCCGAAGTGCGTGATGTCATGCATTATAATTCATTTATTAGCCTTTACTCAATGAGAACCATTGATCCGTTTAGAATGATCATTTTAGCTGGCCGATCAACTTGACATGTCAACACTAAATTTTCTGTCACTTTAGATTTAGAGCTCAGAATGACACGAACCCAACGACCATGTTAAGCTAGCTCAATTTTCTATATTGTGACAAAATTTAGGAATGAAATAGATATGACAAAGCCTCCAAATGATCCAATCTATCCCAAACTGTGTGATGCCATGCATTATGCTTTACTTATGAAGTTTTAATCAATGATCCCCAATGATCAATTTATAATGATCATTTTAACTGACCGATCAACTTGACATTTTCACACTAAATCGTCCATAACTTTTGAGTTAGAGATCAGAATGACTTGAATCCAACTCCCACGATATGGTAGCTCAAGTTTCTATTATGTGACAAAATTTCAGTCTCAATTAGATACGACAAAGTCTCTAAGTAATCCAATCCAGCCCAAACTCTGTGATGCCATGCATTATGCTTCATGTATAAGCCTTTACTCAATGAGCACCAATGATCAGATTAGTATTATCATTTGAACTGACCAATCAACTTGACATTTCCATACTAAATCGTCCGTAAGTTTTGACTTAGAGCTCATAATGACATGAATCCAACACCCACGTTATGCTAGCTCAATTTTCTAAACTATGACAAAATTCGTGACTCAACTAGATACGGCAAAGCTTAAAAATAATCCATTATATCCCAAACTGCGTGATACCATGCATTATAATTCGTTTACTAGCCTTTACTCAACGAGATTCATCGATCCGGTTAAAATGATCATTTTAGCTAGTCGATCAACTTGATATGTCAACACTAAATCGTCTGTCAATTTAGATTTAGAGCTCAGAATGACACGAATCCAACGCCCATGTTAAGCTAGCTCAGTTTTCTATATTGTGACAAAATTTAGGAAAGAAATAGATACGAAAAAGCCTCCAAGTAATCATATCTATCCAAACTGCGTAATGTCATGCATTATAATTCATTTATTAGATTTTACTCGATGAGAACCATTGATCCGTTTAAAATGATCAATTTAGCTGGCCGATCAACTTGACATGTCAACACTAAATTTTTCGTTACTTTAAATTTAGAGCTCAAAATGACAAGAATCCACCAGCCATGTTAAACTAGCTCTATTTTCTATATTGTGATAAAATTTAGGAACGAAAGAGATACGACAAAGCCTCTAAGTAATCCAATCTATCCCAAACTGTGTGATGCCATGCATTATGATTCACTTATGAGGTTTTAATCAATGATCCCCAATGACCAGTTTAGAATGATCATTTTAAATGACCGATCAACTTGATATGTCCGCACTAAATCGTCCATAAATTTTGATTTAAAGAACATAATGACATGAATCCAAACCCCACGCTATGCTAGCTAAATTTTCTATAATGTGACAAAATTTCAGACTCAAATAGATACGACAAAGCCTCCAAGTAATCCAATGTATCCCAAACTGCGTGATGCCATGCATTGTGCTTCACTCATAAGCCTTTACACAACGAGCACCAGTGATCAGCTTAGAATGATAATTTGAATTGGCCAATCAACTTGACATGTCCACACTAATTCGTCTGTAACTTTTGATTTACAGCTTAGAATGACATGAATCCAGCGCTCACGTTATGCTAGCTCAATTTTCTAACCTATGAAAAAATTTCAAAATCAAATAGGTAAGAAAACGCTTCCAAATAATCAAATCTATCCCAAATTTCGTGATACTATGCATTATAACTCATTTATTAGCCTTTACTTAATGAGAACCATTGATCCGTTTAGAATGATCATTTTAGCTAGCCGATCAACTTGACAAGTCAAAAGCAAATCATCTGACACTTTAGATTTAGAGCTCAAAATGACACGGATCAAATGCCCATGTTGAACTAGATCAATTTTCTATATTTTCTCAAAATTTATGAATGAAATAGATACGAAAAAGCATCCAAGTAATCCAATATATCCCAAACTGCATGATGCCACTCATTATGCTTCACTTATGAGGTTTTAATCAATGAGCACCAATGATCAGTTTAGAATGATCATTTTAACTGGCCGATCAATTGGACATGTCCGCACTAAATCGTTCATACTTTTTGATTAAGAGCTCAAAATAACATGAATCCAACACCCACATTATGCTAGCTCAATTTTCTATATGGTGACAAAATTTAGGAATGAAATAGATACGACAAAGCCTCCAAGTAATCCAATCTATCCCAAACTGCGTGATGCCATGCATTATGCTTCACTTATGAGGTTTTAATCAATGAGCCCAATGAACAGTTTAGAATGATCATTTTAACTGGCCGAACAACTTGACTTGTCACAATAAATCATCCATAACTTTTGATTTATAGCTCAGAATGACATGAATCCAATGCCCAGGTTATGCTAGCTCAATTTTCTGTAATGTGACAAAATTTCAGACTCAAGTAGATACGACAAAGCCTCCAAGTAATCCAATCTGTCCCAAACTCCGTTATGCCATGCATTATGCTTCACTTATAAGCCTTTACTCAATGAGCCCCAATGATCAGTTTAGAATGACCATTTTAACTGGACGATCATCTTGACATGTCCGCACTAAATAGTTCATAACTTTTGACTTATAGCTCAGAATGACATGAATCCAACGCCCAGGTTATGCTAGCTCAATTTTCTATAATGTGACAAAAATCCAAAATCAAATAGATACAAAAAAGCTTCCACGTAATCCAATCTATTCCAAATTGCGTTATTCCATGCATTATAATTCATTTATTAGCCTTTACTCAATCAGAACCATTGATCCGTTTAGAATGATCATTTTATCTAGCCGATCAACTTGACATATCAACACTAAATCATCTGTCACTATAGATTTAAAGCTCATAATGACATGAATCCAACGCCCATGTTAAAATAGCTCAATTTTTTATATTGTGACAAAATTTAGGAATGAAATAGATATGAAAAAGCCTCCAACTAATCCAATATTTCCCAAACTGCATGATGCCATGCATTATGCTTCACTTATAATTCTTTACTCAATGAGTACTAGTGATCAGCTTAGAATGATCATTTGAACTGAGCAATCAACTTGACATGTCCACACCAATTTGTCCATAACTTTTGATTTAGAGTTTAGAATAATATGAATCCAACGCCCACATTATGCTAGGTCAATTTTCTATAATATGAAAAAATTTCAAAATCAAATGGATACGCAAAGCTTAGAATTAATCCAATATATCCTAAATTGTGTGATACCATGCATTAAAATTCATTTATTAGCCTTTATTCAATGAGAACCATTGATCCGTTTAGAATGATCATTTCAGCTAGCCAATCAACTTGACATGTCAAAAGTAAATCATCCGTCACTTTATATTTAGGACTCAGAAAGACACGAATCCAACGCCCATGTTAAACTACCTAAATTTTCTATATTGTGACAAAGTTTAGGAATGAAATATATACGAAAAGCCTCCAAGTAATCCAATATATCCCAAACTGGGTGATGCCATGCATTATGCTTCACTTATGAGGTTTTAATCAATGAGCCACAATTATCAGTTTAGAATGATTATTTTAACTGCCCGATCAACTTGACATTTCCGCACTAAATCGTCCATAACTTTTGATTTATAGCTCAGAATGACATGAATCCAACGCCCAGGTTATGATAGCTCAATTTTCTATAACGTGAAAAAATTTCAGACTGAAATAAATACGAAAATGCCTGCAAGTAATCCAATTTAACCCAAACTGCATGATGCCATGCATTATGCTTCACTTATAAGCTTTTACTCAATGAGCACCAGTGATCAGCTTAGAATGATCATTTGAACTAGCCAATAAACTTGATATGTCCACACTAATTCGTCCGTAACTTTTGATTTAAAGCTTAGAATAACATGAATCCAACGCCCACGTTATGGTACATAAATTTTCTATAATACGAAAAAATTTCAAAATCAAATGGATACGCAATAATTACAATTAATCCAATATATCCCAAATTGCATGATACCATGCATAAAAATTCATTTATTAGCCTTTACTCAATGAGACTATTGATCCGTTCAGAATGATCATTTTATCTAGCCGATCAACTTGACATGTCAAAAGTAAATAATCCATCCCTTTAGATTTAGAGCTCAAAATGACACGAATCCAACGCCCATGTTAAACTAGCTCAATTTTCTATATTGTGACAATATTTAGGAATGAAATAGATACGAAAAAGCCTCCAAGTAATCCAATATATCCCAAACTGCATGATGCGATGCATTATGCTTCACCTATTAGGTTTTAGTCCATAAGCACCAATGATCAGTTTAGAATGATCATTTTAACTGGCCGATCAACTGGACATTTCCACACTAAATCGTCCATACCTTTTGATTTAGAGCTCAGAATCACATGAATCCAACGCCCACGTTATGCTAGCTCAATTTTCTATATTGTGACAAAATTTAGGAATTAAATAGATACGACAAAGCCTCCTTATAACCCAATATATCCCAAACTGCGTGATGCCATGCAATTATGAGATTTTAGTCAATGAGCAGCAATGATCAGTTTAGAATGATCATTTTTTAACTCGCCGTTCAACTTGACATGTCCGCACTAAATTATTCATAACTTTTGATTCATAACTCGGAATGACATGAATCCAATGCCCATGATATGCTAGCTCAATTTTCTATAATGTGACAAAATTTCAGACTCAAATAAATACGACAAACCCTCCAAGTAATCCAATGTGTCCCAAACTGCGTGGTGCCATGCATTACGCTTCGCTTATAAGCCTTTTCTCAATGAGCACCAGTGATCAGCTTAGCATGATCATTTGAACTGGTCAATCAACTTGACATGTCCACAATAATTGGTCTGTAACTTTTGATTTAAAGCTTAGAATAACATGAATCCAACGCCCACGTTATGCTACGTCAATTTTCTATAATATGAAAAGTTTTTGAAATCAAATGGATACGCAAAGCTTACAATTAATCCAATATATCCCAAATTGCGTGATACCATGCATTAAAATTCATTTATTAGCCTTTAGTCAATGAGAACCATTGATCCGTTTAGAATGATCATTTTAGCTAGCCGATCAACTTGATATGTCAAAAGTAAATCATCCGTCCCTTTAGATTTAGAGCTCAGAATGACACGAATCCAATGACCATGATAAACTAGCTCAATTTTCTATATTGTGACAAAATTTAGGAATGAAATAGATAAGAAAAAGCCTCCAAGTAATCCAATATATCCCAAACTGCATGATGTCATGCATTATGCTTCACTTATGAGCTTTTAATTAATAAGCACCAATGATCACTTTAGAATGATCATTTTAGCTGGCCGATCAACTGGACATGTCCGCACTAAATCGTCCATAACTTGTGATTTAGAGCTCAGAATCGCATGAATCCAACACACATGTTATGCTAACTCAATTTTCTATACTGTGACGAAATTTCGGAATTAAATAGATATGACAAAGCCTAAAATAATCCAATATATCCCAAACTGCGTGATGCCATGCACTATGCTTCACTTATGAGATTTTCGTCAATGAGCACCAATGATCAGTTTAGAATGATCATTTTAACTGGCCGTTCAACTTAACATGTCTGCACTAAATCCTCCATAACTTTTGGATTTATAACTCAGAATGACATGAATCCAACATCCAGGATATGGTAGCTCATTTTTCTATATTGTGACAAAATTTCAGACTCAAATAGATACGACAATGCATACAAGTAATTAATTCTATCGCAAATTCTGTGATGCCATGCATTATGCTTCACTTATAACCCTTTACTCAATGAGCACCAGTGATAAGCTAACAGTGATCATTTGAGTTGGCCAATCAACTTGACATTTCCACACTTATTCGTCCATAACTTTTGATTTAGAGCTTAGAATGACATGAATCCAACGCCCACATTATGCTACCTTAGAATGAGAACCATTGATCTGTTTAGAATGATCATTTTAGCTAGCCGATCAACTTGACATGTCAACACTAAATTATCCGTCAGCTTAGATTTAGAGCTCAGAATGACACGAATCCAACGCCTATGTTAGATTAGCTCAATTTTCTATATTGTGACAAAATTTAGGATTGAAATAGATACGAAAAATGCCTCCAAATAATCCAGTATATCCTTCATTTATGAGGTTCTAATCAATGAGCACCAATGATCAGTTTAGAATGATCGTTTTAACTGGCCGTCCGCACTAAATCGTCCATAACATTTGATTTAGAGCTCAGAATGACATGAATCCAACGCCCACGTTATGCTAACCCAATTTTCTATATTGTGACAAAATTTAGGAATGAAATAGATATGACAAAGCCTTAGAGTAATCCAATCTATCCCAAACTGCGTGATGCCATCCATTTTGCTTCACTTATGAGGTTTTAATCAATGAGCCACACCGATCAGTTTAGAATGATCATTTTAACTGGCCGATCAACTAGACAAGTCTGCACTAAATCATCCATAACTTTTGATTTATAGCTCAGAATGACATGAATCCAACGGCCATGTTATGCTAGCTCAATTTTCTATAATGTTACAAAATTTCAGATCAAATAGATACGACAAAGCCTCCACATAATCCAATCTATCCGAAACTGTATGATGCCATGCATTATACTTTACTTATGAGGTTTTAATCAATGAGTCCCAATGATCAGTTTAGAATGATCATTTTAACTAGCCGATCAACTTGACATGTCTGCACTAAATCGTCCATAACTATTTAGAGCTCAGAATGACATGAACCCAACGTCCTGGTTATGCTAGCTCAATTTTCTATAATGTGACAAAATTTTAAACTAAAATCAATACGACAAAGTATCCAAGTAATCCCATCAATCCCAAATTGCGTGATGCCAGGCATTATGCTTCACTTATAAGCCTTTACTCAATGAGCACTAGTGATATGCTTAGAATGATAATTTGAACTTGCCAATAAACTTGACATGTCCACAGTAATTCGTCCTTAACTTTTGATTTAGAGCTTAGAATGACATGAATCCAACGCCCACGTTATGCTAGCTCAATTTTATATACTATAACAAATTTTCAAAATCAAATAGATACGACAAAGCTTCCAAGTTGTCCAATCTATCCCAAATTGCATGATACCATGCATTATAATTCAATTATTAGCCTTTACTCAATGAGAACCATTGATCCGTTTAGAATGATCATTTTAGCTAGCCGATCAACTTGACATGTCAACACTAAATCATCCTTCACTTTAGATTTATAGCTCCGAATGACATGAATCCAACACCCATGTTAAACTAGATCAATTTCCTATATTGTGACCAAATTTCGGAATGAAATAGATATGAAAAAGCCTCCAAGTTATCCAATATTTCCGAAACTGCGTGATGCCATGCATTATGCTTCACTTATGAGGTTTTAATCAATAAGCACCAATGATCAGTTTAGAATGATCATTTTAAATGGCCGATCAACTGGACATGTCCGCACTAAATCATCCATAACTTTTGATTTAGACCTCAGAATCACTGGAATCCAACGCCCACGTTACGCTAGATCAATTTTCTATATTGTTACAAAATTTCAAACTCAAATAGATACGACAAATCCTCCAAGTAATCCAATCTATCCCAAACTGCGTGATGCCATGCATTATGCTTCACTTATGAGGTTTTAATCAATGAGCACCAATGATCAGTTTAGAATGATCATTTGGACTGCCCAATAAACTTGACATGTCCATTTTAAATCGTTCTTAACTTTATTTTAGAGCTTAGAATGACATGAATCCATCGCCAACGTTATGCTAGCTCAATTTCTATACGATGACAAATTTTCAAAATCAAATAGATATGACAAAGCTTCCAAGTTATCCAATCTATCCCAAATTGCATGATACCATGCATTATAATTCAATTATTAGCCTTTACTCAATTAGAACCATTGATCCGTTTAGAATAATCATTTTAGCTAGCCGATCAACTTGACATGTCAACACTAAATCATCCTTCACTTTAGATTTATAGCTCCGAATGACACGAATCCAACACCCATGTTAAACTAGATCAATTTTCTATATTGTGACAAAATTTCGGAATGAAATAGATATGAAAAAGCCTCCAAGTTATCCAATATTTCCGAAACTGCGTGATGCAATGCATTGTGCTTCACTTATGAGGTTTTAATCAATAAGCACCAATGATCAGTTTAGAATGATCATTTTAACTGGCCGATCAACTGAACATGTCTGCACTAAATCATCCATGACTTTTGATTTAGACCTCAGAATCACTGGAATCCAACACCCACGTTACGCTAGATCAATTTTCTATATTGTGACAAAATTTCAAACTCAAATAGATACGACAAAGCCTCCAAGTAATCCAATCTATCCCAAACTGCGTGATGCCATGCATTATGCTTCACTTATGAGGTTTTAATAAATGAGCACCAATGATCAGTTTAGAATGATCATTTGGACTGCCCAATAAACTTGACATGTCCATTTTAAATCGTTTTTAACTTTATTTTAGAGCTTAGAATGACATGAATCCATCGACAACGTTATGCTAGCTCAATTTCTATACGATGGCAAATTTTCAAAATCAAATAGATACGAAAAAGCTTACAAGTAATCTAATCAATCCCAAATTGCATGATACTATGCATTATAATTCATTTATTAGCCTTTACTCAATGAGAACCATTGATCCGTTTAGAATGATCATTTTAGCTAGCCGATCAACTTGACATGTCAACACTAAATCATCCATCACTATAGATTTAGAGCTCAGAATGACACGAATCCAACGCCAATGTTAAACTAGCTCAATTTTTTATACTGTGACAAAATTTAGGTATGAAATATATACAAAAAGCCTCTAAGTAATCCAATATATCCCAAACTATATGATGCCATGCATTATGCTTCACTTATGAGGTTTTAATCAATGAGCACCAGTGATCAGTTTAGAATGATCATTTTAACTGGCCGATCAACTGGAAATGTGTACACTAAATCATCCATAACTTATGATTTAGAGCTCTGAGTGACTGGAATCCAACGCCCATGTTATGCAGTAAATTTGCTATATTTTGACAAAATTTGAGACTCAAATAGCTACCACAAAGCCTCCAAGTAATCATATCTATCCCAAACTGTGATGCTATGCATTATGCTTCACTTATAAGCCTTTACTCATTGAGCACCAGTGATCACCTTAAAATGATCCTTTGAACTGGCCAATACACTTGACCTGTCCACACTAAATTGTATGTAACTTTTGATTTTTAGCTCATAATGACATGAATCCAACGCCCACATTATGCTAGCTCAATTTTCTGTACTATGACAAATTTTCAAAATCAAATAGATACGACAAAGCTTCCAAGTAATCCAACCTATCCCAAACTGCATAGCATGCATTATAATTCATTTATTAGCCTTTACTCAATGAGAACCATTGATCCGTTTAGCATGGCCATTTTAGCTAGCCGATCAACTTGACATGTGAACACTAAATCATCCGTCACTTTAGATTTAGAGCTCAGAATGACACGAATCCAACGGCCATGTTAAATTAGCTCAAGTTTCTAAATTGTGCAATGAAATAGATGCGACAAAGCCTGTAAGTAATCCAATCTATCCAAACTGCGTGATGTCATGCATTATAATTCATTTATTAGCCTTTCCTCAATGAGAACCATTGATCCGTTTAGAATGATCAATTTAGCTAGCCGATCAACTTGTGATGTGACCACTAAATCGTCTGTCACTTTAGATTTAGAGCTCAGAATGACACGAAAAGGAAATAGATGTGATGTGACCACTAAATCCTACGGCCATGATAAGCTAGCTAAATTTTCTATAATGTGAAAAAATTTAGGAAGGAAATAGATACAAAAAGGCCTCCAAATAATCCAATATATCCCAAACTGTGTGATGTCATGCATTATGCTTCACTAATGTGGTTTTAATCAATGAGCCCCAATGATCAGTTTACAATGATCATTTTAACTGGCCGATCAACTTGATATGTCCACACTAAATCGTCCATAACTTTTGATTTAGAGCTCAGAATGACATGAATCCAATGTCCACATTATGCTAGCTCAGTTTTCTATATTGTGACAAAATTTAGGAGTGAAATAGATACGACAAAGCCTCCAAGTAATCCAATCTATCCCAAACTGCGTGATGCATTATGCTTCACTTATGAGGTTTTAATCAATGAGCCCCAATGATCACTTTAGAATGATCATTTTAACTGGCCGATCAACTTGACATGTCCACACTAAATCATCTATAACTTTTTATTTAGAGCTTAGAATGACATGAATCCAATGCCCACATTATGCTACCTCAATTTTATATACGATGAAAAATTTTCAAAATCAAATAGATAAGACAAAGCTTCCAAGTAATCCAATCTATCCCAAATTGCGTGATACCATGCATTATAATTCATTGATCCGTTTAGATCAACTTGACATGTCAACACTAAATCCTCCGTCACTTTAGATTTAGAGCTGAGAATTACACGAATCCAACGCCCACGTTAAGCTAGCTTCATATTCTATATCGTGACAAAATTTAGGAATGAAATAGTATACGAAAAAGCCTCCAGGAAATCCAATCTATCACAAACTGCGTGATGCCATGCATTATGCTTCACTTATGAGGTTTTAATCAATGAGCCCCAATGATCACTTTAGAATGATCATTTTAACTGGCCGATCAACTTGACATGTCCGCACAAAATCTTCCATAACTTTTTATTTAGAGGTTAGAATGGCATGAATCCAATACCCACATGATGCTAGCTCAATTTTCTATATTGTTACAAAATTTAGGAATGAAATAGATACGAAAAAGCCTTCAGGTAATCCAATCTATCCAAACTGCGTGATATCATGCATTATGCTTCTCTTATGTGGTTTTAATCAATGAGCCCCAATGGTCAGTTTATAATGATCATTGTAACTGGCCGATGAACTTGATATGTCCACAATAAATCGTCAATTACTTTTGTTTAGAGCTCAGAGTGACATGAATCCAATGCTCACATTATGCTAGCTCAATATTCTATATTGTGATATAATTTCAGACTCAAATAGATACGACAAAGCTTCCAAGTAATCCAATCTATCCCAAAATGCGTGATGTCTTGCATTATAATTCATTTGTTAGCCTTTACTCAATAAGAACCATCAATCTGTTTAGAATGATCATTTTAGCTAGCCGATCAACTTGACATGTCAACACTAAATCCTCCGTCAGTTTAGATTTAGAGTTCAGAGTGACACGAATCCAACGCCCACGTTAAGCTAGCTCAATTTTCTATATTTTGACCAAATTAAGGAATGCAATAGATACGACAAAGCCTCCAAATAATCCAATCTATCCCAAACTGTGTGATGCCATGCATTATGCTTCACTTATGAGGTTTTAATCAATGAGCACCAATGATCAGTTTAGAAGTATCATTTTAACTGGCCGATCAAATTGACATGTCCGCACTAAATCGTCCATAACTTTTGATTTAGAGCTCAGAATGACATGAATCCAACGCCAATGTTATGATAGCTCAATTGTCTATACTATGACAAATTTTCAGACTCAAATAGATACGACAAAGCTTAGAGGTAATCCAATCTATCCCAAACTGCATGATTCCATCCATTATAATTCCTTTATTGGCATTTACTCAATGAGAACGATCGATCGGTTTAGAATAATCATTTTAGCTTGCCGATCAACTTGACATGTCAACACAAAAGCGTCCGTCAATTTTAATTCAGAGCTCAAAATGACACGAATCCACAGCCAATGTTAAGATATCTCAATTTTCTATATTGTGACAAAATTTAGGAATGAAATAGATACGACAAAGCCTCCAAATAATCCAATATATCCCAAATTGCATGATGTCATGCATTGCAATTCATTTATTAGCCTTTACTCAACGAGAACCATTGATCCGTTTAGAATGATCATTTTAGCTAGCCGATCAACTTGACATGTCAATACTAAATCGTCCATCACTTAAGATTTAAAGCTCAGAATGACACGTATCCAACGCCCGTTTTAATCTAGTTCAATTTTCTATATTGCGACAAAAATTAGGCATGAAATAGATACGACAAAGCATCCAAGTAATCCAATCTATCCCAAACTGCGTGATGCCATGCATTATGCTTCACTTATGAGGTTTTAATCAATGAGCACCAGTGGTCAGTTTAGAATTATCAATTTAACTGGTCGATCAACTTGCCATGTCTACACAAAATCGTCTATAACTTTTGATTTATAACTCAGAATGACATGAATCCAACGCCCACGTTATGATAGCTTAATTTTCTTTATTGTGACAAAATTTCAGATGCAAATAGATACGACAAAACCTCCAGGTAATCCAGTCTATCCCAAAATGTGTGATGCCATGCATTATGCTTAACTTATAAGCCTTTACTCAATGAGCACCAATGATCAGCTTAGAACGATCATTTAAATTGGCCAATCAACTTGGCATGTCGGAACTAATTCCTCCGTAACTTTTGATTTAGAGCTTAGAATGACATGAATCCAATGTCCACGTTATGCTAGCTCAATTTTTTTATAATATGACAAATTTTCAGACTCAAGTAGATACGACAAAGCTTCCAAGTAATCCAATTTATCCCAAACTAATTATAATTCATTTATTGGTCTTTACTCAATGAGAACCATCCATCCGTTTAGAATCATTGTTTTAGCTAGCCGATCAACTTGACTTGTCAACACTAAAATGTCTTTCAGTTTTAATTTAATGCTCAAAATGACACGAATCTAACGCCCATGTTAAGATATCTCAATTTTTATATTGTGGCAAAATTTAGGAATAAAATAGACACGACAAAGCCTCCAAGTAATCCAATCTATCCCAAACAGCGAGATGTCATGCATTATAATTTATTTTTTAGCATTTACTCAATGAGAACCATTGATTCGTATAGAATGATCATTTTAGTTAGCTGATCAACTTCATATGTCAACACTAAATCGTACGTCCCTTTTGACTTAGAGCTCAGAATGACACAATCCAATGCCCATGTTAAGCTAACTCAATTTCTATATTGTGACAAAAATTACGAACAATAAGGATACAACAAAGCCTCAAAAAAATCCAATCTATCCCAAACTCTGTGATGCCATGCATTATGCTTCACTTATGAGGTTTTAATCAATGAACACCAATGATCAGTTTAGAATGATCATTTTAACTTGCCGATCAACTTGAAATGTCCGCACTAAATCGTCCATAACTTTTGCTTTAGAGCTCAGAATGACATGAATCCAACACCCACATTATGCTAGCTCAATTTTCTATATTGGGACAAAAGTTTAGACTCAAATATATATGCAAAGCCTCTAAGTAATCCAATCTATCCCAAACTGTGTGATGCATGCATTTTGCTTCACGTATAAGCCTTTACTCAATGAGCACCAATGATCAGCTAAGAATTATCATTTGAACTGGCCAATCAACTTGACATGTCGCACTAAATCATGATCAGTTTAGAATTATCATTTTAACTGGGCGATCAACTTGACATGTCCCCACTAAATCGTCCGTAACCATTGATTTAGAGCTCAGAAAGACACAAATCCAAATCCCACGTTAAGCTAGCTCAATTTTCTATATTGTGACAAAATTTGAAACAAAAATATATTCGACAAAGTGTCCAAGTAATCCAATCTATCCAAAACTGCGTCATGCCATGCATTGTGCTTTATTTATAAGCCTTTACTCAATGAGCATCAATGATCAGTTTAGAATTATCATTTTAACTGGCCGATAAACTTGACATGTCAGCGCTAAATCGTCCATAACATTAGATTTAGAGCTCAAAATGACACAAATTCAAAACCAACGTTAAGCTAGCTCAATTTTATATGTTATTACAAAATTTGAGACAGAAATAGATATGACAAGGCGTTCAAGTAATCCAATCTATCCAAAACAGCGTCATGCCTTGCATTGTGCTTCATTTATAAACCTTTACTCAATGAGCATCAATGATTAGTTTAGAATGATCATTTTAACTGGCAGATCAACTTGACATGTCCGCACTAAATCGTCCAGCAATTTTGTTTAAAGCTCAGAATGAGACAAATCCAAAGCCCACGTTAAACTAGCTCAATTTTCTTTATTGTGACAAAATTTGAGGCAGAAATAGATACGACAAAGCGTCGAAGTTATCCAATCTATCCAAAACTTTTCCATGCCATGGATTGTGCTTCATTTATAAGCCTCTACTCAATGAGCACCAATGATCGTTAAGAATGATCATTTTAACTAGCCGATCAACCTGACATGTCCGCACTAAATCATCCGTGAATTTTGATTTGTAGCTCAGAATGACACAAATCCAATGCCCAGGTTAAGCTAGCTCAATTTTCTATATTGTGACAAAATTTGACACCGAAATAGATTCGACAAAGCGTCCAAGTAAACCAATCTGTCCAAAACTGCGTCATACCTTGCATTGTGCTTCATTTAAAATCCGTTACTCAATGAGCATCAATGATCAATTTAGAATGATCATTTTAACTAGCCGATTAACTTGACATGTCTGCACTAAATCGTCCATAACTTTTGATTTAAAGCTCAGAATGAGACAAATCTAAAAACCACGTTAAACTAGCTCAATTTTCTATATTGTGACAAACTTTGAGACAGAAATAGATACGAGAAAGCATCCAAGTAATCCAATCTATCCAAAACTGCATCATGCCATGCATTGTGCTTCATTTATAACCCTTTACTTAATGCGCATCAATGATCAGTTTAGAATGATCATTTTAACTGACCGATCAACATAACATGTCTGCACTAAATAGTTCGTAACTTTTGATTTATAGCTCCGAATGACAGGAATCCAATGCCCACATTAAGCTAGCTCAATATTTTATATTGTGACATATTTTGACACCAAAATAGATGCGATAAAGTATCCAAGTAATCCAATCTTACCCAAAATACGTGATGCCATGCATTATGTTTCATTTTTAGCTCTTCACTCAATGAGCACCAATGATATGTTTAGAATGATCATATTAACTTCCCGATCAACTTGACATGTCTGCACTAAATTGTCCGTAACTTTTGATTTAGAGCTCAGAATGACACCAATCTAATGCCCATGTTAAGCTAACTCAAGTTTCTATATTGTGCAAAATTATAGACAGAAATAAATACGACAAATCGTCCAAGTAATCCAATATATCCAGAACTGCGTCATGCCTTGCATTGTGTTTCATTTATAAGCCGTTACACAATGAGTATCAATGATCAGTTTAGAATGATAATTTTAACTGGCCGATCAACTTGGAATTTCTGCACTAAATCGTCCATTACTTTTGATTTAGAGCTCAGAATGACACAAATCCAAACCCCACGTTAAGCTAGCTCAATTTTCTATATTGTGACAAAATTTAAGACATAAGTAGATTCGACAAAGTGTCCAAAATATTCCAATATATCCAAAATTGTGTCATATCATGCATTGTATTTCATTTATAAGCCTTTACTTAATGAGGATCAATGATTAGTTTAGAATGATCATTTTAACTGGCCGATCAACTTGAAATGTCTGCTCTAAATCGTCCATAACTTATGATTTAGAGCTTAGAATGACACAAATTCAAAGCCCACATTAAGCTAGCTCTAGTTTCTGTATTGTGACAAAATTTAAGACAGAAATAGATTCGGCAAAGCGTCAGAGTAATCCAATATTTCCAAAACTGCATCATGCCATGCATTGTATTTCATTTATAAGCCTTTACTTAATGAGCATTAGTGATTAGTTTAGAATGATCATTTTAATTGGCCGATCAACTTGACATATCTGTGCTAACTCGTCCATAACTTTATATTTAATGTTCAGAACGAAACAAATGCAGAGCCAACGTTAAGCTAGCTCAATTTTATATGTTGTTAGAAAATTTCAGACAGAAATAGATATGACATAACGTTGAAGTAATCCAATCTATCCAAAACAGTGTCATGCCTTGCATTGTGCTTCATTTATAAACCTTTCCTCAATGAGCATCAATGATCAGTTTAGAATGATCATTTTAACTGGCCAATCAACTTGACATGTCTGCACTAAATCATCCATCACTTTTGATTTAAAGCTCAGAATGAGACAAATCCAAAGCCCACGTTAAGCTATCTCAATTTTCTATATTGTGACAAACTTTGACACAGAAATAGATACGACAAAGCGTCCAAGTTATCCAATCTATCCAAAACTTTTCCATGCCATGCATTGTGCTTCATTTATTAGCCTCTACTCAATGAGCACCAATGATCAGTTAAAAATGATCATTTTAACTCACCGGTCAACTAGACATGTCTGCACTAAATCGTCTGTAACTTTTGATTTATAGCTCAGAATGACACAAATCCAATGCCCACGTTAAGCTAGCTCAATATTCTATATTGTGACATATATTGAGACCAAAATAGATACGACAAAGTATCCAAGTAATCCAATCTTACCCAAAATACGTGATGCCATGCATCATGTTTCATTTATAAGTCTTTACTCAATGAGCACCAATGATCAATTTAATATGACCATAATAACTTGCCGATCAACTTGACATGTCTGCACTAAATTGTCCGTAACTTTTGATTTAGAGCTCAAAATGACACGAATCGAATGCCCACGTTAAGCTAGCACAAGTTTCTATATTGCGCAAAATTTGAGACAAAAATAGATTCGACAAAGCGTCCAAGTAAGCCAATCTATCCAAAACTGCATCATACCTTGCATTGTGCTTCACTTATAAGTCTTTACTCAATGAGCATCAACGATCAGTTTAGAATGATCATTTTAACTAGCCGATTAACTTGACATGTCTGCACTAAATCCTCCATAACTTTTGATTTAAAGCTCCGAATGAGACAAATCTAAAACCCACGTTAAACTAGCTCAATTTCCAATATTGTGACAAATTTTGAGACAGAAATAGATACGACAAAGCGTCCAAGTTATCCAATCTATCCAAAACTTTATCATGCCATGCATTGTGCTTCATTTATAAGCCTCTACTCTATGAGCACCAATGATCAGTTAAGAATGATCATTTTAACTGGCAGATCAACTTAACATGTCCGCACTAAATCGTCCCTAACTTTTAGAGCTCAGAATGACAGAAATCCAAAACCCACTTTAAGCTAGCCCAATTTTCTATATTGTGAAATAATTTGATATAGAAATAGATTTGATAAAGCGACCTAGTGATGCCATGCAATATGCTTCATTTATAAGTCTCTAATCAATGAGCATCAAAGATCAGTTAAGAAATATCATTTTAACTACCCGATCAACTTTTCATGTCCGCAATAAATCTTTCGTAACTTTTGATTTAGAGCTCAGAATGACACAAATCCAAAGCGCACGTTAAGCTAACTCAATTTTCTATATTGTGATAAAATTTAAGACTAAAATTGCTTCCAGAAATCCTTCAAGTAATCAAATCTATCAAAAACTGCGTCATATCATGCATTGTGTTTCATTTATAAGCCTTTACTCAATGAGCATCAATGATCAGTTTATAATGATCATTTTTACTCGGCGATCGACTTGACATATCTGCATTAAATTGTTTGTAACTTTTGATTTAGCGCTCGGAATGACACAAATCTAAAGCCCACGTTAAGGTAGCTCAAGTTTCTATATTGTGACAAAATTATATACAAAAATAGATACGACAAAGCGTCTAAGTAATCCAATCGATCCAAAACTACATGATGCCATGCATTGTGCTTCATTTATAAGCCTTTATTCAATAAGCATCAATGATCAGTTTAAAATGGATCATTTTAACTAATCGATTAACTTGACATGTGTGCACTAAATCAAGCGAAACATTTCATTTATAACTCAGAATGACACGAATCCATTGCCCACGTTAAGCTAGCTCAATTTCTATATTCTGACAAAATTTGATACAAAAATAGATATGACAAAGCATCCAAGTTATCCAATCAATCCAAAACTTTGTCATGTAATCCATTGTGCTTCATTTATAAGCCTCTATTTAATGAGCATCAATGATCAGTTTAAAATGATCATTTTAACTAGCCGATCAACTTGACATGTCGGCACTAAATCGTCTGTAACTTTTGATTTAGAGCTCAGAATGAAAGAAATCCAAAGCCCACTTTAAGCTAGCTCAATTTTCTATATTGTGACAAATTTGGGACAAAAATAGATTCGACAAAGCGACCAAGTTATCCAATCCATCCAAAACTTTTTCATGCCATGCATTGTGCTTCATTTATAAGCCTATACTCCATGAGCATCAATGATCAGTTAAAAATGATCATTTAATTATCCGATCAACTTAACATGTCCACATTAGATCGTCCGTAACTTTTGATTTAGAGCTTAAAATGACACAAATCCAAATCCCAGCTTAAACTAGCTCAATTTTCTATATTGTGACAAAATTTGAGATACAAATAGATACGACAAAGCGTCCGAGTTATCCAATCTATCCTGAACTGCGTGATGACATGCATTATGCTTCATTTATAAGTCTCTAATCAATGAGGACCAATGATCAGTTAAGAATGGTCATTTTAACTAGCCGGTCAACTTTTCATGTCCGCAATAAGTCTTCCGTAACTTTTGATTTATAACTCGGAATGACACAAATCGAGAGCCTACGTTAAGCTAGCTCAATTCATTTATACTGTGTTAAAATATAAGACTAAAATTGCTTCCACAAATCCTCCAATTAATCAAATCTATTAAAAACAGCGTCATACCATGCATTGTGCTTCGTTCATAAGCCTTTACTCAATGAGCATCAATGATCATTTTAGAATGATCATTTTAACTGGCCGATCGACTTGACATATCTCCACTAAATCATTCGTAACTTTTGATTTAGAGCTTGGCATGACATAAATCCAAAGCCCAGGTTAGGCTAGCTCAAGTTTCTATATTGGAACAAAATTATAGACAGAAATTGATACGACAAAGCGTCCAAATATTCCAATCGATCCAAAACTGCATGATGCCATGCATTGTGTTTCATTTATAAGCCTTTACTCAATGAGCATCAATGTCTGCACTAAATCGTTCGTAACTTTTGATTTAGGGCTCAGAATGACATGAATCCAACGCTCACGTTATGCTAGCTCAATTTTCTACACTATGACAAATTTTCAATTTCAAATAGATACCCCAAAGCCTCCAAGTAGTCCACTATATCCCAATCTTCATGATGCCATGGATTATGTTTCATTTATAAGCCTTTACTCAATGAGCACCAATTATCAATTTAGAATGATCATATTAACTGGCCGATCAACTTGACATGTTGGCACTAAATCGTTCGTAAGTTTGATTTCGAGTTTGGAATGGCACCAATCCAAAGCCCATGTTAAGCTAGCTTAATTTTCTTTATCGTGACGAAATTTGAAACAGAAATAGATATGAGCAAGCTTCCAAGTAATCCAATGTATCTCAAACTCTGCGATCCCATGCATTATGCTTCATTTACAAGCCTTTACTCAATGAGCACCAATGATCAGTTTAGAATGATCATTTTAACTACCCGATCAACTTGACATGTCCACACTAAATCGTCCATAACTCTAACTTTTGATTTAGAGCTCACAATGAAACTAATCAAATGCCCGCGTTAATCTAGGTCAATTTCCTATATTGTGACAAAATTTAAGACATAAATAGATACGACAAAGCATCCAACTAATCCAATCTTTCCAAAATTGCGTGATACCATGTATTATGCTTCATTTATAAGCCTTTACTCAATGAGCATCAATGATTAGTTTGGAATGATCATTTTAGCTGGCCGATCAACTTGACATGTCACCAATAAATCATCCATAACTTTTGATTTATAGCTCATAAGGACATGAATCCAATACCCACGTTAGGCTAGCTCAATTTCCTCTATTATGTCAAAATTAGAGAGAAAAATAGATACAACAATGCATCCAAGTAATCCACTTTATCGCAAACTGCATGATGCCATGCATTATGTTTCATTCATAAGCCTTTACTCAATGAGCACCAATTATCAATTTTGGAATGATCATATCAACTGGCCGATAACCTTGACATGTCCACACTAAATCATCCGTAACTTTTAATTTAGTGTTTGGAATGGACCCAATCCAAAAACCACGTTATGCTAGCCTAATTTTCTTTATCATGACAAAGTTTGAGACCGAAATAGAAACGACCAAGCATCCAAGTAATACAATCTATCTGAAACTCCATGATCCCATGCATTATGCTTCATTTACAAGCCTTTACTCAATGAACACCAATGATAAGTTTAGAATGATCATTTTAACTAGCCGATCAACTTGACATGTTAGCACTAAATCGTCTATAACTTTTGACTTACAGCTCATAATGAAATGAATCTAATGCCCATGTTAATCTACCTCAATTTTCAATATTGTGACAAAATTTGATACATAAATAAATACAAGAAAGCTTGCAAATAATCTAATCTAACCAAAATTGTGTGATGCCATTCATTATGCTTCATTTATAAGCCTTTACTCAATGAGCATCAATGACCAGTTTAGAATGATCATTTTAACTGGCCGATCAACTTGACATGTCACCAACAAATCATCCGAAATTGTTAATTTATAGCTCTCAATGACACGAATCCAATTCGCATGTTAAGCTAACTCAATTTCCTACATTGTGACAAAATTTGAGACATAAATAGATACGACAAAGCATCCAAGTAATCCAATTTGTCCCAAACTGCGTGATGTCATGCATTATGTTTCATTTATAAGCCTTTACTCAATGAACACCAATGATAAGTTTAGAATGATCATTTTAACTAGCCGATCAACTTGACATGTTAGCACTAAATCGTCTATAACTTTTGACTTACAGCTCATAATGAAATGAATCTAATGCCCATGTTAATCTACCTCAATTTTCAATATTGTGACAAAATTTGATACATAAATAAATACAAGAAAGCTTGCAAATAATCTAATCTAACCAAAATTGTGTGATGCCATTCATTATGCTTCATTTATAAGCCTTTACTCAATGAGCATCAATGACCAGTTTAGAATGATCATTTTAACTGGCCGATCAACTTGACATGTCACCAACAAATCATCCGAAATTGTTTATTTATAGCTCTCAATGACACGAATCCAATTCGCATGTTAAGCTAACTCAATTTCCTACATTGTGACAAAATTTGAGACATAAATAGATACGACAAAGCATCCAAGTAATCCAATTTGTCCCAAACTGCGTGATGTCATGCATTATGTTTCATTTATAAGCCTTTACTCAATGAGCATCAATTATCAATTTAGAATGATTATATTAACTGGCCGATCAATTTGACATTTCCGCACTAAATCGTCCGTAACTTTTGGTTTAAAGCATAGAATGAGTCAATCTAAAATCCACGTTAAACTAGCTCAATTTTCTATATCGTGACAAAATTTTAGACAGAAATAGATACGACAAACCGTTCTAGTTATCCAATCTATCCCGAACTGCGTGATGACATACATTATGCTTCATTTATAAGCCTCAACTCAATGAGCACCAATGATCAGTTAGAATGATCATTTTAACAAGGCGATGAACTTGACATGTCCGCACTAAATTGTCTGTAACTTTTGATTTAAATCTCAGAATGAAACGAATCCAATGCATACGTTAGCTAGCTCAATTTCCTATATTGTAACAAAATTGAGACAAAAATAGATACGGCAAAGCTTGCAAATAATCCAATTTATCCAAAACTACATGATTTCATGCATTATACTTAGTTTATGAGCCTTTACTCAATGAACATCAATGATCAGTTTACAGTAATCATTTTAACTGGCCGATCAACTTGACATTTCTCCAATAAATCATTTGTAACCTTTGATTTATAGCTCAAAATGACACAAATCCAATGCCCACGTTAAGTTAGCTCAATTTCCTACATAGTGACAAATTTTGGGACATAAATAGATATGAGAAAGCATCCAAGTAACCCAATTTATCCAAAACTGTGTGATGGCATGAATTATGTTTCATTGATAAGCCTTTCTCGATTAGCACCATTTATCAATTTAGAATGATCATATTAACTGGCCAATCAACTTGACATCTCCGCACTTAATCATCTGTAACTTTTGATTTGGAGTTTGGAATGGCACCAATCCAAAGCGCACGTTAAGCTAGCTCAATTTTCTATATCGTGACAAAATTTGAGACCGAAGTAGATACGACAAAAAGTCAATGTAATCCAATCTATCCAAAACTTCGTGATGCCAATTAATATGCTTCATTTAGAAGCCTTTACTTAATGAGCACCAATGATCAGTTTAGAATGGTAATTTTAACTAGCCAATCAACTTGACATGTCCGCACTAAATCGTCTGTAACTTTTGATTTAGAGGTCAGAATGACATTAATCCAATGCCTACGTTAAGCTTGCTCAACATTCAATATTGTGATAAAATTTGAGATGGAAATATATACGAAAAAGCATCTAAGTAATCCAATCTATGCAAAACTGAGTGATGTCATGCATTATGCTTCATTTATAAGCCTTTACTCAATGAGCATCAATGATCATTTTAGAATGATCATTTTAACAGGCTGTTCAACTTGACATTACTCCACTAAATCATCTGTAACTTTTGATTTATAGCTCAGAATGACACGAATCCAATACCAACGTTAAGCTATCTCAATTTTCTATATTCTAAAAAAAATTGAGGCAGAAATAGATACGACAAAGCATCCAAGTAATCCAAGTTATCCCAAACTGCATGATGCCATGCATTATGTTTCATTTATAAACCTTTACTCAATGAGCACCAATTAATAGTTTAGAATGATCATATTAACTGGCCGATCAGCTTGACATGTCCACACTAAATCGCATGTACCTTTTGATTTATAGTTCAGAATGACACCAATCCAAAGCCCACGTTAAGCTACCTCAATTTTCTATATCGTGACAAAATTTGATTCTGAAATAGATTCGACAAAGCGTCGAAGTAATCCAATCTATCCCAAACTCCGTGATGCCATGCATATGCTTTATTTACAAGCCTTTGCTCAATGAGCACCAATGATTAATTTAGAATGATCATATTAACTGGCCGATCAACTTGACATGTCCGCACTAAATCGTCCGTAATTTTTTATTTAGAGTTCGGAATGGCACCAATCCAAATAGATACGACCAAGCGGGCAAGTAATCCAATCTATCTCAAACTCCATGATCCCATGCATTATGCTTCATTTTCAAAGCCTTTACTCAATGAGCACCAATGATCAGTTTAGAATGATCATTTTAACTAGCCGATCAACTTGACATGTCCGCATTAATTCGTCCATAACATTTGATTTAGGGCTCACAATGAAACGAATCTGAAGCCCACATTAAGCTAGCTCAATTTTCTTTATCGTGACAAAATTTGAGGCACAAATAGATACGATCTAGCATCCAAGTAATCCAATCTATCTCACTCCGTGATCCCATGCCTTATGCTTTTACAAGCCTTTACTCAATGAGCACCAATGATCAGTTTAGAATGATCATTTTAACTAGCCGATCAACTTGACATGTCACCAATAAATCATGCGAAACTTTTGATTTATAGCTCATAATGACATGAATCCAATACCCACGTTACGCTAGCTCAATTTCCTACATTATGTCAAAATTAGGGATAGAAATAGATACTACAAAGCATCGAAGTCATCCAATTTATCCCAAACTGCATGACGCCATGCATTATGTTTCATTTATAAGCCTTTACTCAATGAGCACCAATTATCAATTATGGATGATCATTTTAACTGGCTGATCAATTTGACATGTCCGCTCTAAATTGTTCATAACTTTTGACTTAAAGTTTGGAATGGCACCAATCCCAAGCTCACGCTAAGCTAGCTCAATAATCGAATCTATCTCAAACTTCGTGATCCCATGCATTATGTTTCATTTTCAAGCCTTTACTCAATGAGCATCAATGATCAGTTTAGAATGATCATTTTAACTAGCTGATCAATTTGACATGTCCGCACTAAATTGTTCATAACTTTTGGTTTAGATCTCAGAATGAAACGAATCAAATGCCCACCTTAATTTAGGTTAATTTTCTATATTGTGATCAAATTTGAGACATAAATAGATACGACAAAGCATCCAAGTAATCCAATCTATACAAAATTGCGTGATGACATGTATTATGCTTCATTTATAAGCGTTTACTCAATGAGCATCAACGATCAGTTTAGAATGATAATTTTAGCTGACCGATCAACTTGACATATCACCAATAAATCATCCTTAACTTTTGATTTATAGCTCAAAATGACATGAATCAAATACCCACGTTAAGCTAGCTCAATTTTCTCTATTATGTCAAAGTTAGAGACAGAAATAGATACGACAAAGCATCCAAGTGATCCACTTTATCCCTAACTGCGTGAAGCCATGCATTATGTTTCATTTATAAGCCTTTAATCAATGAGCACCGATTATCAATTTAGAATGATCATATCAACTGGTCGATAACCTTGACATGTTTGCACTAAATTGTCCGTAACTTTTAATTTAGAGTTTGGAATGGCAGCAATCCAAATCCCACGTTAAGCTAATTCAATTTTCTTTATGGTGACAAAATTTGGGATAGAAATAAATACGACCAATTATCCAAGTAATGCAATCTATCTCAAACTCCGTGATCCCATGCATTATGCTTCGTTTACAAGCCTTTACTCAATGAACACCAATGATCAGTTTAGAATGATCATTTTAACTAGCCGATCAACTTGACATGTCCGCACTAAACCATCTGTAACTTTTGGTTTAGATCTCAGAATGAAACGAATCAAATGCCCACTTTAATCTAGGTCAATTTTCTATATTGTGACAAAATTTGAGGCATAAATAGATACGACAAAGCATTCAAGTAATCCAATCTATACAAAATTGCGTGATGACATGTATTATGCTTCATTTATAAGCGTTTACTCAATGAGCATCAATGATCAGTTTAGAATGATCATTTTAGGTGACCGATCAACTTGACATATCACCAATAAATCATTTATAACTTTTGATTTATAGTTCATAATGACACGAATCCAGTACTCACGTTAAGCTAGCTCAATTTCTCTATTATGTCAAGATTAGAGACATAAATAGATACGACAAAGCATCCAAGTATCCCTTTTATCTCTAACTGCGAGATGCCATGCATTATGTTTCATTTATAAGGCTTTACTCAATCAGCATCAATGATCAGTTTAGAATGATCATTTTAACAGGCCGTTCAACTTGACATTACTCCACTAAATCATCCGTAACTTTTGATTTATAGCTCAGAATGACATGAATCAAATGCTCACGTTAACCTAGTTCAATTTTCTATATTGTGAAAAAAATATAGACAGAAAAAGATACGACAAAGCATCCAAGTAATCCAAGTTATCCCAAACTGCGTGATACCATGTATTATGCTTCATTTATAAGCCTTTACTCAATGAGCACAAAATTATCAGTTTAGAATGATCATATTAACTGGCCGATCAACTTGACATGTCTACACTAAATCTTCCGTAACTTTTGATTTATAGTTCGAAATGGCACCAATCCAAAGCCCACGTTAAGCTAGCTCAATTTTCTATATCATGACAAAGTTTGAGACTGAAATAGATTCAACAAAGCGTTGAAGTAATTCAATCTATCCCAAACTCCATGATGCCACGCATATGCTTTATTTACAAGCCTTTACTCAATGAGCACCAATGATTAATTTAGAATGATCATATTAACTGGCCGATCAACCTGACATGTCTACACTAAATCATCCACAATTTTTTATTTAGAGTTAGGAATTGCACCAATTCAAAGCCCACGTTAATCTAGCTCAATTTTCTTTTTCGGGACAAACCTTGAGACAGAAATAGATACGACCAAGTGTCCAAGTAATCCAATCTATCTCAAATTCCGTGATCCCTTGCATTATTTTTCATTTACAAAGCCTTTACTCAATGAGCACCAATGGTCAGTTCAGAATGATCATTTTAACTAGCCGATCAACTTGACATGTCCGCATTAATTCGTCCATAACTTTTGATTTAGAGCTCACAAAGAAACGAATCCAAAGCCCACGTTAAGCTAGCTCAATTTTCTTTATCGTGACAAAATTTGAGGCACAAATAGATATGATCAAGCATCCAAGTAATCCAATATATCTCAAACTCCGTGATCCCATGCCTTTTTCTTCATTGACAAGCCTTTTACTTAATGAACACCAATCATCAATTAAGAATGATCATTTTAACTGGCTGATCAAATTGACATGTCCACTCTAAATTGTCCGTAACTTTTGATTTAGAGTTCGGAATGGCACCAATCCAAAGCCCACACTAAGCTAGCTCAATAATCCAATCTATCTCAAACTACGTGATCCCATGCATTATGCTTCATTTTCAAGTCTTTACTCAATGAGCACCAATGATCAGTTTATAATGATCATTTTAACTAGCTGATCAACTTGATATGTCCGCACTAAATCGTTCGTAACTTTTGGTTTATATCTCAGAATGAAACGAAT
>JAEVFF010000101.1:0-10885 GCA_018901945.1 Pugionium dolabratum | reverse complement strand
CCACGGATCAGTTAAGAATGATCTTTTTAACTGCCCAATCAACTTGATATTTCTACACTAAATCGTCCATTACTTTGGATTTAGAGCTCAGAATGACACAAATCCAAAGTCCGCGTTAAGCTAGCTCAAATTTCTATACTGTTACAAACTTTGAGACAGAAATAGAGATAACGAACCATCCAAGTAATCCAATCTATCCAATCTATCCAAAACTGTTTCATGCCTTGCATTGTGCTTCATTTATAAGCATTTACTCAAGGAGCATCAATGATCAGTTTGGCATGCTCATTTTAACTGGCCAATCAACTTGACATGTCCGCACTAAATTTTCCATGACTTTTGATTTAAAGCTCAAAATGAGACAAATCAAAAGCCCACGTTACACCAGCTCAATTTTCTATATTGTGACAAAATTTGAGACAAAAATAGATACGACAAAGCATCCAAGTTATCCAACCTATCGAAAACTTTGTCATGCCATGCATTGTGCTTCATTTATAAGTCTCTACTCAATGAGCACCAATGATCAGTTAGTAATGATCATTTTAACTAGCCGATCAACTTGACATGTCCGCAATAAATCGTCTGTAACTTTTGATTTAGAGCTCAGAATGACAGAAACTCAAAGCCCACGTTAATCTAGCTCAATTTTCTAAATTGTGACAAATTTGAGACAAAAATAGATTCGACAAAGCATCCAAGTTATACAATCTTTCCAAAACATCGTCATGCCATGCATTATGCTTTATTTATAAGCCTCTACCCAATGAGCACCAATGATCAGTTAAAAATGATCATTTTAACTGGCCGATCAACTTGACATGTCTGCACTGAATTGTCCGAAACTAATTTAGAGCTCATAATGACACAAATCAAAAGCCCACGTTAAACTAGCTCAAGTTTCTATATTTTAAAATTTGAGGCGGAAATAGTTACGGAAAAGCATCCTAGTTTTCCACTCTATCACGTACTGCGTGAGATGCATTATGCTTCATTTATAAACCTCTAATCAATGAGCACCAATGATCAGTTAAGAATGATCATTTTAATTAACAGATCACCTTTTCATAACCGCACTAAATCGTCCGTAATTTTTGATTTTGGATCTTGGAATGACACAAATCCAAAGCCCACGTTAAGCTATCTCAATTTTCTATATTGTGAAAAAATTTATGACTAAAATTGCTTCCAGAAATCCTCCAAGTAATCAAGTCCATCAAAAACTGCGTCATGCCATGCATTGTGCTTTATTTATAAGATATTAGTCAATGAGCATCAATGATAAGTTTAGAATGATCATTTTAACTGACCGATCAACTATCTAAATTTTCTTTATCGTGACAAAATTTGAAACACAAATAGATACGATCAAGCATCCAAGTAATCCAATCTATCTCAAACACCATGATCCCATGCATTATGATTCATTTACAAGCCTTTACTCAACAAGCACTAATGATCAGTTTATAATGATCATTTTAGCTTGCCGATCAACTTAACATGTCACCAATAAATCATGCATAGCTTTTGATTTATAGCTCATAATGACACGAATCCAATACCCACGTTAATCTAGCTCAATTTCCTACATTATGTCAAATTTAGAGACAGAAATAGATACAACAAAGCATCCAAGTAATCCAATTTATCCCAAACTGTGTGATGCCATGCATTATGTTTCATTTATAAGCTTTTACTCAATGAGCACCAATTATCAATTTAGAATGATCATATTAACTAGCCGATCAACTTGACATGTCTGCACTAAATCGTTCGTAACTTTTGATTTAGGGCTCAGAATGACATGAATCCAACGCTCACGTTATGCTAGCTCAATTTTCTATACTATGACAAATTTTCAATTTCAAATAGATACCCCAAAGCCTCCAAGTAGTCCACTATATCCCAATCTTCATGATGCCATGGATTATGTTTCATTTATAAGCCTTTACTCAATGAGCACCAATTATCAATTTAGAATGATCATATTAACTGGCCGATCAACTTGACATGTTGGCACTAAATCGTTCGTAAGTTTGATTTCGAGTTTGGAATGGCACCAATCCAAAGCCCATGTTAAGCTAGCTCAATTTTCTTTATCGTGACGAAATTTGAAACAGAAATAGATACGAGCAAGCTTCCAAGTAATCCAATGTATCTCAAACTCCGCGATCCCATGCATTATGCTTCATTTACAAGCCTTTACTCAATGAGCACCAATGATCAGTTTAGAATGATCATTTTAACTATCCGATCAACTTGACATGTCCACACTAAATCGTCCATAACTTTAACTTTTGATGTAGAGCTCACAATGAAACTAATCAAATGCCCGCGTTAATCTAGGTCAATTTCCTATATTGTGACAAAATTTAAGACATAAGTAGATACGACAAATCATCCAACTAATCCAATCTATCCAAAATTGTGTGATACCATGTATTATGCTTCATTTATAAGCCTTTACTCAATGAGCATCAATGATTAGTTTGGAATGATCATTTTAGCTGGCCGATCAACTTGACATGTCACCAATAAATCATCCATAACTTTTGATTTATAGCTCATAATGACATGAATCCAATACCCACGCTAAGCTAGCTCAATTTCCTCTATTATGTCAAAATTAGAGAGAAAAATAGATACAACAATGCATCCAAGTAATCCACTTTATCCCAAACTGCATGATGCCATGCATTATGTTTCATTCATAAGCCTTTACTCAATGAGCACCAATTATCAATTTTGGAATGATCATATCAACTGGCCGATAACCTTGACATGTCCACACTAAATCATCCGTAACTTTTAATTTAGTGTTTGGAATGGCACCAATCCAAAAACCACGTTATGCTAGCCTAATTTTCTTTATCATGACAAAGTTTGAGACCGAAATAGAAACGACCAAGCATCCAAGTAATACAATCTATCTGAAACTCCATGATCCCATGCATTATGCTTCATTTACAAGCCTTTACTCAATGAACACCAATGATAAGTTTAGAATGATCATTTTAACTAGCCGATCAACTTGACATGTTAGCACTAAATCGTCTATAACTTTTGACTTACAGCTCATAATGAAATGAATCCAATGCCCATGTTAATCTACCTCAATTTTCAATATTGTGACAAAATTTGATACATAAATAAATACAAGAAAGCTTGCAAATAATCTAATATAACCAAAATTGTGTGATGCCATGCATTACACTTCATTTATAAGCCTTTACTCAATGAGCATCAATGACCAGTTTAGAATGATCATTTTAACTGGCCGATCAACTTGACATGTCACCAATAAATCATCCGAAATTGTTAATTTATAGCTCTGAATGACACGAATCCAATTCGCATGTTAAGCTAACTCAATTTCCTACATTTTGACAAAATTTGAGACATAAATAGATACGACAAATCATCCAAGTAATCCAATTTGTCCCAAACTGCGTGATGTCATGCATTATGTTTCATTTATAAGCCTTTACTCAATGAGCATCAATTATCAATTTAGAATGATTATATTAACTGGCCGATCAATTTGACATTTCTCCAATAAATCATTCGTAACCTTTGATTTATAGCTCAAAATGACACAAATCCAATGCCCACGTTAAGTTAGCTCAATTTCCTACATAGTGACAAATTTTGGGACATAAATAGATATGAGAAAGCATCCAAGTAATCCAATTTATCCAAAACTGTGTGATGCCATGAATTATGTTAGATAAGCCTTTCTCGATTAGCACCAATTATCAATTTAGAATGATCATATTAACTGGCCAATCAACTTGACATCTCCGCACTTAATCATCTGTAACTTTTGATTTGGAGTTTGGAATGGCACCAATCCAAAGCGCACTTTAAGCTAGCTCAATTTTCTATATCGTGACAAAATTTGAGACCAAAGTAGATACGACAAAAAGTCCATGTAATCCAACCTATCCAAAACTTCGTGATGCCAATTATTATGCTTCATTTACAAGCCTTTACTTAATGAGCACCAATGATCAGTTTAGAATGGTAATTTTAACTAGCCAATCAACTTGACATGTCCGCACTAAATCGTCTGTAACTTTTGATTTAGAGCTCAGAATAACATTAATCTAATGCCTACGTTAAGCTTGCTCAACATTCAATATTGTGATAAAATTTGAGATGGAAATATATACGAAAAAGCATCTAAGTAATCCAATCTATGCAAAACTGAGTGATGTCATGCATTATGCTTCATTTATAAGCCTTTACTCAATGAGCATCAATGATCATTTTAGAATGATCATTTTAACAGGCCGTTCAACTTGACATTACTCCACTAAATCATCTGTAACTTTTGATTTATAGCTCAGAATGACACGAATCCAATGCCCACGTTAAGCTATCTCAATTTTCTATATTCTAAAAAAAATTGAGGCAGAAATAGATACGACAAAGCATCCAAGTAATCCAAGTTATCCCAAACTGCATGATGCCATGCATTATGTTTCATTTATAAACCTTTACTCAATGAGCACCAATTAATAGTTTGGAATGATCATTTTAGCTGGCCGATCCAACTTGACATGTCAACACTAAATCGTCCGTAACTTTTGATTTATAGTTCTGAATGGCACCAATCGAAAGCCCACGTTAAGCTACCTCAATTTTCTATATCGTGACAAAACTTGAGACTGAAATAGATTTGACAAAGCGTTCAAATAATCCAATATATCCTAAAGTCCGTGATACCATGTATTATCCTTCTTTTACAAGCCTTTACTCCATGAGCACCAATGATCAGTTTAGAATGGTCATTTTAACTAGCCTATCAACTTGATATGTTTGCACTAAATCGTCTGTTAAGTTTAATTTATAACTCATAATGACGCTAATCCAATTCTCACGGTAAGCTAGCATAATCATTTATATTGTGATAAAATTTGACATAGAAATAGATACAAATAATCATCTAAGAATCCAATCTATCCAAAACTACGTGATGCCATGTATTATTCTTCATTTATAAGCCTTTACTCATTAAGTATCAATGATCCGTTCAGAATGATCATTTTAACTGGCCGATCAAATTGACATTTCTCCACTAAATCGTCTGTAACTTTTGATTTATAGCTCAGAATGACACAAATCCAATGCCCACGTTTAGCTAGCACAATTTTCTGTATTCTGAGAAAATTTGAGACAGAAATAGATACGACAAAGCATCCTAGTAATCCAAGTTATCCCAAACTGTGTGATGCCATGAATTATGCTTCATTTATAAGCCTTTACTCAATGAGCACCAATTATCAGTTTAGAATGATCATATTAACTGGCCGATCAGCTTGACATGTCCACACTAAATCGCATGTACCTTTTGATTTATAGTTCAGAATGACACCAATCCAAAGCCCACGTTAAGGTAGCTCAATTTTCTATATCGTGACAAAATTTGATTCTGAAATAGATTCGACAAAGCGTCGAAGTAATCCAATCTATCCCAAACTCCGTGATGCCATGCATATGCTTTATTTACAAGCCTTTACTCAATGAGCACCAATGATTAATTTAGAATGATCATATTAACTGGCCGATCAACTTGACATGTCCGCACTAAATCGTCCGTAATTTTTTATTTAGAGTTCGGAATGGCACCAATCCAAATAGATACGACCAAGCGGGCAAGTAATCCAATCTATCTCAAACTCCATGATCCCATGCATTATGCTTCATTTTCAAAGTACTCAATGAGCACCAATGATCAGTTTAGAATGATCATTTTAACTAGCCGATCAACTTGACATGTCCGCATTAATTTGTCCATAACATTTGATTTAGAGCTCACAATGAAACGAATCTGAAGCCCACATTAAGCTAGCTCAATTTTCTTTATCGTGACAAAATTTGAGGCACAAATAAATACGATCTAGCATCCAAGTAATCCAATCTATCTCAAACTCCGTGATCCCATGCCTTATGCTTTTACAAGCCTTTACTCAATGAGCACCAATGATCAGTTTAGAATGATCATTTTAACTAGCCGATCAACTTGACATGTCACCAATAAATCATGCGAAACTTTTGATTTATAGCTCATAATGACATGAATCCAATACCCACGTTACGCTAGCTCAATTTCCTACATTATGTCAAAATTAGGGATAGAAATAGATACTACAAAGCATCGAAGTCATCCAATTTATCCCAAACTGCATGACGCCATGCATTATGTTTCATTTATAAGCCTTTACTCAATGAGCACCAATTATCAATTATGGATGATCATTTTAACTGGCTGATCAATTTGACATGTCCGCTCTAAATTGTTCATAACTTTTGACTTAAAGTTCGGAATGGCACCAATCCCAAGCCCACGCTAAGCTAGCTCAATAATCGAATCTATCTCAAACTTCGTGATCCCATGCATTATGTTTCATTTTCAAGCCTTTACTCAATGAGCATCAATGATCCGTTTAGAATGATCATTTGAACTAGCTGATCAACTTGACATGTCCGCACTAAATCGTTCGTAACTTTTGGTTTAGATCTCAGAATGAAATGAATCAAATGCCCACCTTAATTTAGGTCAATTTTCTATATTGTGATCAAATTTGAGACATAAATAGATACGACAAAGCATCCAAGTAATCCAATCTGTACAAAATTGCGTGATGACATGTATTATGCTTCATTTATAAGCGTTTACTCAATGAGCATAACCGATCAGTTTAGAATGATAATTTTAGCTGACCGATCAACTTGACATATCACCAATAAATCATCCTTAACTTTTGATTTATAGCTCAAAATGACATGAATCAAATACCCACGTTAAGCTAGCTCAATTTTCTCTATTATGTCAAAGTTAGAGACAGAAATAGATACGACAAAGCATCCAAGTGATCCACTTTATCCCTAACTGCGTGAAGCCATGTATTATGTTTCATTTATAAGCCTTTAATCAATGAGCACCGATTATCAATTTAGAATGATCATATCAACTGGTCGATAACCTTGACATGTTTGCACTAAATTGTCCGTAACTTTTAATTTAGAGTTTGGAATGGCAGCAATCCAAATCCCACGTTAAGCTAATTCAATTTTCTTTATGGTGACAAAATTTGGGATAGAAATAAATACAACCAATTATCCAAGTAATCCAATCTATCTCAAACTCCGTGATCCCATGCATTATGCTTCATTTACAAGCCTTTACTCAATGAGCACCAATGATCAGTTTAGAATGATTATTTTAACTAGCCGATCAACTTGACATGTCCGCACTAAATCGTCCATAACTTTTGGTTTATATCTCAGAATGAAATGAATCAAATGCCCACGTTAATCTAGGTCAATTTTCAATATTTTGACAAAATTTGAGACATAAATAGAAACGACAAAGCATCGAAGTCACCCGATTTATCCCAAACTGTGTGATGCCATGCATTATGTTTCATTTATAAGCCTTTACTCAATGAGCCCCAATTATCAATTAAGAATGATCATTTTAACTGGCTGATCAACTTGACATGTCCGCTCTAAATCGTCTTTAACTTTTGATTTTGAGTTTGGAATGGCACCAATCCAAAGTCCACGGTAAGCTAGCTCAATTTTCTTTATCGTTGCAAAATTTGAGATAGAAATAGATACGACCAAGCGTCCAAGTAATGCAATCTATCTCAAACCCTGTGATCCCATGCATTATGCTTCATTTACAAGCCTTTACTCAATGAACACCAATGATCAGTTTAGAATGATCATTTTAACTAGCCGATCAACTTGACATGTCCGCACTAAACCATCTGTAACTTTTGGTTTAGATCTCAGAATGAAACGAATCAAATGCCCACTTTAATCTAGGTCAATTTTCTATATTGTGACAAAATTTGAGGCATAAATAGATACGACAAAGCATTCAAGTAATCCAATCTATACAAAATTGCGTGATGACATGTATTATGCTTCATTTATAAGCGTTTACTCAATGAGCATCAATGATCAGTTTAGAATGATCATTTTAGGTGACCGATCAACTTGACATATCACCAATAAATCATTTATAACTTTTGATTTATAGTTCATAATGACACGAATTCAGTACTCACGTTAAGCTAGCTCAATTTCTCTATTATGTCAAGATTAGAGACATAAATAGATACGACAAAGCATCCAAGTAATCCCTTTTATCTCTAACTGCGAGATGCCATGCATTATGTTTCATTTATAAGGCTTTACTCAATGAGCATCAATGATCAGTTTAGAATGATCATTTTAACAGGCCGTTCAACTTGACATTACTCCACTAAATCATCCGTAACTTTTGATTTATAGCTCAGAATGACATGAATCAAATGCTCACGTTAACCTAGTTCAATTTTCTATATTGTGAAAAAAATATAGACAGAAAAAGATACGACAAAGCATCCAAGTAATCGAAGTTATCCCAAACTGCGTGATACCATGTATTATGCTTCATTTATAAGCCTTTACTCAATGAGCACAAAATAATCAGTTTAGAATGATCATATTAACTCGCCGATCAACTTGACATGTCTACACTAAATCTTCCGTAACTTTTGATTTATAGTTTGAAATGGCACCAATCCAAAGCCCACGTTAAGCTAGCTCAATTTTCTATATCGTGAAAAAATTTGAGACAAAAATAGATTCGACAAAGCGTCCAAGTAATCCAATCTATCCCAAACTCTGTGATGCCACGCATATGCTTCATTTACAAGCGTTTACTCAATGAGCACCAATGATTAGTTAAGAAGGATCATCTTAACTAGATGATCAACTTGACATGTCCACACTAAATCGTCCGTAACCTTTGATTTAGAGCTCTGAACGACACGAATCCAATGCCCACGTCAAGCCAGCTCAATTTTCTATATTGAGACAAAATTTGATACAGAAATTGAAATGACAAATAATCCAAGTAATCCAATCTATTAAAAACTACATGATGCCATGCATTATGCTACATATATAAGCTTTTACTCAATGAGCATCGATTATCAGTTTAGAATGATCATTTTAACTGGGCGATCAACTTGATATGTCTCCACTAAACCATCCGTAACTTTTGATTTATAGCTCATAATGACACGAATCTAGTGCCCACGTTAAGCTATCTCAATTTTCTTTATTGTGACAAAATTTTAGGTGGAAATAGTTATGACAAAGCATCCAAGTAATCTAAGTTATCCCAAATCTCGTGATGCCATGCATTATGTTTCATTTATAACTCTTTACTCAATGAGCACCAATAAACAATTTAGAATGATCATATTAACTGGCCGATCAACTTGACATTTCCGCACTTAATCACCCGTAACTTTTGATTAAGAGTTCAGAATGGCACCAATCCAAAGCGCACGTTAAGCTAGCTAAATTTCTATATCATGACAATATTTGAGATAGAAATAGATACGACAAAGTGTTCAAGTAATCAATTCTATCCCAAAATCCGTGATACCATGTATTATCCTTCATTTACAAGCCTTTACTCAATGAGCACCAATGATCAGTTTAGAATGGTCATTTTAACTAGCTGATCAACTTGATATGTCTGCACTAAATCATCAGTAACCTTTGATTTAGAACTCATATTGACATTAATCCAATGCCCACGTTAAGCTAGCTCAATTATTTATATTGTGATAAAATTTGAGATATAAATAGATAAACAAATGATCCAAGTAATCCAATCTATCAAAAACTTCGTGATGCCATGCATTATGCTTCATTTATAAGCTTTTACTCAATGATCATCAATGATCAGTTTAGAACAATCATTTTAACTTGCCGATCAACTTGACATTTCTCCACAAAATCATCACTAACTTTTGATTTATAGCTCAGAATGACAAGAATCAAATGCCCACGTTTAGCTAGCTCAATTTTATGTATTGTGACAAAATTTGAGACAGAAATAGATACGACAAAGCATCCTAGTAATCCAAGTGATCTCAAACTGTGTGAAGCCATGCATTATGTTTCATTTATAAGCCCTTACTCAATGAGGACCAATTATAAGTTTAGAATGATCATATTAACTTGCCGATCAGCTTGACATGTCCACACTAAATCGCTAACTTTTGATTCATAGTTTGGAATGGCACCAATCCAAAGCCCACGTTAAGGTAGCTCAATTTTCTATATCATGACAAAGTTTGAGACTGAAATAGATTCAACAAAGCGTTGAAGTAATCAAATCTATCCCAAACTCCATGATGCCACGCATATGCTTTATTTACAAGCCTTTACTCAATGAGCACCAATGATTAATTTAGAATGATCATATTAACTGGCCGATCAACCTGACATGTCTACACTAAATCATCCATAATTTTTTATTTAGAGTTCGGAATTGCACCAATTCAAAGCCCACGTTAATCTAGCTCAATTTTCTTTTTCGGGACAAACCTTGAGACAGAAATAGATACGACCAAGTGTCCAAGTAATCCAATCTATCTCAAATTCCGTGATCCCTTGCATTATGTTTCATTTACAAAGCCTTTACTCAATGAGCACCAATGATCAGTTCAGAATGATCATTTTAACTAACCGATCAACTTGACATGTCCGCATTAATTCGTCCATAACTTTTGATTTAGAGCTCACAAAGAAACGAATCCAAAGCCCACGTTAAGCTAGCTCAATTTTCTTTATCGTGACAAAATTTGAGACACAAATCGATATGATCAAGCATCCAAGTAATCCAATATATCTCAAACTCCGTGATCCCATGCCTTTTTCTTCATTGACAAGCCTTTTACTTAATGAACACCAATCATCAATTAAGAATGATCATTTTAACTGGCTGATCAAATTGACATGTCCACTCTAAATTGTCCGTAACTTTTGATTTAGAGTTCGGAATGGCACCAATCCAAAGCCCACACTA
>JAEVFF010001009.1:0-108803 GCA_018901945.1 Pugionium dolabratum | reverse complement strand
CTTCGTACATCACCTCGACTAGTACTACTCGTCCCTAACTGAACATTCAGCTCTTCTCCATGTTTATACCAAATATATTAATTTGGCATAAACCCTCGACTATATAGATGACTCCATATTTTTCGTCCCGGAATAAATTTATCATTTTTGCAATTAATACAAGGACAGAAAAACCTACCTCCACTACTTTGAGCTATAGGTTGACTACTTGCAAAATTCATGAACTGCTCCATGCCTTGTGCAAATTCCGCCGAGATATTTCTTGTTTCATTATCAATTCTTCTGTACATCCAATATCTCGAATTGTTATAATTTCCCCACATGTTTTACAAAACTTTTTACTTTTGATTTCGCAAATGAGAGAATGGGATGGTGCATATATATACAACATTTTGCGACTACTTTGCGACTACTTTGCCACTGACTTGCCATTACTTTGCGACTACAGCTATGTAGTCGCTTAAATGTCGTTATACCTAACACGCACATGTTTTTTATGGTGGCACTTTGCCACCACTTTGTGACTGCAGAGCCACTACATACCGTAGTCGCAAATTAGTCGCATTTTTAGCGACCAATAAGAGACTACCACCTGATTTTCCATATGTAGTCGCTAATCAGTCGCTATTTTGCGACTGATTAGCGACTACCAGGGTCAGTCTCAAGGCAGTCGCATCTCAGTCGCTAATTGGTTGCATATTGCAACTGATTTGCGACCACACTTATTGGTCACATATTTGCGACTACTATTCCGTAGTCGCAAATTAGTCGCTAAACCATGGCAAATGTGGTCGCAATTTTTGCGACCACGTATGTAGTCGCAAATTGCAGTCGCAAATTGGCAGCTTTCTTGTAGTGTGGGATGGGTGACTTCCTGGGAAGTCCTTGTGTTTCACCCCATTTTTTATTCACTCGCTTTTTATTTGTCCATCGCAAAACATTGTATTTTTTGAAATGCTATAAGTTTCACACCGCGATATACTACACAGCCGGCAATACCATTTCGAAAAGCTCTCTCAAAGATCTTTGACGCGCCTATGGGGTGGCAGACTGATTGGAAATATTTTCGACCCCAAAATTTGAAGGTTAGATACTCTTTCGGACGTTTTTCTCGGGCTCAAGCAATCATGATCTTGAAACTGTTTTATCGGCCTTCTCAAACTCATCGCATCAACGATCTAAAATGTTTCAACCATCTAAAGGATGCCCATACATCGTGTGGATTCTTCTTTATAACATCGAGCTCAAAAAGAAGCATTGAAAAAGTGGATGAAGAGGATATTTACGATTGCATGACATGTACTATCGGGTGCAATCATACCTGCACTTATGCACCGGATCCCATCAGAACTCCGTACTTAACCATGTTTGGGCGAGAGTAGTACTGGGATGGGTGACCTCCTAGGAAGTCCTCGTGTTGCACCCCTATTTTTTTACTCGCTTTTCATTTGTCTATCGCAAACTATTGTATTTTCCAAATGCCCTAAATTTCACACCGCAATGAACTACAGAGCCGTCAATACCATTTCAGAAAGCTCTCCCAAAGATTTTGACCCACAAATAGGACAAATTCCGATTGGAAATGTTTTCGACCCCAAATTTTGATGTTTAGATACTCGTTCAGACGTTTTTCTCGGGCTGAAGCAATCACGACCTGGAAACCATTTTATTGGCCATATCAAACTCATCGCATCGATGATCCAAAACGTTTCAACCATCTAGAGAAGGCCCACACATCGTGTGGATTCTTCTTTATCACATCAAGCTCAAAAAGTAGCATTGAAAATGTGGATGAAAAGGATATTTACGATTGCATGACATGTGTTACATGGTGCGATCATACCAGCACTAATGCACCAGATCCCATCAGAACTCCGTAGTTAAGCGCGCTTGGGTGAGAGTTGTACTGGGATGGGTGACCTCCTGGGAAGTCCTCGTGTTGCACGCCTTTTTTATTCACTCGCTTTTTATTTGTCTATCGCAAAACATTGAATTTTCGAAATGCCATAAGTTTCACACCGCGATGAACTACAGAGCTGACAATACCATTTCCAAAAGATCTCTCAAAGAGCTTTGACGCGCCAATAGACTAAAGACCAATTGAAAATTTTTTTGACCCCAAATTTTGATGTTTACATACTCTTTCAGACGTTTTTCTCTGCTGAAGCAATCACGACCTCGAGACCATTTAATCGGCCATCTCAAACTCATCGCATCGACGATCAAAACGTTTCAACCATCTAGACGAGGCCAACACATCGTTTGCATTCTTCTTTATTACGTTGAGCTAAAAAAGAAGCATTGAAAATGTGGATGAAGAGGATATTTACGATTGCATGACATGTATTACCGGGTGCGATCATACTAGAACTAATGCACCAGATCCCATAAGAACTCCGCAGTTAAGCGTGCTTTGGCAAGAGTAGTACTGGAATGGGTGACCTCCTGGGAAGTCCTCGTGTTTCACCCCCTGTTTTATTCACTCGCTTTTTATTTGTCTATCGCAAAACATTGTATTTTTGAAATGCCATAAGTTTCACACCTCGATGAACTACACAGCCAAAAATACCATTTCCGAAAGCTCTCTCAAAGATCTTTGATGTGCCAATACGGCAAAGACCGATTGGAAATGTTTTTGAGCCCAAATTTTGATGCTTAGATACTCTTTCAGACGTTTTTCTCCAATGAAGCAATCATGACCTCAATACCGTTTTGTTGGCCATCTCAAACTCTTCGCATTGATGATCAAAAACGTTTCAACCATCTAGACGAGGCCAACACATCGTGTGGATTCTTCTTTATCATGTCGAGCTCAAAAAGAAGTATTCAAAAAGTGGATGAAGTGGATATTTACGATTGCATGACATGTACTACTGGGTGCGATCATACCAGCACTAATGCACCGGATCCCATCAGAATGCTGCAGTTAAGCGTGCTTGGCCGAGAGTAGTACTGGGATTGGTGACCTCCTGGGTTGTCCTCGTGTTTCACCCATTTTTTTATTACTCGCTTTTTATTTGTCTATCGCAAAACATTGTATTTTTGAAATGCCATAAGTTTCACACCGCGATAAACTACAAATCCGACAATACCGTGTCGGAAAGCTCTCTCAAAGATCTTTGACTCGCCAATAGGTCAAAACCGATTGGAAATGTTTTCGACTCCATAATATTGATGTTTAGGTACTCTTTTGGGCGTTTTTATCGGGCTGAAACAATCATGATCTCGAAACCGTTTTATTGCCCATCTCAAACTCATCACATCGGCGATCCAAAACGTTTCAACAATCTAGACGAGGCCAACACATCGTGTGGATTCATCTTTATCACTTCGAGCTCAAAAAGAAGCATTGAAATAGTCGATGAAGAGGATATTTACGATTGCATGACATGTACTACCGGGTGCGATCATACCAGCACTAATGCACGAGATCCCATAAGAACTCCGCAGGTAAGCGTGCTTGGGCGAGAGTAGTATCAGGATGGGCGACCTCTTGGGAAGTCCTCGTGTTGTACCCCTTTTGTTATTCACTCTCTTTTTATTTGTCTATCGCAAAACATTGTATTTTCGAAATGTCATGAATTTTACAACGCGATGAATTACACAGTCGACATACCATTTCGGAAAGCTCTCTCAAAGATATTTGACTCGCCAATAGGTTAAATACCGATTGGAAATGGTTTCAATCCCAAATTTTGATGTTTAGAAACTGTTTGGGATGTTTTTCTCGGGCTGAAGCAATCACGACCTCGAACCGTTTTATCGACCATCTCAAACTTATCGCATCGACGATCTAAAATGTTTCAACCATCTAGACAAGGCCCACACATGGTGTGGATTCTTCTTTATCACGTCGAGCTCAAAAAGAAACATTGAAAAAGTTGATGAAGAGGATATTTAGGATTGCATGACATGTACTACCCGGTGCGATCATAGCAGCTCTAATGGACCGGATCCCATCAAAACTCTGTAGATAACCGTGCTTGGCTGAGAGTAGTACTGGGATGGGTGACCTCCTGGGAAGTCCTCGTGTTGCACCCCCTTTTTTATTCACTCGCTTTTTATTTGTCTATCGCAAAACATTATATTTTCCAAATCCCATAAGTTTCACACCTTGATGAACTACACAGCCGACAATACCATTTCCGAAAGCTCTCTCAAAGATTTTTGACGAGCCAATTCGTCAAAGACCGATTGGAAATGTTTTCGACCCCAAATTTTGATGCTTAGATACTCTTTCAGATGTTTTTCTCTGATGAAGCAATCATGACCTCAAAACCGTTTTGTCGGCCATCTCAAACTCATCGCATTGATGATCCAAAACGTTTCAACCATCTAGACGAGGCCAACACATCGTGTGGATTCTTCTTTATCATGTCGAGCTCAAAAAGAAGTATTCAAAAAGTGGATGAAGTGGATATTTACGATTGCAGGACATGTACTACCGGGTGCGATCATACCAGCACTAATGCACCGGATCCCATCAGAATGCCGCAGTTAAGCGTGCTAGGCCGAGAGTAGTACTGGGATGGGTGACCTCCTGGGCTGTCCTCGTGTTTCACCCATTTTTTTATTACTCGCTTTTTATTTGTCTATCGCAAAACATTGTATTTTTGAAATGCCATAAGTTTCACACCGCGATAAACTACAGAACCGACAATACCGTGTCGGAAAGCTCTCTCAAAGATCTTTGACTCGCCAATAGGTCAAAACCGATTGGAAATGTTTTCGACTCCATAATATTGATGTTTAGGTACTCTTTTGGTCGTTTTTCTCGGGCTCAAACAATCACGATCTCGAAACCGTTTTATTGCCCATCTCAAACTCATCGCATCGACGATCCAAAACGTTTCAACAATCTAGACGAGGCCAACACATCGTGTGGATTGATCTTTATCACTTTGAGCTCAAAAAGAAGCATTCAAATTGTCGATGAAGAGGATATTTACGATTGCATGACATGTACTACCGGGTGCGATCATACCAGCACTAATGCATGAGATCCCATAAGAACTCCGCAGGTAAGCGTGCTTGGGCGAGAGTAGTATCAGGATGGGCGACCTCTTGGGAAGTCCTCGTGTTGTACCCCTTTTGTTATTCACTCTCTTTTTATTTGTCTTTCGCAAAACATTGTATTTTCGAAATGTCATGAATTTTACAACGCGATGAATTACACAGTCGACATACCATTTCGGAAAGCTCTCTCAAAGATATTTGACTCGCCAATAGGTTAAATACCGATTGGAAATGGTTTCAATCCCAAATTTTGATGTTTAGAAACTGTTTTGGATGTTTTTCTCGGGCTGAAGCAATCACGACCTCGAACCGTTTTATCGACCATCTCAAACTTATCGCATCGACGATCTAAAATGATTCAACCACCTAGACAAGGCCCACACATGGTGTGGATTCTTCTTTATCACGTCGAGCTCAAAAAGAAACATTGAAAAAGTTGATGAAGAGGATATTTACGATTGCATGACATGTACTACCGGGTGCGATCATAGCATCTCTAATGAACCGGATCCCATCAGAACTCTACAGATAACCGTGCTTGGCCGAGAGTAGTACTCGGATGGGTGACCTCTGGGAAGTCCTCGTGTTGCACCCCCTTTTTTATTCACTCACTTTTTATTTTTCTATCGCAAAACATTATATTTTCCAAATGCCATAAGTTTCACACCTTGATGAACTACACAGCCGACAATACCATTTCCGAAAGCTCTCTCAAAGATTTTTGATGTGCCAATTCGCCAAAGACCGATTGGAAATGTTTTCGACCCTAAATTTTGATGATTAGATACTCTTTCGGACGTTTTGCTCTACTGAAACAATCACGACCTTGAAACCGTTTGGTCGGCCATCTCATACTCATCGCATTGACGATCCAAAACGTTTCAACCTTCGTGTGGATTCTTATTTATCATGTCGAGCTTAAAAAGAAGCATTGAAAAAGTGGATGAAGAGGATATTTACGATTGCATGACATGTACTACCGGGTGCGATCATACCAGCACTAATGCACCGGATCCCATCAGAATGCCGCAGTGATGTGTGCTTGGGTGAGAGTAGTACTGGGTTGGGTGACCTCCTGGGAAGTCCTCGTGTTGCACCTCTTTTTTATTTACTTGCTTTTCATTTGTCTATCGCAAAACTTTGTATTTTGGAAATGCCATAAGTTTCAAACCGCGATGAACTACACACCCAACAATACCATTTCGGAAAGCTCTCTCAAAGATCTTTTACCCGCCAATTGGCGAGAGACCGATTCGAAATGTTTTCTACCCCAAATTTTGATGTGTAGATACTCTTTCGGACGTTTTTCTCTGCTGAAGCAATCACGACCTCAAAACCGCTTTATTAACCATCTCAAACTCATCGAATCGACGATCCAAAACATTTCAACCATCTATACGAGACCCACACATCGTGTGGATTCCTTTTTATTACGTCGAGCTCAAAAAGAAGCATTGAAAAAGGAATGAAGAGGATATTTACGATTGCATGATATGTACTAACGGGTGCGATCATACCAGTACTAATGCACATGATCCTATCCGAACACCGAAGTTAAGCGTGCTTGGTCGAGAGTAGAATTGGGAAGATGATCCTTGATGGTACAACGGCTGTGGAAGATGTTCTCCCTCTGGATGGTCTCTTAGGGATCCACCATTGCACTGAGAATGCGTCTAGTGACCAGCACTTCCCCCACATCAGGGTACTCAATGGCACCGTATTCTCCTTATGGTTCATAGTCTTCTTCATCTTGGGATTCGTACTCTCCAGCTTCCGTAATCAGCATGACCCGGTTGTTTGGGCACTCCCTTAAGATGTGTCCGCGACCCCTACACTTGAAACAAGTGATGTCACGTGATCTTTGAGGGTTAGAGGACTTACAAGGCTCTCTCTGATCACGGGTTGGCTCAGGAGGCTTGCTCTTAAACCGTGACTCGATCTCTATGCTTTTGCCTTTGTCTACGGGCTTGGGGACGTTGCTTGGTGCCCAAGGCGTCTTAGGCTTGCTGTGGATATCTTGGCTCTTACGTTTGATGTGCTGCTGAGCCTGGACAGATAGATGGGACAAATCCTTGAAGTCATTGTAGATTTGCCTTTCCACCTTGCGGCTGATTCTTTCTTGCAGTCCATCCAAGAATTGTGCCATCAAAGCCTCCTCATCGTCATTGAGCTCCAGCCTGTTCCTTAGTCTCTCAAACTCTTCATAGTATTCCTCTACTGATCTGGTGCCCTGCTTAAGTGCATGAAAACGTCTTTGCAAATCTCTATGAAAATAAGGTGGAACAAACCTTTGTCTCATGAGGTTTTTCATGTCGACCCATGAGTCTACGGGCCTCAATCTTTTCCTCCTTCGGTCGGACACCTCACAATCCCACCAGATGAGGGCATTGCCCGTGAGTTGTGCTACTGCCATGGAGACTCTCCTAAGGCCTGGTTGGTTGTAGTGATCGAAGATGTGATCCATCCTCCTCTCCCAATCAAGATAGTCTTCGGGGTATACTTTTCCTACAAAACTAGGAGGTGTTAATTTGACATCAGTATGAGTTACCCAGATGTAGGCGTATTCATCTCCATCCTCATGATGTCTGGGAGGCATCCTTGGTCTCTGGTGATGACCATATGGCTCGAAGCCATCGCTTTCTGTTTCTGGTCGCCGTGGAGGTCCTCTCGGCCTAGGGTGATAGTCATGAGGCTGTGCGTCCTCATCTCCATCTGGCTGGGGCTCCTCCTGTTCGTGCCATGTCCTAGGGTGCTCAGGATCCTCAGCACGGTCTTTCTCAGCCCTCACGTGCCTTATGGCCTGAAATCTCACAGGCCTCTCCACGCGCTCCAACCTCTCGCCGATTGATGCGAGTTGTGTTTGGAGGGTGGTGAACATGGCCATCAAGGCCTCGGCTACATCTCTATTTTCTTCTGCCATTGCATACTGCAAAAGAAAGGAACAAGTTACTCTGCTCCTAGAATCGATTAGGAGGGTTCCTTATATAGAAGAATTCAAAAAAATGCAAAAAGAAAAAACTGGGAAAAAGGAAATTCGAAAAAATGGAAGATTTGAAAAAAATGGAAACTTTCTAACAACTAGTGCTAGCTGTCTTGGTCGATTTCTTTTGCTGTTTTTCCTATTTTCTTTTTCTTTTCTTTTTAATTTAACTTAATAATAATGGAAATATGATTCTTAAAAAAAGGAAAGTCGAAAATTGCAATACAAGAATGAATCTAAGCCCTAGTGATGCACGTAGGAGCTAGATGCACTCGGTTTGAGTTTGATGTTATTATTTTTTTTTTGAATTTTCTTGAATGCGACTTAAACTAATGCAAGAACTAGAAACAAAACTAACTAAAGGATAGAAACAACCTGGTTTAGGAGCTTTAAGCTTTGATACCAAAATGATACAAGCCTCGATTCAAGGCTGTACGCGTGTGGGCTGTTTGGAGAAGTTTAGGTGAGAAACTCGACCTTAGGCTTCTGGATAGGGGTTTTATGATTGGTAATGGATGGAGGGGTGAAGTGAACCACACGAGGGGTGATGAACCTCGTGATAAATCACAAACTTAGAGCTAGGAGGGCTGGTCTCAACTAGGTTCTAAGCGCACAAGTCTCTTGAGAGAATACTTGTTGAAAGAAAATTCGATCTTTATTAATTATCAAAAAGGTTGTTGAACTACAATGCTGGAAGGAGCCTTATTAATATGCTCGACAGCTTGACCTTCTAGGGTCGACTCAAGAAAAGAAATGGAAAACTTACAAAAGTGTACAAATAGAAAACTTACAAAAGTGCATAACCAAAAAAGGACTTATTCCTAAAATGTTTTTGACTCAAGAAATGTAAATAATCTAAATCCTACACTGCAAAACAGGAAGAGGCAAATAACTAATTTGAAAACTTACCTTTCTTACCTCACGGCCAAGAAATGGAAGGTGGCCGTCCTTGTGGCATGCACGCGCCTTGCTCCTAGTCTTTGACTTGGAGTAGGGTTAGGAATCTTTGAGCCCTGACCTCTCTTGCCACTAAAGCCCAAGTCTCTGAAGTCCCTTGCATTGTTGAGAAGCCTTTGGACTCTTCTTTGCACTTCTGGCCCAATGTCCCTTGTCGATCATCTTCTAGGAGCTTGTCGACCCACAAGCTGAATTTGTGGAAGAGTGCCCTTGATCTGCTCCTTGTCATTGCTCCTGGTGGCACACAGGTGAAGAGACTTCCTCTAGATGCATGTCTTGAAGGTGGTAGCTTATCTGGTCCGAGCCTCCTTGTGTAGACGTTGAAATGGCGGTGCACTCGGCTGGATCGGCTGTACCGGCTGGACTGTGCGAGGTACTGGCCGAAATGTCATCTGAGCCGGCCAAGTTGATCTCGGAGCCAGTGGCATCACCAATTGGACCGCCGGTGTCATCCACGTCACCACCAGTTGGGCCGGAGGTTTGGGCCTCTCTGCCGGCAATGTTGGTCGGTCTGGCCTGGCTGGTCGGTACCGCTTGGGCCGGCAGACGTGCCAAATGGCCCGGCTGTCTCGGGCAAGCTTCCTGGTCGGCCAGTCTGGTCTCCTGGCCGGCCATACGACCTGATGTCCCCATCAGGATGGGTGATGTCCTGGGAAGTACTCGTGTTGCACCCCTTTTTTTATTCACTCGCTTTTTATTTGTCTATCGCAAAACATTATATTTTCAAAATGCCATAAGTCTCACACCGCGATGAACTACACAGCCGACAATACCATTTCAGAAAGCTCTCTCAATGATCTTTGACACGCCAATAGGTCATAGACTGATTGGAAATGTTTTCCACCCCAAATTGATGTTAAGATACTCTTTTGGACGTTTTTTTTGGGCTGAAGCAATCACGACCTCGAAACTATTTTATCGGCCATCTCAAACTCATCGCATCAACGATCCAAAATGGTTAAACCATCTAGACAAGTCCCACACATCGTGTGGATTCTTCTTTATCACATCGAGCTCAAGAAGAAGCATTGAAAAAGTGGATGAAGAGAATATTTACGATTGCATGACATGTACTACCTGGTGCAATCGTACTAGCACTAATGAACCAGATCCCATCGACAATACCATTTCGGAAAGCTCTCTTAAAGATCTTTGACACGCCAATAGGTCGAAGACCGATTGGAAATGTTTTCAACCCCAAATATTGATGTTTAGATAATATTTCGGATGTTTTTCTCAGGCTGAAGCAATCACAACCTCGAAACCGTTTTATCGGCAATCTCAAACTCATCGCATCGACGATCCAAAACGTTTCAACCATCTATACGAGGCCCACACATCGTGTGGATTCTTCTTTATCACGCCGAGCTCAAAAAGAAGCATTGAAAAAGTGGATGAAGAGGATATTTACGATTGAATGACATGTATTACCAGGTGCGATCATACCAGCACTAATGCACCAGATCCCATTCGAACTTCGCTGTTAAGCGTGCTTAGGCGAGAGAAGTACTGGGATGGTGACCTCCTGGAAAGTCCTCATATTGAACCACTTTTTTTATTCACTCGCTTTTTATTTGTCTATCGGAAAACATTGTATTTTCGAAATGCCATATGTTTTGCACCGCAATGAACTACACAACCGACAATACAACTTCGGAAAGCTCTCTCAAAGATCTTTGGCGTACCAATATGTCGAAGACCGATTGGAACTATTTTTACCGCAAATTTTGATGTTTATATACTCTTTCGGACGTTTTTCTTGGGCCGAAAAAATCCCGACCTAGAAACTGTTTTTTTGGCCATTTAAAACTCATCGCATCGATGATCCAAAACGATTAAACCATCTAGACAAGGCTTACATATCGTGTGGATTCTTCTTTATCACGTCGAGCTCCAAAAGAAGCATTGAACAAGTGGATGAAGAGGATATTGACGATTGCATGACATGTACTACTGGATGCGATCATACCAGCACTAATGCACCGGATCCCATATGAACTCCGCAGCTAAGCGTGCTTGGAGGAGAGTACTACTGGGATGGGTGACCTCCTGGGAAGTCCTCGTGTTGCACCCCATTATTTTTTCACTCGCTTTTTATTCATCTATCGCAAAACATTGTATTTTTGAAATGCCATAAGTTTCACACCGCGATGACTACATAGTGGAAAAATACCAATTCAGAAAGCTCTCTCAAAGATCTTTGACGCGGTAATAGGTCGAGGAACGATTGGAAACGTTTTTGAACCAAAATTTTGATGTTTAAATACTCTTTTGGACGTTTTTCTCGGGCTGAGCAAACACGACCTCGAAACCGTTTTACTGGCTGTCTCAAACTCATCACACCGACAATCCAAAACGTTTCAACCATCTAGACGAGGCCCACAAATCGTGTGGATTCTTCTTTATCATGTCAAGCACAAAAGGAAGCATTGATAACGTGGATGAAGAGGATATTTACGATTGCATGACATGTACTACTGGGTGCGATCATGCCAACACTAATGCAGTGGATCCCATTAGAAATTTGCAGTTAAGCGTGCTTGGACGAGAGTAGTACTGGGATGAGTGATCTCTGGAGAAGTCCTCGTGTTGCACCCCTCTTTTATTCACGCGCTCTTTATTTGCCTATTCCAAAACATTGAATTTTCGAAATGCCTAAGTTTCACACCGCGATGAATTACACAGCTAACAATACAATTTCGGAAAGCTCTCTAAAAGATCTTTGATGCACCAATAGGTTGAAGACCGATTGGAAATGTTTTCGACCCCAAATTTTGATGTTTAGATACACTTTCGGATGTTTTTCTTTAGCTGAAGCAATCACGACCTCCAAATCATTTTATCCGCCATCTCAAATGCATCGAATCGACGATCCAAAATGTTTCAACCATCTGGACGAGCCCCACACATCGTGTGGATTTTTCTTTATAACATCGAGCTCAAAAAGAAGCATTGAAAAAAGAGGGGGACCTCCTCGGAAGTCCTCGTATTGCACCACTCTTGTTATTCACTCGCTTTTTATTTGTCTATCGCAAAACACTATATTTTTGAAATGCCATAAGTTTCACATCGCGATGAACTACACAACCGACAATACCATTTCGGTAAGCTCTCTCAAAGATCTTTGACGCGCCAATAGGTCTAAGACCGATAAGAAATGTTTTTGACCCCAAATTACACAGCTGACAATACCATTTCGGAAAGCTCTCTCAATGATCTTTGATGCAGGAATAGGTCTAGGACCGATAGAAAATGGTTTTGACCTCAAATTTTGATGTTTAGATACTCTTTTGGACGTTTTTCTCGGGCTGAACCAATTACGACCTCGAAACAGTTTTATCAGCCATCTCAAACTCATCGCATTGACGATCCAAAACGTTTCAACCATCTAGACCAGGCCCACACATCGTGTTGATTCTTTTTATCACGTCGATCTCAAAAAGAAGCATTGAAAAAGTGGATGAAGAGGATAATTACGATTGGATGAAATGTACTATCAGGTGCGTTCATACCAGCACTAATGCACCGGATCCCATCAGAACTCTGCAGTGAAGCGTGCATGGGCAAGAGTAGTACTAGGATGGGGGACCTCTTTGGAAGTGCTCGTGTTGCACCCCTTTTTTTATTCACTCGTTTTTTATTTTGTCTATCGCAAAACACTATACTTTTGAAATGCCATAAGTTTCACACCGTGATGAACTACACAACCAACAATACAATTTCAGAAAGCTCTCTCAAATATCTTTGACGCGCCACTTGGTCAAAGACCGATTGGAAATCTTTTCAACCCCAAATTTTGATGTTTACATACTCTATCGGATGTTTTTCTCGGGCTGAAGCAATCACGACCTCCCAACCGATTTATCAGCCATCTCAAACTCATCGCATCGACGATCTAAAATGTTTCAACCATCTAGATGAGGCCACACATCGTGTGGATTCTTCTTTATAACGTCGAACTCAAAAAGAAGCATTGAAAAAGTGGATGAAGTGGATATTGATGATTGAATGGCATGTAGTACCGGGTGCAATCATACTAGCACTAATGCACCAAATCCCTAAGAAATTCTAAGTTCAGCGTGATTGGAGGAGAGTAGTATTGGGATGGGTGACCTCCTGGGAATTCCTCGTGTTGCACCCCTTTTTTTATTCACTCAATTTTTATTTGTCTATCGCAAAACATTTTATTTTCGAAATGCCATAAGTTTCACACTGCGATGAACCACACAGCCGAGAATACCATTTCGGAAAGCTCTCTCAAAGATCTTTGATGTACCACAAGGTCAAAGGCCGATTGGAAATGTTTTCGACCCCAAATTGTGATGTTTACATACTCTATCAGACGTTTTTCTTGGGCTGAAGCAATCACGACCTCCAAACCGTTTTATTGCCCATCTCAAACTCATCGCCTCAATGATCCAAAATTTTTCAACCATCTAGAAGAGGCCCACACATCGTGTGGATTCTTCTTTATCACGTCGAGCTCAAAAAGAAGCATTGAAAAAATGGATGAAGAGGATATTTACGATTGCATGACATGTACTACTGGGTGCGATAATACCAGCCCTAATGCACCGGATTCCATCACAAATTCGCAGTTAAGCGTGCTTGGAAGAGAGTAGTACTAGGATGGGTGACCTTCTGGGAATTCCTCGTGTTGCATACCTTTTTTTATTTAGTCGCTTTTTATTTCTTTATCGCAAAATATTGTATTTTCGAAATGCCATAAGTTTCACACCGCGATGACTTACACAACCAACAATACCATTTCGGAAAGCTCTCTCAAAGATCTTGGATGCACCAACTTCTCGAAAACCGATTGGAAATGTTTTTGACCCCAAATTTTGATGTTTAGATACTCTTTCGGACGTTTTTCTCGGGCTGATACAATCACGACCTCAAACCGTTTTATCGGCCATCTTAAACTCAGCGCATCGACGATCCAAAATGTTTCAACCATATAGACGAGGCCCACATATCGTGTAGATTCATTTTTATCTCGTCGAGCTCAAAAAGAAACATTAAAAGAGTGGATGAAGAGGATATTTACGATTGCATGACATGTACTAACGGGTGCCATCATACCAACACTAATGCATTGGATCCCATTACAATTCCACAGCTAAGCGTGCTTGGGCGAGAGTAGTACTGGGATGGGTGACCTCCTTGGAAGTCCTCGTGTTGCACCCCTTTTTCTATTCACTCGCTTTTTATTTGTCTATCGCAAAACATTGTATTTTCGAAATGCCATAAGTTTTACACCGCGATTAACTACACAGTTGACAATGCCATGTCGGAAAGCTCTCTCAACAATCTTTGACGCGCCAATAGGTTGAAGACAGATTGGAAATGTTTTCGACGCCAAATTTTGATGTTTAGATACTCTTTTGGATGTTTTTCTCGGGCTGAAGCAATCACAACCTCGAAACCGTATTATCGGCCATCTCAAACTCATCACACCGACGATCCAAAACATTTAAACCATCTATACGAGGCCCACTTGTATGGATTCATTTTTATCACGTCGAGCTCAAAAGGAAGCATTGAAAGAGTGGATGAAGAGGAGATTTACGATTGCATGACATGTACTACAGGGTGCGATCATACCAGCACTAATGCACTGGATCCCATTAGAACTCCGCAGTTAAGCTTGCTTGGGCGAGAGTAGTACTGGGATGGGTGACCTCCTGGGAAGTCCTTGTGTTGCACCGCTTTTTTTATTGACTCGCTTTTTATCTGTCTACCGCAAAACATTATATTTTCGAAATGCCATAAGTTTCCCACCGCGATGAACTACACAGCCGACAATACCATGACGTAAAGCTCTCTCAAAGATTTTTGATGTGCCAATAGGTTGATGACAGATTGGAAATGTTTTCGACACCAAATTTTGATGTTTAGATACTCTTTCAGACGTTTTTCTCAAGCTGAAACAGTCAAGACCGCGGAACCATTTTATCGGCCATCTCAAAATAATAGCATCGACAATCAAAAACGTTTAAACCAGCTAGATGAGGCCCAGACATCGTGTGGATTCTTTTTTATCACGTCGAACTCAAAAAAGAAGCATTGAAAAAGTGAATGAAGAGGATATTTACGATTGCATGACATGTACTACCGCGTGCATTCATACCATCACTAATGCACCGGATCCCATTAGAACTCTGCAGCTAAGTGTGCTTGGGCGAGAGTAGTACTGGGATGGGTGACCTCCTGGGAAGTCCTCGTCTTGCACCCCTTTTTTTATTCACTCGCTTTTTATATATTTATCGCAAAACCTTGTATTTTTGAAATGCCATAGGTTTCACACCGCAATGAACTACACATCCGACAATACCATGTCGGAAAGCTCTCTCAAATATATTTGACCCGCCAATAGGTAGAAGACCTATTGGAAATGTTTTCAACCCACAATTTTGATGTTTAGACACTTTTTTGGACGTTTTTGTCAGGTTAAAGCAATCACGACGACGAAACCATTTTAGCGGGCATCTCAAACTCATAGAATCGATGATCAAAAACATTTCAACCATATAGACGTGACCCACAGATCGTCTGGATTTGTCTTTATCACGTCAAGCTAAAAAAGAAGAATTGAAAAAATGGATGAAGAGGATATTTCCGATTGCATGAGATGTACTACCGGGTGCGATCATAGCAGCACTAATGCACTAGATCACATCAGAACTCTGCAGTTAAGAGTGCTTGGGTGAGAGTAGTATTGGGATGTGTGACCTTCTGGGAAGTCCTCGTGTTGCACCCCTTTTTTAATTCACTCACTTTTTATTTGTCTATCCAAAATATTTTATTTTTGAAATGCCATAAGTTTCACACCGCGGTGAACTACACAGCCGACAATACCATGTCGGAAAGCTCTCTCAAAGATCTTTGACGTGCCAATAGGTTAAAGACCGATTGGAAATATTTTCGACCCCAAATATTTATATTTAGATACTCTTTCAGATGATTTTCTCAGACTGAAACAATCACGACCTCGAAACCGTTTTATCGGCTATCTCAAACTAATCGCATCGATGATCCAAGACGCTTAAACCATCTAGACGAGGCCCAAACATCGTGTGGATTCTTTTTTATCACGCCGAGCCTAAAAAGAAGCATTGAAAAAGTGGTTGAAGAGGATATTTACGATTGCATGACATGTACTACCGGGTGCGATCATACTAGCACTAATGCACCGGATCCCATTAGAACTCTGCAGCTAACCGTGCTTGGGCGAGAGTATTACTGGGATGGCTGACCTCCTGGGAAGTACTCGTGTTGCACCCCTTTTTTTATTCACTCGCTTTTTATTTATTTATCGCAAAACCTTGTATTTTTGAATTGCCATAAGCTTCACATCGCGATGAACTACACAGCCGACAATACCATGTCGGAAAGCTCTCTCAAATATCTTTGACCTGCCAATAGGTGGAAGACCGATTGGAAATGTTTTCGACCCACAATTTTGAGGTTTAGATACTCTTTTAGACGTTTTTCTCGTGCTAAAGCAATCACGACATTGAAACTGTTTTAGTGGCCATCTCAAACTCCTCGCATCGACGATCAAAAACATTTCAACCATATAGACGTGACCCACAGATCGTGTGGATTCGCCTATATCACGTCGTGCTAAAAAAGAAGCATTGAAAAAGTGGATGAAGAGGATATTTACGATTGCATGAGATGTACTACCGGGTGCGATCATACCAGCACTAATGCATCGGATCACATCAGAACTCTGCAGTTAAGAGTGCTTGGGCGAGAGTAGTATTGGGATGGGTGACCTCCGGGGAAGTCCTCGTGTTGAACCCCTTTTTTAATTCACTCACTTTTTATTTGTCTATCGTAAAACATTGTATTTTCGAAATGCCATAAGTTTCACACCGTGATGAACTGCACAGCCGGAAATACCTTGTCGGAAAGCTCTCTCAAAGATTTTAGACAAGCCAATAGGTTGAAGACCGATTGGAAATATTTTCAACCCCAAATTTTTATATATATATACTCTTTCGTACATTTTTCTTGGGCTGAATCAATCACGAACTCAAAACCGTTTTATCGGCCATCTCAAACTCATCGCATCGACCATCCAAATCTTTTCAACCATCTAGACGAGGCCTACATATCGTGTGGATTCTTCTTTATCACGTCGAATTCAAAAATAAGCATTGAAAATCTGGATGAAGATGATATTTACGTTTGCATGACATGTACTATCAGGTGCGATCATTCCAGCACTAAAATGCACCGGATCCTATTAGAACTCGGCAGTTAAGCGTGCTTGGGCGACAGTAGTACTGGGATGGGTGACCTCCTGGGAAGTCATCCTCGTGTTGAGCCCATTTTTTTTATTCACTCGCTTTTTATTTTATATCGCAAAACATTGTATTTTCGAAATGGCATAAGTTTCACACCGCGATGAACTACAGAGTCGACAATACCATTTCGGAAAGCTCTCTCAAAGATCTTTGACACACCAATAGGGCAAAATTCTATTGGAAATATTTTTGACCCCAAACTTTTATGTTTAGATACTCTTTCGGACGTTTTTCTTGGGCTGAAGCAATCACGACCTCAAAACCATTTTATCGGCCATCTCAAACTCATCGCATCGACGATCCAAAATGTTTCAACCATCTAGACGAGGCCCTCACATCGTGTGGATTATTTTTTTATCACTTCAAGCTCAAAAAGAAACATTGAATAAGTGGGTGAAGAGGATATTTATGACTGCATGACACGTACTACTAGGTGCATTCATACCACCACCAATGCACTAGATCCTATTAGAACTGCGCAGTTAAGCGTGCTTGGGCAATAGTAGTTCTGGGATGGGTGACCTTGTGGGAAGTCCTCGTATCGCACCCCCTATTGTATTCACTCGTTTTTATTTGTCTATCGCAAAACATTATATTTTTGAAATGCCATAAGTTTCACACCGCGATGAACAACACAGTCGATAATACCATTTCGGAAAGCTTTCTCAAAGATCTTTGACGCGCTAATAAGTCAAACACCGATTGGAAATGTTTTTGACCCCAAATTTTGATGTTTAGATACTCTTTCATATGTTTTTCTCTGGCTGAAGAAATCACGGACTCAAAACCGTTTTATCGACCATCTAAAACTCATCGCTTCGACGATCCAAAATGTTTCAACCATATAGACGAGGCCCACACATCGTGTGGATTCTTTTTTATCACGTCGAACTCAAAAAGAAGCATTGAAAAAGTGGATGAAGAGCATATTTACGATTGCATGACATGTATTACACGGTGCGATCACATCAGCACTAATGCACCGAATCCCAGTAGAACTCTGCAGCTAAGCGTGCTTGGGTGAGAGTAGTTATGGGATGGGTGACCACTTGGGAACTCCTCGTGTTGCACCCGTATTTTATTCAGTTGTGTTTATTTGTCAATCGCGAAACATTGAATTTTCCAAATGCCATAACTTTCACACCGCGATGAACTACACATCCGACAATACCATTTCGGAAAGCTCTCTCAAAGATCTTTCACGCACCAATAGGTCGTAGACCAATTGGAAATGTTTTCAACCCCAAATTTTTATGTTTAGATACTCTTTCAAACGTTTTTCTCGGGCTGATGCAATCACGACCTCGAAACCGTTTTATCGGCCATCCCAAACTAATCGCATTAACGATCCAAAATGTTTCAACCATCTAGACGAGTCACACACATTGTGTGGATTCTTCTTTATCACGTCGAGCTGAAAAGAAGAATTGAAAAGTGGTTGAAGAGGATATTTACGATTGCATGACATGTACTACTGGGTGCGATCATACCAGCACTAATGCACCAGATCCCATCAGAACTCCGCAGTTAAGCGTGCTTGGGCGAGAGTAGTACTGGGATGGGTGACCTAGTGGGAAGTCCTCGTGTTGCCTCCTTTTTTTATTCACTCGCTTTTTATTTGTCTATTGCAAAACATTGTATTTTCGCGATGCCATAAGTTTCACACCGCGATGAACTACACAGCCGACAAAACCATTTCGGAAAGCTCTCTCAAAGATCTTCGACGCGCCAATAGGCCAAAGACCAATTGGAAATGTTATTGACCCCAAATTTTGATGTTTAAATACTCTTTTGGACGGTTTTTTCTGATTGAAGCAATCATGACCTTTAAACCTTTTTAGCGGTCATCTCAAACTCATCCCATCGACGATCAAAATGTTTCACCCATCTAGATGACTCCCATAGATCGTGTGGATTCGTCATTATAAAGTTGATCTCAAAAAGAAGCATTGAAAAAGTGGATGAAGAGGACATTTATGATTGCATGACATGTACTACCGGGTGCGATCATACCAGCACTAATGCACCGGATCACATAAGAACTCTGCAGTTAAGAGTGCTTGGGAGAGAGTAGTACTGGGACGGATGACCTCCTTGGAAGTCCTCGTGTTGAAACCTTTTTTCAACCATCTAGACGAGGCCCACACATCGTGAGGATTTTTCTTTATCAAATTGAGCTCAAAAATAAGCATTGAAAAAGTGGATGAAGAAGATATTTACGATTGCATGACATGTACTAACGGGTGCGATCATACCAGCACTAATGCATCCGATCACATCAGAATTCTACAGTTGAGAGTGCTTGGGCGAGAGTAGTATTGGGATGGGTGACCTCCTGGGAAGTCTTCGTGTTGCACCCCTTTTTTAATTCACTCACTTTTAATTTGTCTGTCACAAAAGATTGTACTTTCGAAATACCATAAATTTCACACCACGATGAACTACACAGCTGGAAATACCATGTCGGAAAGCTCTCTCAAAGATCTTTGACGCGCCAATAGGTTGAAGACCGAATGGAAATATTTTCGACGCCAAATTTTTATATTTAGATACTCTTTTGTAAGTTTTCTTGTGTTGAAGCAATCACGAACTCGAAACCATTTTATCGGCCATCTCAAACTCATCGAATCGACGATCCAAAAAGTTTTAACCATCTAGACGAGGCCCACATATCGTGTGGATTCTCTTTCATCACGTCAAGCTCAAAAAAAAGTATTGAAAAAGTGGATGAAGAGGATATTGACGATGGCATGACAGGTAATACCAGGTGCGATCATACCAACACTAATGCACCGGATCCCATTAGAACTGCACAATTAAGCTTGCTTGGGTGAGAGTAGTACTAGGATGGGTGACCTTCTGCGAAGTCCTCGTGTGGCACCCCTTATTTTATTCGCTCGGATTTTATTTGTCTATCACAAAACATTGTACTTCGAAATGACGTAAGTTTCATACCTCGATGAACTACATAGCCGAAAATACCATTTCCGAAAGCTCTCTCAAAGATCTTTGATGCGCCAATAGGTCAAAGACCGATTGGAAATGTTTTTGACCCAAAATTTTGAAGTTTAGATACTCTTTCGGATGTTTTTCTTGGGCTGAAGCAATAACGAACTCAAAACCATTTTATCGGCCATCTCAAACTCATTGCATCGATGATTCAAAATGATTCAAGCATCTAGATGAGGCCTACACATTGTGTGGATTTTTCTTTATCCCGTCGAGCTCAAAAAGAAGTATTGAAAAAGTGGATGAAGAGGATATTTACGATTGCATGACATGTACTACCGGGTGCGATCATACCAGCACTAATTCACCGGATCCCATAAGAACTCTGCAGTTAAGCGTACTTTGGCGAGAGTAGTACTGGGATGGTGACCTCCTGGGAAGTCCTCGTGTTGCCCCATTTTTTTTATTCACTCGCTTTTTATTTGTCAATCGCAAAACATTGTATTTTTGAAATATCATAAGTTTTACACCGCGATGAACTACACTCCCGATAATACCATTTCGGGAAGTTCTCTCAATGATCTTTGATGTGCCAATAGGACAAAGACCGATTGGTATTGTTTTCGTCTCCAAATTTTGATGTTTAGATATCCTTTCGTATGTTTTTCTTGGGCTGGAGCAATCAAGACCTCAGAAACATTTTATCGGGCATCACAAACTCATGGCATCGACTATCCAAATCATTTCAACAATCTAGATGAGGCCCACACATCGTGTGGATTCTTCTTTATGAACTCGAGCTCAAAAAAATATTGAAAAAGTGGGTGAAGAAGATATTTACGAATGCATGGCATGTATTACCTGGTGCGATCATACCAGCACTAATGCACCGGATCCAATCAAAACTCCACAGTTAAGGGTGCATGGGCAAAAGTAGTATTGAGATTGATGACCTCTGGGAAGTCCTCGTGTTGCACCCTTTTTTTATTCACTCGCTTTTTATTTGTCTATCGCAAAACATTGTATTTTCGAAATGGCATAAGTTTCACACCGCGATGAACTACATAGCCGAAAATACAATTTCGTAAACCTCTTTAAAAGATCTTTGATGCGCCAATAGGTCGAATACCGATTGGAAATGTTTTCGACCCCAAATTTTGAAGTTTAGATACTCTTTAAGGCGTTTTTCTTGGGCTGAAGCAATCATGACCTCGAAACCGTTTTATCGGTCATCTCAAACTCATGGCATCGACAATCCAAAATGTTTCAACCATCTAGACGAGGGCAACACATCGTGTGGATTCTTTTTTATCACGTCGAGCTCAGAAAGAAGCATTGAAAAAGTGAATGAAGAGGATATTTATGATTGCATGACATGTACTACCGGGTGCGATCATACCAACATTAATGCACCGGATCCCATCAGAACTCCGCAGTTAAGCGTGCTTGGGCGAGAGTAGTTCAGGGATGGGTGATCTCACGCGAAGCCCTCGTGTTGCACCCCTTTTTTTATTCACTAACTTTTTATTTGTCTATCGCAAAATATTGTATTTTCGAAGTGCCGTAAATTTCACACCGCGATGAACTACACAGCCGACAATACCATTTGGAATGCTCTCTCAAAGATCTTTTACGCGCCAATAGTTCCAAGACTGGTTGAAAATGTTTTTGACCCTAAATTTTGATATTTAGATATTCTTTCCGACGTTTTTCTCGGGGTAATGCTATCGCGACCTCAAAACCATTTTATTGGCGATCTCAAACTCATCGCATCGACAATCCAAAATGTTTCAACCATCAAGAAGAGGCCCACACATTATGTGGATTCTTCTTTCTTACGTAGAGCCCAAAAAGAAGCATTGAAAAAGTGGATGAAGAGGATATTTACGATTGCATGATATGTACTACCGGGTGCAATCATACCAGCACTAATCCACCGGATCCCATCAAAACTCCACAGTTAAGCGTGATTGGGCGAGAGTAGTAGTGGGATGGGTGACCTCCTTGGAAGTCCTTGTGTTGCACCCCTTTTTTATTCACTCGCTTTTTATTTGTCTATCGTAAAACATTGTATTTTTGAAATGCTATAAGTTTCAAACCGCGATGAACTACACATCCGACAATACCAATTTAGAAAGCTCTCTCAAAGATCTTTGACGCACCAAGAGGTGAAAGATGACTGGAAATGTTTTGGACCCAAAATTTTGATGTTTAGATACTCTTTTGAACGTTTTTCTCAGGCTGAAGCAATCGCAACCTCGAAACCGTTTTAGCGGCCATCTTAAACTCATTGCATCAATGATCAAAAATGTTTCAACCATCTAGATGAGACCCCAGATCGTGTGGATTCGTTTTTATCACATCGAGCTCAAAAATAAGCATTGAAAAAATGGATGAAGAGGATATCTACGATTGCATGACATGTACTACCGGGAGGGATCATACCAGCACTAATGCATCGGATCACATCAGAACTCTGGAGTTAAAGGTGCTTGGGCGAGAGTAGTACTGGGATGGGTGATGTCCTAGGAAGTCCTCGTGTTGCACCCCTTTTTTTATTCACTTGCTTTTGATTTGTCTATCGCAAAACATTGCATTTTCGAAATGCCATAAGTTTCACAGCCGACAATACCATTTCGGAAAGCTCTCTCAAAGATCTTTGGTGTGCGAATGCACCAAAGACCAATTGGAAATGCTTTCGACCACAAATTTTGATGATTAGATACTCTTTTGGATGTTTTTCTCGGGCCGAAGCAATCACGACTTCGAAACCGTTTTATCGGCCATCTCAAACTCATTGAATCGACGATACAAAACATTTCAACCATCTAGAAGAGACCAACACATCGTGTGGATTCTTCTTTATCACGTCGAGCTCAAAAAAGAAGAATTGAAAAAGTGGGTGAAGAGTATAGTTACAATTGCATGACATGTACGACCGGGTGCGATCATAGCAGCACTAATGCAGCGGATTCCATCAGAACTCCACAGTTAAGAGAGCCTTGGCGAGAGTAGTACTGGGATGGGTGATGTCCTGGGAAGTCATTGTGTTGCACCCCTTTTTTTAATCACTCGCTTTAATTTGTCTATCGCAAAACATTGTATTTTCGAAATGCCATAAGTTTCACACCGCGATGAACTACACAACCGACAATACCAATTCGGAAAGCTCTATCAAAGATCTTTGACGTGCAAATAGGTCGAGGACCAATTGGAAATGTTTTTGACCCCAAATTTTGATGTTTAGATAGTCTTTTGGACATTTTCTCGGGCTAAAGCAATCACGACCTCGAAACCATTTTATCGGCCATCTCAAACTCATCGCATCAATTATCTAAAACATTTAAACCATCTAGACAAGGCCCACACATCGTTGGATTCTTTTTTATCACATCGGCTCAAAAGCCAGCATTGAAAAAGTGGATAAAAAGCATATTTACGATTGCATGACATGTACTACCGGGTGCAATCATACCAGCACTAATCAACCGGATCCCTTCAGAACTCCACAGTGACGCGTGCTTGGGCGAGAGTAGTAGTGGGATAGGTTACCTCCTGGGAAGTCCTCGTGTTGCACCCCTTTTTTAATTCACTCGCTTTTTATTTGTCTATCATAAAACATTGTATTTTCGAAATGCCATAAGTTTCAAACCGACAATACCATTTCGGAAAGCTCTCTCAAAAAGAAGCATTGAAAAAGTGGGTGAAGAGGATAGTTACGATTGCGATCCCTTTCTTCCTACGAGTTTTCTCCCAAAGAAACTTGTGCGCTTAGAACCCTAGTCGAGACCAGCCCTCCTAGTTTCTAAGTTGTGATTTATCACGAGGTTCATCATCCCTCGTGTGGTTCACTTCACCTCTCCATCCATTACTCACCAGAAAACCCCTATCCAGAAGCCTAAGGTCGAGTTTCTCACCAAATCTTCTCCAAGCAGCCACGCGTGTTACGGCCTTGATTCAAGGGTTGTATCATTTTGGTATCAGAGCTTAAAGCTCCTAAAACCAGGTTGTTTCTATCCTTTACTTAGTCTTATTTCCAGTTCGTGCATTAGTTCAAGTTTCATTCAAAGAAAAAAAATAACATCTAAGTTCAAACCGAGTGCATCTAGCCCCTACGTGAATCACTAGGGTTTAGATACATTCTTTGCACTGCAATTTCATTTTCCTTTTTGTTTAAGCATATTTCCATTATTATTTAAGTTAAAATCGAAAACAAAATAAAAAGAAAACAATAAAATCATGAAGAATTCGAACAAAAGGAAATTTAGGAGATTTGCATTAATTACAACATTAATTACTAGGATTTTCCTTTATTTTTCAATTTTTCCTTTTTTGCATCTTTTTACTTCAAATACAAAAAACAATTCTCCTAATCGATTCTTAGGAGCAAATTAACTTGTTTCTTTTCTTCTTGTAGCACAAGATGGCTGAAGGAAATCAAGATGCAACCGAGGTCATGATGGCAATGTTCCCCACCCTCCAAACACAACTCGCATCCATCGGCGAGAGGTTCGAGCGCGTGGAGAGGCCGGTGAGATTCCAGGCCATAAGGCAAGTGAGGGCTGAGCAAGACCCTGCTGAAGGTCCTGAACACCCTAGGACACGGTACGAACAGGAGGAGCCCCAGCCGGATGGAGATGAGGACGCACAGCCTCCCGGCTATCATCCTAGGCCGAGAGGACCTCCACGGCAACCAGAAGCAGAGGCCAATGGCTACGAGCCCTATGGCCATCACCAGAGACCAAGGATGCCCCCTAGACATCATGAGGATGGAGATGACAACACCTACAACCGGGTAAACAGTCATGATGTTAAGCTAACACCTCCTACTTTTGCAGGAAAAGTAGACCCTGAGGCCTATCTAGATTGGGAGAGGAGGATGGATCACATCTTCGATCATTACAACCAACCAGGCCCTAGGAGAATCTCCATGGTAGTAGCACAACTCACGGACAATGCCCTCATCTGGTGGGATCGTGAGACTTCTGACCGAGGGAGGAGGAGATTGAGACCCGTAGACTCTTGGGTCGACATGAAAGATCTCATGAGGCAAAGGTTTGTCCCACCTTATTTCCATAGGGATTTGAAACGATGTTTTCGTACTCTTAAATAGAGCACAAGATCAGTAGAGGAGTACTACGAGGAGTTTGAAAGGCTAAGGAACAGGCTGGAGCTCAATGACGACGAGGAGGCATTGATGGCTCAATTCTTTGATGGATTGCAAGAAAGGATCAGCCGGAAAGTGAAGAGGCAAATCTACAACGACTTCAAAGAATTGTTCCACCTTTCTGTTCAGGCTGAGCAGCACATCAGGCGTAAGGGCCAAGACATACGCAGCAAGCCTAAGACACCTTGGGAACCAAGTATTGGCACCAAGCTCGTAGACAAAGGCAAGAGCATAGAGATCGAATCACGGTTCAAGAGCAAGCCTCCTGAGCAAACCCGTGACCAGAGAGAGCCTAGTAAGTCTTCTAACCCTCAGAGATCACGTTACATCACTTGTTTTAAGTGTAGGGGTCGCGGTCACATCTCTAGGAAGTGCCCAAACAACCAGGTCATGCTGATCACGGAAGCTGGAGAATATGAGTCTCAAGATGAAGAGGACTATGAACCAGAAGGAGAATATGGTGACATTGAGTACCCTGAGGTGGGGGAAGTGCTGGTCACTAGACGTATCCTCAGTGCAATGGTAGACCCCTCTGAGACCAGTCAGAGGGAGAAAATCTTCCACAGCCGGTGCACCATCAAGGGCAAGGTATGTAACCTCATCATAGATGGTGGTTCTTGCACTAATGTAGCTAGTGCGTATATGGTTGATAAGCTAGGTCTAGAGAAGACAAGGCACCCCCAACCATATAGACTGATATGGCTCGATGACAAGGTGGAGCTCAAGATCCATGAGCAAGTAACCGTGCCATTTAGTGTGGGCAGATACCAAGACCAGGTAGTCCGTGATGTAGTACCTATGCAAGCTGGCCATCTTCTGCTAGGAAGGCCATGGTAGTTTGAGAAGGAGACCAGACATGATGGCTTAACCAATCTCTACACATTTGTGCACGACAAGAGAAAGGTCAGCCTAGCTCCTCTCACACCTGTCCAAGTACATGAACTTCAACAGCAAATGAGTAAGGAAAAGAAACTCATTAAATCTAACTTTCTCATTCAACCTAGTCATGTCCGGAGAGCTTTAGCCTCAAAAGATTTAATGCTACTAATGGTTGTCAAAGAGGTCTTGAATGTAGAGAAAGAACAGGTAGAGCTACCTCCTTAAGTAGTAGCCCTACTCAACAAATTCCAGGATGTATTCCCTCAGGAGATACCAGCAGCCTTGCCTCCCCTACGCGGCATAGAGCACCAGATCGACCTCGTGTCCGGAGCAGCCTTACCTAATCGACCAGCCTACCGGATGAGTCCAGAGGAGTCCAGGGAGCTTGAGAAGCAAGTCAAGGAATTCCCGCAGAAAGGCTATGTTCGAGAGAGCCTCAGTCCATGTGTTGTACCAGTGCTGCTAGTACCCAAGAAGGATGGGACTTGGCGAATGTGCGTAGACTGCCGAGCAATCAACAACATCATAGTCAAGTACCGGCATCCCATACCACAGCTGGATGACATGCTAGATGAGCTGAGCGGAGCCACGGTCTTCTCCAAGATAGACCTCAAGAGAGGATACCACCAGGTCAGATGAGGACATCAGGTCGTACATCCAGCCAGGAGACCAGACTGGCCGACCAGGAAGCTTGCCCGAGACAGCAGGACCATCTGGCGCGCCTGCCGGACCAGACAGTACCGCCGGACCCTCGACCTATAGGACCAGACCGGTCAACATCGCCGGCGGAGAGGCCCAAGCTTCCGGCACACTTGGTGGGGACGTGAATGACACCGCCGGTCCCCCTGATGACACCGCCGACTCCGGGATCAACTTGGCCGGTCCTGAAGTCATTCCGGCCAGTACCGCGCACAATCCAGCCGGTACAGGCCATCCAGCCGAGTACACGCACACTTCCACTTCTACACAAGAGGACTCGGACCAAATGAGCTACCAGCTCCAGGACATGCACTTAGAGGAAGTCTCAACACCAGTGGTACCTCAAGGAGCAATGACAAGAAGCAGATCAAGAGCACTCTTCCACAAATTCAGCCTATGGGTCGACAAGCTTCTAGAAGAAGATCGACTAAGGACAATGGGCCAAAAGTACAAAGAAGAGTCCAATAGCTTCTCAACAACACAAGGGACATCAGAGACTTGGGCTTTAGTGGCAAGAGAGGTCAGGGCCCAAAGATTCTTAACCCTACTCCAAGTCGAAGACTAGGAGCAAGGCGCGTGCATGCCACAAGGACGGCCACCTTCCATTTCTTGGCCGTGAGGTAAGTTAAGGTAAGTTTACATTCGAATATATGCCTCTTTCTGTTTTGCAGGGTAGGATCTAGTTGCTTTACATTTTTGAGTCAAGAACATTTTAGGAATAGGTTCCTTTTTCGGTTATGCACTTTTGTATCTTTTCCTTTTGTGCACTTTTGTAAACTTTCCTTTTTCTTTATTTGTGTCGACCCTAGAAGGTCAAGCTGTCGAGCATATTAATAAGGCTCCTTCCAGCATTGTAGTTCGACAACCTTTTTGCTAATTAATAAAGATCGAATTTTCTTTACAAGTTATTCTCTCAAAGAAGCTTGTGCGCTTAAAACCTAGTTGAGACCAGCCCTCCTAGCTCTAAGTTTGTGATTTATCACGAGGTTCATCACCCCTCGTGTGGTTCACTTCACCCTTCCATCTTTTACCAACCAGAAAACCCCCATCCAGAAGCCTAAGGTTGAGTTTCTCACCTAATCTTCTACAAACAGCCCACGCGCATACATCCTTGCACTTCTGGCCCATTGCCCTTAGTTGATCTTCCTCTAGGAGCTTGTCGACCCATAAGCTGAACTTGTGGAAGAGTGCCCTTGATATGCTCCTTGTCATTGCTCCTAGTGGCACTACTGGTGTGGAGACTTCCTCTAGATGCATGTCCTGAAGCTGGTAGCTTATCTGGTCCAAGTTTCCTTGTGTAGAAGTAGAAATGCTCGTGCACTCGGCTGGATCAGCTGGATCGGCTGTGCCGGCTGGACTATGCGAGGTACTGGCCGGAATGCCTTCAGGACCGGCCAAGTTGATCCCGGAGTTGGTGGCATCACCAAGGGGACCGGCGGTGTCATCCACGTCGCCACCAAGTGTGCCGGAAGCTTGGGTCTCTCCGCCGGCAATGCTGGTCGGTCTGGTCCTATTGGTCGAAGGTCCGGCGGTACCGCTTGGGCCGACAGACGTGCCAAATGGCTCGGCTGTCTCGGGCAAGCTTCCTGGTCGGCCAGTCTGGTCTCCTGGCTGGATGTACGACCTGATGTCCTCATCATACTGGGATGGGTGACTTCCTGGGAAGTCCTCGTGTTGCACCCCTTTTTTTATTCACTCACTTTTTATTTGTCTATCACAAAACATTGTATTTTCGATCCATAAGTTTCACAGCACGATTAACTACACAACGGACAATACCATTTTGGAAAGGGATCTCAAAGATCTTTGACGCAGCAATTGGTCGAAAACCGATTGGAAATGTTTTAGACCCCAAATTTTGTTGTTTAGATACTATTTCGGACGTTTTTCTCGGGCTAACGCAATCACGACCTCGAAACCATTTTATCGGCCATCTCAAACTCATCGCATCGACGATCCAAAACGTTTCAATAATCTAGACGAGGCCTACACATCGTGTGGATTCTTCTTTATCACGTCGAGATCAAAAAGAAACATTGAAAAAGTGGATGAAAAAGATATTTACTATTGCATGACATGTACCACCGAATTCGATCATACCAGCACTAATGCACCGGATCCCATCAGAACATCGTAGTTAAGCGTGCTTGGACGAGAGTAGCAGTGGGATGGGTGACCTTCTGGGAAGTCCTCGTGTTGCACCCCTTTTTTATTCACTAGCTTTTTTATTTGTCAATCGCAAAAAATTGTATTTTCGAAATACCATAAGTTTCACAGCGTGATGAACTACACGACCAACAATACCCGCTCGCAGAGCTCTCTCAAAGATCTTTGACACAGCAACAGGTTGAAGACCGATTGGAAAATTTTTCGATCCAAATTTTTGATGTTTAGATACTCATTCGGACATTTTTCTCGGGCTGATGCAATAACGATCTCGAAACCATTTTATCGGCCATCTCAAACTCATCGTATCGATGATTCAAAATGTTTCAACCATCTTGACGAGGCCCACACATCGTGTGGATTCTTTTTTATCATGTGAAGCTCAAAAAGAAGCATTGAAAAAGTGGAGGAAGAGCATATTTACGATTGCATGACATGTACTTCCGTGTGCGATCATACCAGCACTAATGCGTCGGATCCCATTAGAACTCCACAGTTAAGCGTGATTAGGCGAGAGTAGCATTCAGATGGGTGACCTTCTAGGAATTCCTTGTGTTGCACCCCTTTTTTATTCACTCGCTTTTTATTTATTTGTCTATCGCAAAACATTGAATTTTTGAAATGCCATAAATTTCACACCGCAATGAACTATACAGCCGACAATACCAGTTCGGAAAGCTCACTAAAAGATCTTTGACGTTCCAATAAGTCAAAGACCCATTGGAAATGTTTTATACCCCAAATTTTGATGTTCAGATACTCTTTCCAATGTTTTTCTTGTGCTGAAGCAATCACGACCTCGAAACCATTTTATCAGCCATCGCAAACTCATCACATCGACGATCCAAAACATTTAAGCCATCTAGACGAGTCCCACACATTGTGTGGATTCTTCTTTACCACATGAAGCTCAAAAAGAATCATTGAAAAAGTGTATGAAGAGGATATTTACGATTGCATGACATGTACTTCCGTGTGCGATCATACCAACTAATGCGTCGGATCCCATTAGAACTCCGCAGTTTAGCGTGCTTAGGCGAGAGTAGTACTGGGATGGGTGACCTCCTGGGAAGTACTCGTGTTGCACCCCTTTTTGTATTCACTTGCTTTTTATTTGTGTATCGCAAAACATTGTATTTTCGAAATGCCATAAGTTTCACATTGCGATGAAGTACACAACCGACAATACCATTTTGGAAAGGTATCTCAAAGATCTTTGACGCACCAATAGGCCGAACACCAATAAATGTTTTCGACCCTAAATTTTGATGTTTAGATTCTCTTTCAGACATTTTTCTAGTGTTGAAGCAATCATGACCTCGATATTGTTTTCTCCACCATCTCAAACTCATCGTATTGATGATCCAAAACATTTCAACCATCTAGACGAGACCCACACATCGTGTGAATTCTTTTTTATCACGTGGAGCTCTAAAAGAAGCATTGAAAAAGTGGAGGAAGAGCATATTTATGATTGCATGACATGTACTACCATGTGCGATCATACCAGCACTAATGCACCGGATCCCATCAGACCTCCGTAGTTAAGCGTGCTTAGTCGAGAGTATTACTACGATGGATGATCTCCTGGGAAATCCTCGTGTTGCATCCCTTTTTTTATTCACTCGGTTTTTATTTGTCTATCGCAATACATTGTATTTTCGAAATGTCATAAGTTTCACACCGCGATAAACTACACAGCCGACAATACCATTTCGGAAAGGTCTCTCAAAAATCTTTGACGTAGCGATAGGTCAAAGACCGATTGGAATTTTTTTTTTCCCCAAAGTTTTTTAGTTAGATACTCTTTCAGAAGTTTTTCTCGGGCTGAAGCAATCACAACCTCAAAACCGTTTTATCGGCCATCACAAATTCATCGCATCGACGATCCAAAATGTTTTGACCATCTAGACGAGGCCCACACATCGTGTGGATTCTTCGTTATCACGTGAAGCTCAAAAGGAAACATTGAAAAAGTGGATGAAGAGGATATTTATGATTGCATGACATGTACTACCGTGTGCGATCATACCAGCACTAATGCACCGGATTCCATCAGAACTCCGCAGTTAAGCTTGCTCAGGCGAGAGTAGTACTGGGATGGGTGACCTTCTGGGAAGTCCTTGTGTTGCACTCCTTTTTTATTCACTCGCTTTTTATTTGTCTATCGCAAAACATTGTATTTTTGAAATCTCATAAGCTTCACACCGCGATGAACTACACTGCCGACAATACCATTTCGGAAAGCTCTCTCAAAAATATTTGATGCGCCAATAGGTCAAAGACCGATTGTAAATGTTTTTGACCCCAAATTTTGATGTTTGGAGGGTGGTGAACATGGCCATCATGGCCTCGACTGCATCTCTATTTTCTTCTGCCATTGTGTACTACAAAAGAAAGGAACAAGTTACTCTGCTCCTAAAATCGATTAGGAGGGTTTTTTATATAGAAGATTTCGAAAAAATGCAAAAAGGAAAAACTGGGAAAAAGGAAAATTCGAAAAAATGGAAAGTTGAAAAAAATGGAAACTTCCTAACAACTAGTGCTAGCTGTCTTGGTCGATTTCTTTTGGTGTTCTTCCTATTTTATTTTTCTTTTCTTTTTAATTTAACTTAATAATAATGGAAATATGATTTAAGCAAAAAGGAAAAACGTAATTTGCAATGCAAGAATGAATCTAAGCCCTAGTGATGCAATTAGAAGCTAGATGCACTCGGTTTGGAGTTTGATGTTATTTTTTTTTCTTCAATGCGACTTAAACTAATGTAAGAACTAGAAATAAAACTAATTAATGGATAGAAACAACCTGGTTTAGGGGCTTTAAGCTCTGATACCAAAATGATACAAGCCTCGATTCAAGGCTGTATGCGAGTGGGCTGTGTGAAGAAGATTAGGTAAGAAACTCAACCTTAGGCTTCTGGATGGGGGTATTCTGTTTGGTAAAGGATGGAAGGGTGAAGTGAACCACACAAGGGGTGATGAACATCGTGAGAAATCACAAACTTAGAGCTAGGAGGGCTGGTCTCAACTAGGTTCTAAGCGTACAAGTCTCTTGAGAGAATAACTTGTAGAAAGAAAATTCGATCTTTATTAATTATCAAAAGGTTGTCGAACTACAATGCTGGAAGGAGCCTTATTAATATGCTCGACAGCTTGACCTTCTAGGGTCGACTCAAACAAATAAAAGGAAAGTTTACAAAAGTACACAAAAGGAAAAGATACAAAAGTGCATAACCGAAAAAGGACCTATTCCTAAAATGTTTTTGACTCAAAAATGTAAAGCAACTAGATCCTACCCTGCAAAACAAAAAGAGGCATATATTCGAATGTAAACTTACCTTAACTCACCTCACGGCCAAGAAATAGAAGGTGGCCGTCCTTGTGGCATGCACGCGCCTTGCTCCTAGTCTTCGACTTGGAGTAGGGTTAGGAATCCTTGGGCCCTGACCTCTCTTGCCACTAAAGCCCAAGTCTCTGAAGTCCCTTGCATTGTTGAGAAGCCTTTGGACTCTTCTTTGCACTTCTGGCCCAATGTCCTTTGTCGATCATCCTCTAGGAGCTTGTCGACCCACAAGCTGAATTTGTGGAAGAGCGCCCTTGATATGCTCCTTGTCATTGCTCCTGGTGGCACCACTGGTGTCGATACTTCCTCTAGATGCATGTCTTGAAGCTGGTAGCTTATCTGGTCTGAGTCTCCTTGTGCAGATGTTGAAATGGTAGTGCAATCGGCTGGATCGGCTGTACCGGCTGGACTGTGCGAGGTACTGGCCGAAATATCATTGGAGCCAGCCAAGTTAATCCCGGAGCCGGCGGCATCACCAATGGGGCCGGCAGTGTCATCCACGTCGCCGCCAGTTGGGCCGGAGGTTTGGGCCTTTCCGCCGGAAGTGTTGGTCGGTCTGGCCTAGTTGGTCGAAGGCCCGGTGGTACCGCTTGGGCCGGCAGATGCGCCAAATGGCCCGGCTGTCTCGGGCAAGCTCCCTGGTCGGCCAGTCTGGTCTCCTGGCCGGCCATACGACCTGATGTCCCCATCATCCTGGAAAGTCCTCGTGTTTCACCCCTTTTATTATTTATTTATCTATTGCGAAAAATGTATTTTCGAAATGCCATAAATTTCAAACCGCGATTAACTACACACCCAAAAATACCATTTCGGAAAAGTCTCTCAAAGATTTTTGACGCCGCAATAGGTCAAAGACCGATTGGAAATGTTTTCGACCACAAATTTTGATGTTTAGATTCTCTTTTGGATGTTTTTCTCGGGCTGACGCAATCACAACCTTAAAACCATTTTATCGGCCATCTCAAACTCATCGCATTGACGATCCAAAACATTTCAACCATCTAGACGAGGCCCACACATCGTGTGGATTCTTCTTTATCACGTGGAGCTCAAAAAGAAGCATTGAAAAAGTGGAGGAAAAGCATATTTACGATTGCATAACATGTACTACCATGTGCGATCATAGCAGGACTAATGCACCGGATCCCATCAAAACTCTGTAGTTAAGTGTGCTTTGTCGAGAGTAGCACTAGAATGGGTGACCTCCTGGGAAGTCCTCGTGGTACACCGCTTTTTTATTCACTCGCTTTTTTATTTGTGTATCGCAAAACATTGTTTTTTCGAAATACCATAAGTTTCACACTGCGATAAACTACACAGCCGACAATACCAGTTCGGAAAGCTTTCTCAAAGATATTTGACGCTCCAATAAGCCAAAGACCAATTGCAAATGTTTTTGACCCCAACTTTTGATGTTAAAATACTTTTTCGGACATTTTTCTCGGGTTGAAGCAATAATGACCTCGAAACCATTTTATCGGTCATCGCAAACTCATCGCATCGACGATCCAAAACGTTTAAAACATCTAGACGAGCCCAACACGCCGTGTGGATTCTTATTTATCATGTGAAGCTCAAAAAGAAATATTGAAAAAGTGGATAAAGAGGATATTTACGATTGCATGACATATACTATCGGCACTAATGCAATGGATCCCATCAGAACTCCGCAGTTAAGCATATTTGGGCGACAATACTACTGGGATGGGTGACCTCCTGGAAACTCCTCATGTTGCACCCTTTTTTTATTCATTCACTTTTTATTTGTCTATCGCAAAATATTGTATTTTTGAAATGCCATAAGTTTCACATCGCGATGAACTACACAGCCAACAATACCAATTCGAAGAGCTTCTCTTAAAGATCTTTGACATGCCAATAGGTCTAAGACCGATTGGAAATGTTTTTGACCCAAAATTTTGATGTTTAGATACTCTTTCGGATATTTTTCTCGGGATGAAGCAATCACGACCTCGAAACCGTTTTATTGGCCATCTCAAACTCATCGCATCGACGATCCAAAATGTTTCAACCATCTAGACGAAGCCTGATCATTGTGTGGATTCTTCTTTATCACGTGGAGGTCAAAAAGAAACATTAAAAAGTGGATGAAGAGTATATTTACGATTGCATGAGGTGTACTATCGGGTGCGATCATACCAGTACTAATGCACCGGATCCCATCAAAAATCAGCAGTTAAGGGTGCTTGGGCGAGAGTAGTACTCGGATGGGTGACCTCCTGGGAAGTCCACGTGTTGCACCACTTTTTTTTATTCACTCGCTTTTTATTTTTCTATCGCAAAACATTGTATTTTTGAAATATCATAAGTTTCACACCGGAATGAACTACACACACGGCTATACCATTTTGGAAAGCTATCTCAAAGATATTTGATGCGCCAATAAGTCAAAGACCAATTGGAAATGTTTTTGACCACAAATTTTAATGTTTAGATACTCTTTCGGACGTTTTTCTCGGGCTGAAGCAATCATGACTTCGTAACCGTTTTATCGGCCATCTAAAACTCAGCCCATCGACGATCCAAAAAATTTCAACTATCTAGACGAGATTCACACATCGTGTGGTTTCTTTTTTACATGTGGAGCTCAAAAACAAACATTGAAAAAATGGATTAAGATGAGGTTCTTCATATCCGTGGCCAAGTTGCTTCTTTATATTGAGGTTCTTCATATAGACCTATTGTTGAAATTAGATGGAAAAATGCGAGGAAGGAAAAACAAACAAAAAGGAAATCACAATAATACAAGAAATAGAAACAAATACATAATCTTAAAAATAGAAACTATGGCCGTGTGTAATGACTCTCTTTTGATGTGAATATATTTGAATTTGAAGTCAATTAGGGCAATTTTGGAGCCTTCTAAACCTGGTAAAACATAATATAAAGACCATATAGCTTGGAGATGGCCGTGTAGGCGAACCATGATTGACTCCGAGTATGCTAAGTGTGTGGCATATTTTGAGTTTTGGCCTTTGTCTTGAAAATCTTCTATATCTTCATTTGAGACCGTAGGATCGTGTTCTTTAATTTCTTCCTCATGTACTGCTTTTGCTTCTTGTTCTAGGTCATTCGGGCAATGTACCGGCCCGTTCTTTTCCAATGTGGCCATCTTGAAACTTTGGGTGATCTTGTCCTACATTTTGTATTGAAGAACTAAAATATTTCTAGAGATAGAAGACTTACATTTCTCTAGATGCTTATACCCGTGGCTAGATCATTGGTTGGTCCATAAGAAGTGGCCGGCGAGCAATCTAGACTGGCGATGCCGGAGATTGTAGTTGTCCTACAAGCTTATCTTTGTCTAAGGTTATGAGGTAATTTTTACAGCCAAACTGAATCTCTTCCTTATTGATTTGTTCTTTAACCATGTCACTAGAGCCTTTCATATCACAGATAATAGGATCGGATCATGGTCGATACTGATAGGTACTCATCACAATGAAACTAATCTCGCCAACTGCACCAAAAGCTTGATGTAACTTAACGTTTTCCCTAATATTTCTTGCAGCTGCACATCAAACGCAATAGTAATTAGGTTATCGATCCACAAGAACTGAATATTGCATTACAAATTTAAAGAATAGAGCTAAGAAAAAAGTATAAGTTTGTGGTGAGTGATGAATAGTGACACAAATAGTAAACTAAAAGAATTAAAATGATGCAAGCAATAAATAAACTAAGCATTAAGACTTAAAGAATTCTATGTTTCATGGATGTATTTAAGCAAAATAAATATGATTAGGAAAACCAGTTTGATAGATTAACAAACTCGAAACATTATACCATAAAAGTCCTACTTTCGCAATGCGAAGTAAATTTTCTTAAAACTGTTTTTTAGCTCAATATTTGCAGCTAATAACGTAGAAAATATGCACAAAGATCATGTTCGATTAACATTCACAAAAAAATCATAAGTCAACTCTCGCAACCTATGACGTTTTGTCCTTATATATCTAGTTCAAAATTAAAGATTCACAACTGTTGTGGTTCCAAATTCCTAGAATCAGTTTGTAGGTTGTGAATCTAATCACATGCATTAACGAATAATACTTAAAAGATTAACTTCTAAATGATGTAAACACGTGAATCCACAACCTAATTCAATAATCCATGAGATCTCTTTTGAAAACCCTTAAACCCAACATGAAAGCTACTCAAACATTACTATAGAAGACATGATAGATGGAGAAACGAATCAATAAACATATATGAAACAAGAAACAATGAGGGTTCTTAGATCTATCAAAAGACTATTATTTTCTCCCTAAAACTAAAACAAAGAAAAGAAGAGCAAGAGACTTAGAAATTCGTCCCCCTCTTAGATCTAAGAGTTTGTGTGGGGGCGTGCCTCCTAAACATGTAAAAAGGTATACTTATAGGTATCGAGGTCTTCTAGGGCGTCTAGGGCTTCTCCTATTAGTTTTAGGAAACTCGGTGCCTTGAATGAGAAAATGTGGTTTGGTTCAGGTGGAGCCACGGTCAGGAGTCATGCGGCCAAAGGCAGAGTGTAATGTGCAACCACGAGCCAGTTTTGGGACATGTCTGCTCGTCATCCGCAGTTTGGAGCTGATCGCGGGGTGCTCTGAGTGCTGGCCAAAGCTGTCCTAGCCGCAAGGTCCAACCTGTCTTCTCTTCACAATATATCTTTGGATTGTACTTTTGGATTGTACTTTTGGATTATTTCCAAAACCAATCTCATATGAAATTTAACTTCTTACACTAAAACATTTAAAAAGCTAAATCTTACTTCCTGAGCACGAGATGTTACTAACAAAACACCACATTTTTTCTCATAGAACAATCTTTTTATGAGAAATAAATCATTACAAAATTCTCAATAAAACTAATATTAAATCAAAAAAATTGAATAATATATTAAAAGAAAAATAACAAAATCAAGATTCTTGAACACATTAAAAACAATACCGCTCAAGCTTTGCTCTGATCAGCTACTTCTCATACTCACATGAAAATGAAAGAGGAGATGAATAATCGAAGATTACTCAGTAAGGGTAAGTTTTAGGACTTACGAATTCGCAATAGAAAAATACATCGACAAATAAGATGAAGTTTAAAACAAAGGTAAGAAAACAAACACATCTCTAAGATGCACCCAAAACACAAGTGGAACTCTATCCCACAAATTCATATGTGTGTAACGGAATGTATCACCACGTGCCTTCCAGTGCCAACCCATTATGCCATCGGGATCCCTCATGGCTAAGCACTTCTTCCTGGCTATACATATTTGGTCAGGCACAACCATTCGACTATCACACTGGAAAACTCTTGTCTCGTCAGCCATCTTGACCTATGGAGCCCGTACGCATCCATAGACCACCACAGAACTACATGTGGGTGCTCTCATGCGTTTCCGAGCACAGCTATCCGACCACACCTATGAGAGTCTTATAGTGCTCACATGTGTGACCAAACACAACCATTTGATCACACTCATGTGAGTCTTATTTCTTTTAGGACCTAACGCAGTTATCTAAGGGCCTCTACCACTTTCTACATCTAAATACATTCTCAGTTATCAATATTTAATAACATGCATTACACGACAACATATCATCAAACATTTAATTTTATACTAGTTCTTATTATGTATAAGTATATATTTATATACATACGTTTAGGTATCTTATACAATGACCACCTAAATACATGTTACTTATGAAGTATGTAACATATAAGTATGTTCGTCTGAGTAATACACTCAATATTAATCTGAGACATGTATATTGGGAAAACGAACTCGTTCCTCTTGTTTGCCACACATTGACGAAGAACGCCAAACCTTTCATATTGGACATATTTGTTGCCTCCACTTTAACATCATGATTTTCTATGCTCCTCACTATTAACTCGGTTCTCCTTTAACCGCGAGTTATTTCAATATCTCGTGACTGTCCCTGCAAATTTTTTGATTGAACGGACTATCTTTGCCCAACCAAAACATAGAACTCAATAGAATGATCGCAGAAGCATTTTGCACAGATCATACTCAGTAAAACAACCATAACTATCATACTCCTAGACCAAACATTATGATCTTTTACTGATAACTAGATATATTTGTTGAATATCTACTCAGAAAATTTTAGATCGATCTTAATACGATTGATTATCGTTTTCCTGGTTGCACCCAGACTGGTCGCGTACACGCACTCTGTAGAACATGTTCGGGAAACTATCTATAAATTTCAAACCACAAACACAGAATGACAAACCGTTTATGTCAGTATCTAATGGAGAAAGTCAAGAACATTTCTACCAATTTTCAGATTTTTTGGATCAGTTCTTCTTAGTCGTTTCTCCTTTCTCCTAGTGGTGGTCAAATCTGTTTTCTAGTTTCTTATAAGAGGCTAGGCTGGCTTCTCCTTCAAGGTGGCTAATGGAATGCTGCTCTGGCTACACTTCGTTAGGACTTCTCCAATCAGAATTATTTGCTTTTTTTATTTCGTGAGTCTCTTTTATTTAGAAGAGGAAAGGAATCCTAGATTTATTTGTAGAAAGACCGTATTATCTTTAATGATCAATTTTGATTTTGCACATTGGGTTTCACTCTTTGTCTTGGGAAACAAAAACAAGCCAAAATACTATGTGATCTATGTAGATGAGTCTCATTTCTCTCATTGACTTTTTACTCGAATAGAAAAGTTTCCGAGATTTTGCTTCTTTTGCAAGTTAGGTTTTAAAAACACCAAAAAAAATTTGATGTTACATAAATGCTTCTAAAAACCTATTGAAAAATATATGAAAAGGTTAAATATGCATGTTATCAAAGGGTTCAACTTCATGTTACACATTCGCAAGGTAGTCAAAGCTTGTTGTAAGTGTATGTGAATATGATCTTATGCTGTCAGAGACTTTAAGAACATATCATCTATGTGAACTTTCATGGAGTGATCAGTTTGATATGCAAAAATTATCGTTACTAGTCTTTGATAGGTGGATCTAGCGTTTTTAAACCAAAAGCATTACTTTGCAGCAATATATGCCGTGTAATATATTGAATAGAAATTACCCAAAATGACACACATTCATTATGTAATCACTCAGATAACCCCGTATTATGAACGATTACTAGAATGACTCAAACATTTAGTTAAAAGTCATGTAAACCATGGTAACATGACTTATTTACAACTGTGGCATTATTTTATGAAAAAAATAATAATAAATTATTTCAATTATTCCCTCCACAGCCGTGTCTTTATCAATTCACTGATGGTCTTTTATATTTTAAATATTTTTCGAAACCCTAAATTTTTGTACCATTTGTGACTTACTTCTGATTTTCAAAACCCTAAACTCTTTCACCACTCTCGGCGATATTTTCATGTTTTCTCCATATTTCTCCATGTTCATGTTCATTCTAAGCGACTCCTGGTTTCTTCGTATTCCGGTGTCTCTTCTGTTGCATTTCGCTATCTTCGAGTTCATTTTCAAGTTTTTCTATCGCGGCTACATCGTCTCTTCCGTCTCAACACCCGTTGATGAGGACATCAGGTCCTATGTCCAGCCAGGAGACCAGACTGGCCGACCAGGAAGCTTGCCCGAGACAGCCAGACCATCTGGCACGTCTGCCGGCCCAAGCAATACCGCCGGACCCTCGACCAATAGGACCAGACCGATCAGCATTGCCGGCAGAGAGGCCCAAGCTTCCGGCACACTTGGTGGCGACGTGGATGACACCGCTGGTCCCCTTGGTGGTGCCGCCGACTCCAGGATCAACTTGGCCGGTCCTGAAGGCATTCCGGCCAGTACCTCACACATTCCAGCCGATACAGCCGATCCAGCCGAGTGCACGAGCATTTCAACTTCTACACAAGGAAACTCGGACCAAATAAGCTACCAGCTTCAGGACATGCATCTAGAGGAAGTATCCACACCAGTAGTGCCACCAGGAGCAATGACAAGGAGTAGATCAAGAGCACTCTTCCACAAGTTCAGCTTATGGGTGAACAAGCTCCTAGAGGAAGATCGACTAAGGACAATGGGCCAGAAGTACAAAGAAGAGTCCAAAGGTTTCTCTCAATGCAAGAATTCAGAGACTTCTTAGTGACAAGAGAGGTCAGGGCCCAAAGATTCCTAACCCTACTCCAAGTCGAAGACTAGAAGCAAGGCGCGTGCATGCTACAAGGACGGCCACCTTCCATTTCTTGGCTGTGAGGTAAGTAAGGTAAGTTTCAATTCGAATATATGCCTCTTTCTGTTTTGCAGGATAGGATCTAGATTGTTTACATTTTTGAGTCAAGAACATTTTAGGAATAGGTCCTTTTTCGGTTATGCACTTTTGTATCTTTTCCATTTGTGCACTTTTGTAAACTTTCCTTTTCTTTTTTTGAGACGACCCTAGAAGGTCAAGCTGTCGAGCATATTAATAAGGCATTTAGTTTCCAAGTTTCGATAAAAAATAGATATACTTTTTCCCAACAAATTTTCTCTCAAGAATCTTGCGCGCTTAGAACCTAGTTGAGACCAGCCCTCCTAGCTCTAAGTTTGTGATTTATCACGAGGTTCATCACCCCTCGTGTGGTTCACTTCACCTTTCCATCGAATACCAACCCAAAAACCCCTATCCAAGAAGTCTAAGGTCGAGTTTCTCACCTAACCTTCTACAAACAGCCCACGCACATATAAGCCTTGAATCGAGGCTTGTATCACCCGTCGTCTACTATCTTTGGTATATTTTCCTTATTTTCCATCATGCATTGTTTAAAAATCATTTATTGACATACACCAATGAAACAATTGAAATCGAACTCTATTCTCTTTCATTATTGACATATACATCGTTTGTTGTATATTTTGTGAAACTCCGACACGGAATCAGATAAGCTTTCATTTATTTAGATTCAAGTACAGTTTAGAATTTGCCATGTATATGGGTTGACAAATTTATTTTGAGATAGTGGCAAACTTATTTAGGCGTATGAAATTTTATGCAGGTTTTTTTCTAGATAGCAGATTTATTTTCCATTGACGCAAAACTTATATGTCTTTGGTGGCAGATTTATTTTAATATTACTATTGAATATAGGTAGCATATATAATCGATTTGTTGGCAGATTTACTATTTTTATAGCAGATTTAATTGATATTTCATGAATCCCTTGAATCTTTGATGGCAATTTTATGTATAATTGATGGTAGACTTATTCGTGTTTCATGACAGATTTATTTATAATTGATGGCAGATTTATATTTCCCATATTACTATTGAATATTGTCAAAAAAAATTTAATCGATATTGTTGGCAGATTTACAGAAATTCGTGAAAAGGTTTATTAAAACATAATGGCTAATTAAAGTAGCTTTGGTGGCAAACTTACTAAAGATAATATTGGCAGATTTACTGAATATTTTGATGGAAGACTTATGTGTATATGATGGCAAACTTATTTCTAATTGACGGTAGACTTATTTTCAAAAACAATTCTATTATGAAAACATCAGTGAAGAAGAATTACCCTATGTGTCTTTATCCATAGGATAAAACGCCTATGAAAAACCACAATATGAATCACAATTGTTATTTTTCCAACTTAAAAATGGTAGAAGAAACAGTTGGTAATGATGTTTGAAATTTCTTGAGAAATTCATCATTTGGTGTTTTTATCAAGCTTCAAGAAGCAGATTACATTTGGTCTGCAAAAGTTATCCACTATCAATTGAAAATTGAAGGAAGAAATGAGATGTGGTCTTTGATAAGTGGTCGTCCTGTTAGGTTCTCTCTCTATGAAGTTGCACATATCACATGTCTAAATATGATGAAATTGTTTGAGATGATTGGGATGTTAACCATAGAGAGCTTTGGGCAGAGCTTAATTTTTTGAGTGTTGAAGGTCCTAGCCTTATCCATGTGCAACATATGTTGGACGAATGCAAGAACTGGAGTTTTGAGAAGAGGAGAATGATAGGCTGCCTTGCCATTTTGTCTGTTGGAGTCTATGGTATTTCTCCTACCAGCAGAATTCCTTTGAATACTGCTAAAACAGTTATTGATCCAGAGAGGTTTAAAAATTATTTTTGGGGTTGTGTAGTTTTTGCAAGTTTGCTAGAGTCTGTGAAAATGATTGTTTTCTACGCAAAGAAGACGTACACAATGGATGGGTGTGTTCATGCTTTGCTGATTTGGTCGTACGAATCAGTTTCAGGATTGAGAGAGTTGTATGGAAATCGAAAGAAAACAAACGAAGTTCATCTTCTTTTTTGGGTTAGATCTCGTAAAAGATTTGATTTTGATGGGTTATAGCTGACGAAAAGAAAGCTCCCAATCAGGTATGTGTGAGACATTTAATTCCAAAACCAGAAGAAGAGATTTATCCCAAATGGGACAATGAAGAAGAAGACCCAAAGCTGAACAGTTTGAATCATGGATATACTGCATGATCAATTGGATGAAACCGCATGGGATCAAGGAGATGTATCACCACCAATGACCAAGAAGAAGAAAAGAAAACTTTTTCTTGAACAAGCAAATTCTGAAAAAAGTGAACCTCAAGAACTTGAAAGAAGAAGAAAAGTGAAAGAACTGAAACTTGTGATGAAGGAAGCGGTGGGAAAAGTTCTTGGAATGATGGAATGCTTCTCAAAGGAGTTACGAAAACTGTAAGGCTTCTGACTTTCAGAATGGAAGGCTTAGAAGCAAAAGTAAATACTATGGACGAAAAAGTGGCTTCTTTACAATTAGAGTTTCGTGATAAGATTTCAAATCTGGAGAAATCTATTAAGCATGACAATGCAGCTATGGAACCAAGAGATGCTGCAAACTTGAATGTTCATAAAGAGGATGTAGCAAGCAACAAAGAAAAGGTACGCAGTTTCTTCGTTTTTACTTGGTGGCACTTTTTTATATTTGGTGGCAGTTCTTTTTACATTTGGTGGTACTTTTTACGTGGCAGACTTGTTTACTTACACCGCAATTTTGTTTTATTTGGTGACAGATTTTTTTTTTGTGGCAGTTTTTTGTATATATTTGGTGGCAGTTTTTTATGTAGTGATAGACTTGTATTTACCGTAGTTTTTTTGTACTAGATGGCAGACTTATTGTTCTTACTAGTTTTATTACAATGTGTAGTCTTGGATAGCAACGACGCGAACTACATCACACCACGATACTCGTATTTGATGTGTTATAAATAAAAGTATACACAAACTACGAAAAAAAGACAAGTTTCTCACGAAGAAGAATGATAATGAGGTCAATTATGCAATGATAAAAACGCCTGAGGAGATATGAGAACTCCAGGTAAAAAGAGTGGGTCAATCCCAATTAAAAAGAAATCGGATTTTTTAAAAGAGAAAGAAAATTTTCAAGTTGACGATGTTTCAAGGGAAAAGTTTCCCGAACCCGATGTTCGGGAGTTGAACAGCTTGTTTGGAACAACTCTAGATATTATGGTGAGTCAAATAAAAGCTATGGATCGATGACAAAGTGGATTTAGGCAAACGTCAGCCAATATTGACGAAGATTCAAAGATGCCCATTCTTAGGGAATTCTACTATCAAGAAACTTGTGAAAGGTGTAGACCCACCACCACCACCACCTTCAAATGATTTGTTTTCCCCGGTTAATAAATTTATGCAAGGTGTAATCCCTTCACCAACAACATACGATCGATTTGCCCTAGTGGACGAGCATAAGCTGCGTAATTTAATGGAATTCATATAACGTGATGGATACATTATTCTTATATTCTTAATCTTTTATTATTAACTTCATGTATATATAACTTGTTAGCTTATATAGGAACAAACCAATTGGATCATGGGATTGAGGAGTTCAATTCTACAAGATAATAGTTACTCTAAGGGGTAAATGGCCTAAACCTGATCATGGCTGGTTAGCTGATACGGTACGTTATTGTTTTGTATACTTGATGGTAGTTTTGTTTTATTTAATGGTAGTTTTGTTTTATTTGATGAAAGTTCTGTTTTGCTTGATGGCGATTTTGTTTATTTGATGGTAGTTTGGTTTACTTGATGGTAGATTTGTTTTATTTGATGGCAGTTTTGATTGATTAGATGGCAACTTTGTTTACTTGATGACAGTTTTGTTTTTTCAGTTGAAGACTTGTTTTGTCTCACTGGATGGCATATTTATGATGTTTGATAGCAGTTTATACAGCAACAATGTTCTGCGATGACTATCTTCCGTAAGCGGTCCATGCGCATTCCATCCCCATATCAGTCTTTACGTATTGATTTCTTAGACCCTTGGTTTGTGAATTCTTGGGCACATGACTGCATCAAGTTCAATGAAGATCCTAAGAAAATTATTTTTGAAGATAGGTACATGCAGTTGGTTAATGGTGCAATACCGCATGATTCAGGAACAAATAAGAAATAGTACATCGATGTGGACCATTTGTACGCCTATGTTTTTGTTAACTCGAACCACTGGAGATAGTTGTGGACATTAACTTGGCGAAGAAAACAATCCATGTATATGACAGATACCTCACGTGGTGTCAGATGACACAAATATTATTCAGTATTGTAGGCCCTTCACCTGAATGATTTCCATTATGTTAAACAAATGGGTTTTGTCTACCATTCGGAAAAAGTGTGAGAAGCAATTTAGGGTTACAAGATTATAGAATGTTCCTTGAAATACTAATATGGCTGATTGTGATGTGTATGCTATTAAATACATTGAGTGTCTTGCTCTTGGATCTTCAATTGATGGTTTGAATGACCAAAACATCAAAACATTGCGTCTGAAGTTGGCTGACGACCAAAACATCAAAAAAATCCGTTTGAAGTTGGCTGCTAAAATTTTTGACGAGGTTGTGGAACCCTCGTTTTATTTATCTAACCCATTACCGAGTGCTTTCTGACATATTCACAATGACAGAACATTAATTATGTATGACACTTGATTATACTAGTTTTTGAGTTTAATGGCATACTTAATTATTTTTTATGGTAAACTTATTAGTTAATGATGGCAGACTTATTGATTATAGATGGTGGAGTTATTTTTAACAATGGTAGACTTATTTAAGGTATAACAATACTTTGATGGCAGACTTATTTGTCTTGATGGCAGACTTATTTAGGGTATACCAATACTTTGATGGTAGACTTATTTGTTTTGATGGCAGACTTATTTGTTTTGATGGCAGACTTACTGATTATAGATGGCAGAACTATTATTATTGTTAGACTTATTTAGGGTATAGCGATACCCTAAACATTATTTTGATGGCATACTTATTATTTTGATGACATATTTATTTCGTATCAATGGCAGACTTATAGTTACTGATGGTAGACTTATTTATGACTTGCTATACCCTAAACAATATTTCGATAGCAGACTTATTTGTACCTTGTTATACCTTAACAAATATTTTGATGATAGCCTTTTTTATATCTTGTTATACCTTAAACATTATTTTGATAGCAGACGTACTTATAACTTGATGTAGCCCAAACCCAACAATATAGAAATATTATAAACTAGCAATTGCAAACTTTGTACCCAAAAATATTGAATCAAAACTCTAAAATATACAATCAATTACAATTTGTAATTCCTAAAATCTTAACTCTAGTGATAGACTTAATGATCTTGATGCCATATTTATTGGTATTGAATGTAGACTTATTAGTTAATAATGACACACTTATTGATTATTGGTGGCAGAATCAACACAAAAGTCAAATCAATACTCCTCATGTTTATCGTCGATGCCCATGATGGCCGGCTTAGTGTTCTTGGTGGTAGACTTATTAGTTACTGATGGCAGACTTATTGTTACTTGATGGAAGACTTATTAGTTGATGATGGCAGACTTATTATTCTTGATGGCAGACATATTATTTATTGATATAGCAAACTTATTGTTACTTGATGGCAGACTTACTAGTTATTTATTGGTAGAGATGGCAGATTTATATCGGCAGTAACAAATACTAAATTCTAAAATGTAAAACATAATTTATATCACAATGTTTAACATAGATTTGAACAAGTGCAATCAAAATGTTGGAAATCACAAAAATGGCTTTCGAGCCTTACAAGTTTTATAATTATGTCCACTTTTATTTGGAACATGCATCTTTTTTCCACGGCCATTTCTTCTCTACCGCTTTCTCTAAAGCGTATTTCATCCTTGAAATTTTTGGTCGTCCTAGCGATTGGCGAACCAAAGGTATCAAACACACCTTTTGTGTGACATGGATGGACCAGGTAAAGTGACATCTTTTGGTAAAACTGATGTTGTATACACATCGTATAAATAGTTCTTAAAATAATAAGGATAACAAAGTGATATACGAAATATTTTTTATGTCTCTACTGCTGTAATTGCATGTAAACTAGTTTCTCCAGGTCAAATCTGCGACAAGAGCATTTTTTCTCTGTAAGGTTTACTATATGCAAAGATGACACACCTGTCATATGAGTCTGATGAACGTCGATTGCTTGTACATTAGGTTGCTTAGCATATGGAACCCGCCCCTAAGAAAAATAAAGCATTACTATTGAGTAGAATAGAAATACATACAAAATCTATAAACTTGCTCGCTATTACTTCCAACATATTTTCCGTACCTTGAGTGAGAGTTGTTTTCATTAAACATGCATCATTCCTGTAAAAGGTGCGATGAGAACTGTCCATTTATATGTCCCTTGAAGAAACGTACCATCCACAACAACAACTTCTCGCGTGAAATGAAAACCATTCAAGGTAGCACTAAACCCAATAAAAATGTACTTGAACCTTTCCAATTTATCAATATCTAGACGAGTACGCGTTCCAGGATTAGCTCTTCTTATCATATACAAGTAGAAAGATAATTCTTCATACACTTTTTCCGGAGAATCCCTTACCAAAAATCGGGTATGTCTAAATGTCCGATACGCTTTCCAGTATGTCAACTACACAACAAAAAACATTCACCATATTAAATATATCTGCCACATCTATAAAAAATCACCATATTAAAATAAATATATCACAAATATCAAAACATTGTCACCATATTAAAATAAATTTATCACAACTACCAAAAACTATCACCATATTAAAATAAATTTTCCACAACTACCAAAACCACAATTACAAAAAAACTATCACCATAATAAAATAAATCTATCACATCTACAATAAAACTATCACCATATTAGAATAAATCTATCACATCTACACTAAAACTGTCACCATATTAAAATAAATTTGTCAAAACTACAAAAAAAATGTCACCACCTAAAAATTAACTATCAGCGTATTTTACGAACTTTGATACTAACTTTCATATGTAATGCATCAGCAACATGACATGACAAAACTTTAGAACCAAAACCACCTACAAAATCTTTGTACAAATCACCAAATACTTCAGGAGTTTCTTGTCGCACGTCTTGAACGCTTTGTAACAGAACATGTATGATTTGAAACAAGCTACCTAATTGTAAATTATGGCATGGTTCCAACTGATGTAGCTCGTACTCTCTAACTGCAGTCTTTCACCCAACATTTAACAATTAAAATCACTAAGGTTGATTTATGTACATCAAAATCGAATTGATGTATAACCGATGAAATCTTCAATCTAGTAACTAATAAATCTTTTGTCTCATATATTTGTCCTACAGCATGATTCAATGATGCCAACTTTATCAAGCTAGCATTACCACTTTGTTCTTCCTTAATACCACTTTTTGATACTCTTTTCTTAGGCGGTAATTTTGGAATCTCATCCTCGTCTTTTTGCGAAAGCCTTCCGTAAACGCTAAAGTCTTCATCCCGAGAAGTTGTTCCATCAAAATCATCACAATAGTCAAATCGATACTTGATAACCAAGGTTTATGCATTGTTTCACCATGCATTTCACCACCCTTTTTTCGTGTCTTCATTAGAATTTTAGGCATTTAATTCGTCCATTTACGTTCATTAATTGGCATTTAGAATTGCATTCTATAGGTTATTGCATGAATTTCTGCATCTTGCATACCGTCTCATTGATTTCAGGTACAACGAAGAGTTAGACAGGACAAAGAGAAGAAAATTGGCCAAGGGGGCTTCTGGAGGGCACGAGATCAGCCATACGGCATTGGGTGGTGGGGTGACGTGAACCACACGAGGGATGGAAAGCCTCGTGATAAATCACAGCTTATAATCTAGGAGGGCTGGTCTCAACTATGGTTCTGAACAATTAGAGTTTTTATGAGAAAATCTCGTAAAAAATCTCTTTATTAATATTAAAAACTTCTCAAACTATAATGCTGAAGGAACCTTATTAATATGCTCGGCAGCTTTGAACTTCTAGGGTCGACCCAAAAAAGAAAAGGAAAAGATACAAAAGTGCATAAAGGAAAGATTACAAAAGGGAATAACCGAAAAAGACATTTACTTAAATGTTCTTGACTCAATAAAATGGAAAATTACTAATTCCTACCCTGAAAAACAGAAAAAACAAATATATAATTGAAAACTTACCTACTTACCATTCAGCCAAGAAATGGAAGGTGTCCGACCTTTGTTACACGCACTTACTCTTCAATTTGAAGTAGGGTTATGAAGTGTTGGACCTTGACTTCTTTTGCCACGAGAGCCCAAGTCTCTGGAGTTCTTTGAGATGTTGAGAAGCCCTTGGATTCATCCTTGAAGTCTTGGTTCAATGCTCCTTGTCGTTGGTCTTCTAGAAGCTTGGCTACCCACAAGTTGAACTTGTGGAAGAGGGCCCTTGTTTTGTCCCTTGTCATGGCTCCTAGTGGTACCACTGGTGTAGAGACTTCATCTAGGTTCATGCATTGAAACTGGTAGCTGATCTGGTACGAGTCTCTTTGTGTAGATGTTGAAATGGTCGTGTGATCGCTTGAGCCGGCTGGGCCGTGTGTAGAGCTGGCCGAGTTGCAATCGGAGCCGGCCAGATCGATTGGTGGGCCGGCAGCGTCACCAGCTGTGCCGGCGGTGTTAGTCACGACGCCACCAGTTAGGCCAGAGGTTTGGGCCTTTCCACCGGCGAAGTTGTTCAGCCCGGCCCGGCTGATCGTAGAGCCGGCAGTACCGATTGGCCCGACAGACTCGCCAAATGGTCCAGCTATCTCGGGCAAGCCTTCTGGTCGGCCATTTTGATCTTCTGGCCGGCCAGAAGAACTGGTGTTCTCATCATCCCCTCCCCTTTAGTAGGTTTTGACCTCAAAGCTGGTTCATCTGCAAGGAATGGAGCTAAATCAGTCACATTGAATGTGTTAGACACATTAAACTCACTTGGAAGTTCAAGTCGGTAGGTGTTTTTGTTGATCCTCTCCAGGACTCTGAATGGTCCATCTCCTCTGGGGGCCAGCTTGGAACTCCTTAGGTTGGGGAATCTTTCTTTCCATAGGTGTAGCCACACCCAATCACCTGGTTGGAAGATCATTTCCCTTCTCCCCTTGTTATCATGAGTCACGTACTGCCCGGTCCTCTTCTCCAGGATCTCTGCTACCTTCTGGTGCAATCTCTTGATGAATTTTTCCTTAGATGCCCCATTGAGGTTTGTCATTTTTGCTGGTGGCAGTGGTTTTTGCTCCAAAGGCGTTTGAGGGTTGAAGTCGTAGACCACTTCAAAAGGGGTCTTCTTAGTGGTTGAATGCACTGCTTGGTTGTAAGCAAACTCAATGAATGGCAGGCACTCCACCCATGTCTTGTTGTTCTTCCCAAGTGTGGTCCTAAGAAGAGTTGACAATTTCCGGTTGACCACTTCAATTTGGCCATCGGTTTGAGGGTGGCACGTGGTAGAAAAGAGCAGCTTTGTGCCTACCTTTCTCCCGAGGGTCCTCCAGAAGTGGCTGAGGAATTTGTTATCTCTGCCTGACACGATTTTCCTTGGCACTCCATAAAGACGCACTACCTCCCTGAAGAACAGTTCTGCCGTTTGCATGGCATCATTAACACTGGCACACGGTATGAAATGTGCCATCTTAGAGAATCGTTCCACCACTACAAAGATAGTATCTTTGTAGTTGATCTTGGGCAGAACTAGAACGAAGTCCATGGAGATGTCTACCCATGGATGTGTAGGTACGGGCAGAGGGAGATACAACCGATGAGGGTGCACTCGGGACTTCGCCTTCTTGCAATTGATGCACCTTGCACAATGGGCTTCTGCTGGCCTCTTGATGTGTGGCCAATCAAAGTGCTCCTTGACCACGGCCAGTGTCTTGTCAACACCAATGTGGCCTATAAGACCTCCTCCATGAGCTTCTCGGGTGATAAGCTCTCGTAGAGATCCTTGTAGTATGCACAACCTTCTTTCCTGGAACAAGAACCCATCATGGAGGTAGAACTGGCCATGACTCCCTGTGCCACACTCCTTGTAGCTCTCAGAAAAGTCAGGATCACCCTTGTATAAGTCCTTGACGTGCTCAAATCCTAAGACCTTTGCTTCCATTGTTGAGATCAAGGCAAACCTCCTTGATAGTGCACCAGGTACCACATTATCCTTACCCCTTCTTGTATTTGATGACGTAATGGAAGGTTTCTATGAAATCCATCTAACTAGCATGTCTTCTTTTGAGGTTGGTTTGCCCTCTAAGGTGTTTGAGAGTCTCGTGATTAGTGTGGATCACAAACTCCTTGTACAACAAGTAGTGTTGCCAAGTCTCCAAGGCTCGGACTAGGGCATAGAACTCCTTGTCATAGGTGGGGTAGTTCAGTGAGGTCCCACCTATCTTCTCACTGAAGTATGTCACTAGTCTTCCTCCTTGGGTTAGCACCGCGCCTATGCCTATCCCAGAGGCATCACACTCCACTTCAAACATCTTATTGAAGTCGGGCAGGACTAGCACTGGTGCGTGAGTGAGGCTGTCCTTCAAGGCCTAGAATGCCTTCTCTTGAACTTCTCCCCAGCTAAACCCCATTTTCTTCTTCACAATGGCCATCAATGGTGAGGCAATGCTGCTGAAGTTGGGCACAAATCTTTGGTAGAAGCTGGCCAGGCCGTGAAAGCTCCTTACTTGGCTGATGTTGCTCGGTGTTGGCCGCTCTTGTATAGCTCGAATATTCTCCTCATCAACCTGTAAGCCTTGTGAACTCACGACAAAACCTAAGAAAACAAGCTTGTCAATACAAAAGGTGCACCTCTTGAGATTGGCATAAAGCTCTTCTTGTCGAAGGGTTTTAGCACCATCTCAAGATGTGTAATGTGTTCCATAAGTGATACAAGCCTCGATTCAAGGCTTGGATGCGCGTGGGCTGTTTGGAGAAGTTTAGGTGAGAAACTCGACCTTAAGCTTTTGGATAGGGGTTTTCTGGTTGGTAAAAGATGGAAGGGTGAAGTGAACCACACGAGGGGTGATGAACCTCGTTATAAATCACAAACTTAGAGCTAGGATGGCTGGTCTCAACTAGGTTCTAAGCGTACAAGTCTCTTGAGAGAATAACTTGCAGAAAGAAAATTCGCACTTTATTAATTATCAAAAAGGTTGTCAAACTACAATGCTGGAAGGAGCCTTATTAATATGCTCGACAGCTTGACCTTCTAGGGTCGACTCAAAGAAAGAAAAGGAAAATTTATAAAAGTGCACAAATGGAAAATGTACAAAAGTGCATAACCGAAAAGGACCTATTCCTAAAATGTCTTTGACTCAAAAATGTTAACAATCTAAATCCTACCCTGCAAAAAAGAAAGAGGCAAATATTCGAATTGAAAACTTACCTTTCTTACCTCACGGCCAAGAAATGGAAGGTGGCCGTCCTTGTGGCATGCACGCACCTTGCTCCTAGTCTTCGACTTGGAGTAGGGTTAGGAATCTTTGGTCCTTGACCTCTTTTGCCACTAAAGCCCAAGTCTCTCAAGTCCCTTGCATTGTTGAGAAGCCTTTGGACTCTTTTTTGCACTTCTGGCTCACTTTCCTTTCTCGATCAACCTCTAGGAGCTTGTCGACCCATAAGCTGAATTTGTGGAAGAGTGCTCTTGATCTACTCCTTGTCATTGCTCCTGGTGGCACCACTGGTGTAGATAGTTCCTCTAGATGCATGTCCTGAAGCTGGTAGCTTATCTGGTCTGAGTCTCCTTGTTTAGATGTTGAAATACCCGTGTACTCGGCTAGATCAGCCGTGCCGGCTGGACTGTGCGAGGTGCTGGCCGGAATGTCTTCTGGACCGGCCAAGTTGATCTCGGAGCCGGCAGCATCACCAGTGGGACCGGCGGTGTCATCCACGTCGCCACCAGTTGGGCCGGAGGTTTGGGCCTCTCCGCCGGCAATGCTGATCGGTCCGGTCCTATTGGTCGAGGGTCCGGCGGTACCGCTTGGGCCGGCAGACGTGCCAAATGGCCCGGCTGTCTCGGGCAAGCTCCCTGGTCGGCCAGTCTGGTCTCCTGGCCGGCCATACGACCTGATGTTGCCATCAATAAGGCATTTACTATAGACAAGTATATCATCAAAGTACACTACTACAAACATACTAATGTATGCCCTAAGAACTTGGTTTATAAGGCGCATGAAGGTGCTTGGGGCATTAGTCGAGCCAAATGGCATGACTGTCGACTCATAGAGCCCTTGCTTTGTCTTGAAAGCGGTTTTCCACTCATCACCTTGATCTGTTGGTATCCACTCTTGAGGTCTATCTTGGAGAAGACCATGGCTGCACTCAACTCATCCAGCATGTCATCCAGCCGTGGTATAGGGTGCTAGTACTTGACTGTGATGTTGTTTATGGCCCGGCAATCTAAGCACATTCACCAAGTACCATCCTTCTTGGGGACTAGCAATACTGGTATGGCACATGGGCTGAGACTCTCTCGAGCATAGCCCTTCTCAGGAGCTCCTTAACTTGCTTCTCAAGTTCTTTGGAATCCTCTGGACTCATCCGGTAGGCTGGTCGATTGGGCAAAGCTGCTCCAGGCACGAGGTCAATCTGCTGCTCAATGCCGTGTAGAGGAGGCAAACCTGCTGGTATCTCCTCAGGGAATATATCTTGGAACCTGTTGAGGAGGGCTGCTACTTCAGGAGGTAGTTCTACCTCTTCTTTTTCTGCACTCAAAACTTCTTTAAAAATCATTACTAGCATTAACTCGTTAGAGGCCAAAAATCTTCGGACATGACTTGGTTGAATAAGAAAATTAGACTTAATGAGCTTCTTTTCCTTACTCATTTGTAGTTGTAACTCGTGCACCTGGGCAGGAGCGAGAGGGGCTAGGCTTACCTTTCTCTTTTCGTGCACAAAAGTGTATAGATTGGTCTGGCCATCATGCCTTGTGTCCTTGTCGAATTGCCATGGTCTTCCTAGAAGAAGATGGCCAGCTTGCATGGTTACTATGTCACAAACTACCTGGTCTTGGTATCTGCCCACATTGAATGGCACGGTTACTTGCTCATGGATCTTGAGCTCCACCTTTTCATCTAGCCATCTCAATCGATATGCCTGGGGGTGCTTTGTCTTTTCTAGACCTAGCTTATCAACCATATATGCACTAGCCACGTTAGTGTAAGAACCACCATCTATGATGAGGTTACATATCTTGCCCTTGATGGTGCACCGGCTGTGGAAGATATTCTCCCTTTGAATGGTCTCGGAGGGGTCGACCATTGCACTGAGGATTCTTCTTGTCACCAGTACCTCTCCCACATAAGGGTACTCTATGTCTCCATAATCTGCATCTGGTTTGAAATCCTCTTCATCTTGAAACTCGTACTCTCCAGCCTTCGTGATAAGCATGACCTGGTTGTTTGGGCACTCCCTTGAGATGCGACCACGACCCCTACACTTAAAACAAGTGATAATCACGTGATCTCTAAGGGTTAGAAAACTTACTATGCTCTCTCTGGTCACAGGTTTGTTTAGGAGGCTTGTTCTTGAACCGTGACTTTATCTCTATGTTTTTGCCTTTGTCTACGGGCTTGGTGCCATTGCTTGGTGCCCAAGGCGTCTTAGGTTTGTTGCGTATGTCTTGGCTCTTACGCTTGATTTGTTGTTCAGCCTGGATAGAAAGGTGTAATAAGTCCTTGAAGTCACTATAGATTTGTCTCTCCACTTTTCGGCTAATTCTTTCTGCAACCCATCCAATAATTGAGCCATCAATGCTTCTTCATTGTCATTGAGCTCCAGCCTATTCCTTAGCCTCTCAAACTTCTCATAGTACTCCTCCACTGATCTTGTGACATGTTTATGAGTACGAAAACGAGGTTGCAAATCCCTATGAAAATAAGGTGGAACAAACCTTTGTCTAATGAGATCCTTCATGTCGACCCCAGAGTCTATGGGTCTCAACCTCCTTTTCCTACGGTCAGAAGCCTCACAATCCCTCCAGATGAGGGCATTATCCGTGAGTTATGCTACTACCATGGAGAAAATCTGATACAAGCCTCGATTCAAGGCTTATATGCGCGTGGGCTGTTTGGAGAAGGTTAGGTGAGAAACTCGAACTTAGAATTCTTGGATAGGGGTTTTGGGTTGGTATTTGATGGAAGGGTGAAGTGAACCACACGAGGGGTTATGAACCTTGTGATAAATCACAAACTTAGAGCTAGGAGGGCTGGTCTCAACTAGATTCTAAGCGCACAAGTCTCTTTTGAGAGAAAGCTTGTAGGAAGAAAGTTATACTTTATTAATATCAAAAAGGCTGTCAAACTACAATGCTGGAAGTAGCCTTATTAATATGCTCGACAGCTTGACCTTCTAGGGTCGACTCAAAGAAATAAAAGGAAAGTTTACAAAAGTGCACAAATGGAAAATGTACAAAAGTGCATAACCGAAAAAGGACCTATTCCTAAAATGTCTTTGAATCAAAAAATGTAAACAATCTAGATCCTACCCTGCAAAACAGAAAGAGGCATATATTCGAATTGAAAACTTTCCTTTCTTACCTCACGGCCAAGAAATGGAAGGTGGCCGTCCTTGTGGCATGCATGCGCCTTGCTCCTAGTCTTCGAGTTGGAGTAGGGTTAGGAATCTTTGGGCCCTGACTTCTCTTGCCACTAAAGCCCAAGTCTCTGAAGTCCCTTGCATTGTTGAGAAGCCTTTGGACTCTTCTTTGAACTTCTGGCCCACTGTCCTTTGTCGATCATCCTCTAGGAGCTTGTCGACCCATAAGCTGAATTTGTGGAAGAGTGCTCTTGATCTGCTCCTTGTCATTGCTCCTGGCACCAATGGTGTTGAGACTTCCTCTAGATGCAGGTCCTGAAGCTGGTAGCTTATCTGGTCAGAGTCTCCTAGTGTAGAAGTTGAAATGCTCGTGTACTCGTCTGGATCGGCTGTACCGGCTGGACTATGCGAGCTACTGGCCAGAATGACTTCTGGACCGGCCAAGTTGATCCCGGAGTCGACAGCATCACCAATGGGACCGGTGGTGTTATCCACGTCGCCACCAGTTGGGATGGAGGTTTGGGCCTCTCCGCCGGCAATGCTGATCGGTCCGGTCCTGTTGGTCGAGGGTCCGGCGGTACCGCTTGGGCCGGCAGACGTGCCCAATGGCCCGGCTGTCTCGGGCAAGCTTCCTGGTCAGCCAGTCTGGTGTCCTGGCCAGACATACGACCTGATAACCCAATCATCCCCTCCCTCTTCAGTAGGTTTTGACCTCAAAACTGGTTCATCTGCATGGAAAGGGGCTAAGTCAGTTACGTTGAACGTGTTGGACACATTAAACTCACCTGGGAGCTCGATCCGGTAGGCCGTTGTTGTTGATGCCTCCAGCCCTCTGAATGGTCCATCTCCCTTAGTGCTAGCTTGGAACTCCTTAGGTTGGGGAACCTCTCCTGCCGTAGGTGTAGCCACACCCAATCGCCTGGTTGAAAGATCACCTCCTTTCTTCCCTTGTTAGCATGAGTCACGTACTGCCCGGTCCTCTTCTCCAAGTTCTCTGCTACCTTCTGGTGTAACTTCCTTATGAACTCTGCCTTGGATGCTCCGTTGAGGTTGGTCATTTCTGCTGGTGGCAGTGGCGTTTGCTCCAATGGGGTGAGAGGGTTGAAGCCGTATACTACTTCAAATGGTATCTTCTTGGTTGCTACGTGCACGGCTCGGTTGTAAGCGAACTCTATGAATGGCAGGCACTCCACCCAAGTCTTGAGCTTCTTCCCTAGTGTACTCCTGAGAAGAGTTGATAGTGTCCTATTGACAACTTCAGTTTGGCCATCGGTTTGAGGATGGCAGGTGGTAGAGAAGAGTAGCTTCGTGCCTAGCTTCCTCCAAAGGGTCCTCCAGAAATGGCTGAGGAACTTGGTGTCCCTGTCTGATACGATGGTCCTTGGCACTCCATGAAGCCGTACTATCTCCCTGAAGAACAGCTCAGCTGTTTGTGTGGCATCATTGACATTGGCACATGGAATGAAATGTGCCATCTTGGAGAATCTGTCCACCACTACAAAGATTGCATCTTTGTGGTTGATCTTGGGCAGACCTAGAACAAAGTCCATTGAGATGTCCACCCATGGATGTGTAGGTATGGGCAGTGGGAGATACAACCCGTGAGGATGCACTCGGGACTTCGCCTTTTTGCAAGTGATGCACCTTGCACAATGGGCTTCTACTGACCTTTTGATGTGTGGCCAGTAGAAGTGCTCCTTGACCACTGCTAGAGTCTTGTTGACACCAAAGTGGCCCATGAGTCCTCCTCCATGAGCTTCTCGGATGATAAGCTCCCTTAATGATCCTTGTGGTATGCACAGCCTTCTCTCTCGGAACAAAAATCCCTCATGGATGTAAAACTTGCCATGACTCCCTGTGCCACACTCCTTGTAGCTCTCAGCAAAGTCAGGATCATCCTTGTATAGGTTCTTGATGTGCTCGAATCCTAGGACCTTTGCCTCCATGGTGGATATCAAGGCAAACCTCCTTGATAGTGCATCGGCTACCACATTGTCTTTGCCCTTCTTGTACTGGATGACGTACGAGAAGGTCTCTATGAACTCCATCCGCCTGGCATGTCTCCTCTTGAGATTGGTTTGCTCTATGAGGTGTTTGAGAGTCTCGTGATCAGTGTGGATCACAAACTCCTTGGACAGCAAGTAATGCTGCCAAGTCTCCAATGCTCGGACCAGGGCATAAAGCTCCTTGTCATAGGTGGGGTAGTTCAGTGAGGCACCACCTAGCTTGTCACTGAAGTATGCCACTGGCCTCCCTCCTTGGGTTAGCACTGCTCCTATGCCTATTCCAGAGGCATCACACTCCACTTCAAACGTCTTGTTGAAGTCAGGCAGGACTAGCACTGGTGCATGTGTAAAGCTGTCCTTCAAGGCCTGGAATGCCTTCTCCTGAGCTTCTCCCCAGCTGAATCCCACGTTCTTCTTCACTACTGCCGTCAATGGTGAGGCAATACTTCTGAAGTTGGACATGAATCTCCTGTAGAAGCTGGCCAGTCCGTGGAAGCTCCTCACTTGGCTGATGTTGCTTGGGGTTGGCCATTCTTGTATGGCTCGAATCTTCTCTTCATCAACCTGTAGGCTCTGTGAACTTACAAAAAAACCTAAGAAGACAAGTTTATCAGTACAAAAGATGCACTTCTTGAGATTGGCATAAATCTCTTCTTGTCAAAGGGTTTTAAGCACCAACTCAAGATGTGTGAGGTGATCCCTTAAGCACTTACTATAAACTAAAATGTCATCGAAATAAACTACAACGAACTTACTGATGTACGCCCTAAGAACTTGGTTCATAAGGCGCATGAAGGTGCTTGGGGCAAAAGTCAAACCGAATGGCATGACTGTCCACTCGTAGAGCCCTTGCTTTGTCTTGAAAGCAGTCTTCCACTCATCACCTTCCTTCATCCTGACCTGGTGGTACCCACTCTTAAGGTATATCTTGGAGAAGACCGTGGCTCCACTCAGCTCATCTAGCATGTCATCCAGTCGTGGAATCGGATGCCGGTACTTGACTGTGATGTTGTTGATTGCTCGGCAGTCCACGTACATTCGCCAAGTCCCATCCTTCTTGGGCACTAGTAGCACTGGTACGGCACATGGACTGAGGCTCTCTCGAACATAGCCTTTCTCCAGTAGCTCCTTGACTTGCTTCTCAAGCTCCTTGGACTCCTTTGGACTCATCCGGTAGGCTGGCCGGTTGGGCAGGGCTGCTCCGGGCACTAGGTCGATCTGGTGTTCTATGCCACATAAAGGAGGCAAGCCTGCTGGTATCTCCTCTGGGAACACATCCTAGAACTTGTTGAGGAGAGTTGCTACTTCAGGAGGTAGCTCTACATGTTCCTGTTCTATACTCAAAATTTCCTTGAAGACCATTTGATACAAGCCTTGATTCAAGGATGTATGCGCGTGGGCTGTTTGTAGAAGATTAGGTGAGAAACTCAACCTTAGGCTTCTGGATAGGGGTTTTCTGGTTGGTAAACGATGGAAGGGTGAAGTGAACCACACGAGGGGTGATGAACCTCGTGATAAATCACAAACTTAGAGCTAGGAGGGCTGGTCTCAACTAGGTTCTAAGCGCACAAGTCTCTCTTGAGAGAAAGCTCGTAGGGAAAAAGTTCTACTTTATTAATAATCAAAAAGGTTGTCGAACTACAATGCTGGAAGGAGCCTTATTAATATGCTCGACAGCTTGACCTTCTAGGGTCGACTCAAATAAAGAAAAGGAAAGTTTACAAAAGTGCACAAAAGGAAAAGATACAAAAGTGCATAACCGAAAAAGGACCTATTCCTAAAATGTTCTTGACTCAAAAATGTAAAGCAACTAGATCCTACCCTGCAAAACAGAAAGAGGCATATATTCGAATGTAAACTTACCTTAACTCACCTCACGGCCAAGAAATGGAAGGTGGCCGTCCTTGTGGCATGCACGCGCCTTGCTCCTAGTCTTCGACTTGGAGTAGGGTTAAATATCTTTGGGCCCTGACCTCTCTTGCCACTAAAGCCCAAGTCTCTGATGTTCCTTGTGTTGTTGAGAAGCCTTTGGACTCTAATTTGCTCTTCTGGCCCATTGTCCTTAGCTGCTCTTCCTCTAGAAGCTTGTCGACCCATAAGCTGAATTTGTGGAAGAGTGCTCTTGATCTGCTTCTTGTCATTGCTCCTGGAGGTACCACTGGTGTAGATACTTCCTCTAAGTGCATGTCCTGGAGCTGGTAGCTCATTTGGTCCGAGTCCTCTTGTGTAGAAGTGGAAGTGTGCGTGTACTCGGCTGGATGGCCTGTACCGGCTGGATTGTGCGCGGTACTGGCCGGAATGACTTCAGGACCGGCCAAGTTGATCCCGGAGTCGGCGGTGTCATCAGGGGGACCGGCGGTGTCATTCACGTCCCCACCAAGTGTGCCGGAAGCTTGGGCCTCTCCGCCGGCGATGTTGACCGGTCTGGTCCTATAGGTCGAGGGTCCGGCGGTACTGTCTGGTCCGGCAGGCGCGCCAGATGGTCCTGCTGTCTCGGGCAAGCTTCCTGGTCGGCCAGTCTGGTCTCCTGGCTGGATGTACGACCTGATGTCCTCATCATTCCCTCCCTCTTCAGTAGGTTTTGTCCTCAAAACTGGATCATCTGCATGGAAAGGGGCCAAGTCAGTAACATTGAACGTATTGGACACATTAAACTCACCTGGAGCTCGATCCGGTAGGCGTTGTTGTTGATCCTCTCGAGCACTCTGAATGGTCCATCTCCTCTTGGTGCTAGCTTGGAACTCCTTAGGTTTGGGAACCTCTCCTGCCGTAGGTGTAGCCACACCCAATCGCCTGGTTGAAAGATCACCTCCTTTCTTCCTTTGTTGGCATGAGTCACGTACTGTCCGGTCCTCTTCTCCAAGTTCTCTGCTACCTTCTGGTGTAACCTCCTTATGAACTCTGCTTTGGATGCTCCGTTGAGGTTGGTCATCTCAGCTGGTGGCAGTGGTGTTTGCTCCAATGGGGTGAGAGGGTTGAAGCCGTATACCACTTCAAATGGTGTCTTCTTGGTTGCTGAGTGCACGGCTCGGTTGTAGGCGAACTCAATGAATGGCAGGCACTCCACCCAAGTCTTTAGGTTCTTCCCTAGTGTTGTTCTGAGAAGAGTTGATAGGGTCCTGTTGACAACTTCAGTTTGGCCATCGGTTTGAGGATGGCAAGTGGTTGAGAAGAGTAGCTTCGTGCCTAGCTTTCTCCAAAGGGTCCTCCAGAAATGGCTGAGGAACTTGGTGTCCCTATCTGATACGATGGTCCTTGGCACTCCATGAAGCCGTACTATCTCCCTGAAGAACAGCTCAGCTGTTTGTGTGGCATCATTGACATTGGCACATGGGATGAAGTGTGCCATCTTGGAGAATCTGTCCACCACTACAAAGATTGCATCTTTGTGGTTGATCTTGGGCAGACCTAGAACAAAATCCATCGAGATGTCCACCCATGGATGTGTTGGTATGGGCAGTGGGAGATACAACCCGTGAGGTTGCACTCGGGACTTTGCCTTCTTGCAAGTGATGCATCTTGCACAATGTGCTTCTACTGTCCTCTTGATGTGTGGCCAGTAGAAGTGCTCCTTGACCACTGCTAGAGTCTTGTCGACACCAAAGTGGCCCATGAGTCCTCCTCCATGAGCTTCTCGGATGATAAGCTCCCTTAGTGATCCTTGTGGTATGCACAGCCTTCTTTCTCGGAACAAGAATCCCTCATGGATGTAGAATTTGCCATGACTCCCTGTGCTACACTCCTTGTAGCTCTCAGCAAGGTCAGGATCATCCTTGTATAGATCCTTGATGTGCTCGAATCCTAGGACCTTTGCCTCCATGGTTGATATCAAGGCAAACCTCCTTGATAGTGCATCGGCTACCACATTGTCTTTGCCCTTCTTGTACTTGATGATGTACGGGAAGGTCTCTATGAACTCCATCCACCTGGCATGTCTCCTCTTGAGATTGGTTTGCCCTCTGAGGTGTTTGAGAGTCTCGTGATCAGTGTGGATCACAAACTCCTTGGACAGCAAGTAATGCTGCCAAGTCTCCAATGCTCGGACAAGGGCATAGAGCTCCTTGTCATAAGTGGGGTAGTTCAGTGAGGCACCACCTAGCTTCTCACTGAAGTATGCCACTGGTCTCCCTCCTTGGGTTAGCACTGCTCCTATGCCTATTCCAGAGGCATCACACTCCACTTCAAACGTCTTGTTGAAGTCGGGCAGGACTAGCACTGGTGCATGTGTAAGGCTGTCCTTCAAGGCCTGGAATGCCTTCTCCTGAGCTTCTCCCCAGCTGAATCCCACGTTCTTCTTCACTACTGCCGTCAGTGGTGAGGCAATACTGCTGAAGTTGGGCACGAATCTCCTATAGAAGCTGGCCAGTCCGTGGAAGCTCCTTACTTGGCTGATGTTTCCTGGTGTTGGCCATTCTTGTATGGCTCGAATCTTCTCCTCATCAACCTGTAGGCCCTGTGAACTCACAACAAAACCTAAAAAGACAAGCTTATCAGTACAAAAGGTGCACTTCTTGAGATTGGCATAAAGCTCTTCTTGTCGAAGGGTTTTAAGTACCATCTCAAGATGTGTGAGGTGTTCCCGTAGGCACTTACTATAAACCAAAATGTCATCAAAGTAAACTACTACAACTTACTGATGTACGCCCTAAGAACTTGGTTCATAAGGCGCATGAAGGTGCTTGGGGCATTAGTCAAGCCAAATGGCATGACTGTCCACTCGTAGAGCCCTTGCTTTGTCTTGAAAGCAGTCTTCCACTCATCACCTTCCTTCATTCTTACCTGGTGGTATCCACTTTTGAGGTCTATCTTGGAGAAGACCGTGGCTCCACTCAGCTCATCTAGCATGTCATCCAGTCGTGGTATTGGATGCCTATACTTGACTGTGATGTTGTTGATTGCTCGGCAGTCCACGCACATGCGCCAAGTCCCATCCTTCTTGGGCACTAGTAGCACTGGTACAGCACATGGACTGAGGCTCTCTCGAACATATCCCTTCTCCAGGAGCTCCTTGACTTGCTTCTCAAGCTCCTTGGACTCCTCTGGACTCATCCGGTAGGCTGGCCGGTTGGGCAGGGCTGCTCCGGGCACTAGATCAATCTGGTGTTCTATGCCACGTAAAGGAGGCAAGCCTGCTGGTATCTCCTCTGGAAATACATCCTGGAATTTGTTGAGGAGTGTTGCTACTTCATGAGGTAGCTCTACCTGTCCCTGTTCTATACTCAACACTTCCTTGAAAACCATTAGTAACATTAAGTCCTTCGAGGCTAAAGCTCTCCGGACATGACTAGGTTGAATAAGAAAGTTAGACTTGACAAGTTTCTTTTCCTTACTCATTTGGAGTTGTAGCTCATGTACTTGGGCAGGTGTAAGAGGAGCTAGGCTGACCTTTCTCTTGTCATGCACGAAGGTGTAGAGATTGGTTCTGCCATCATGCCTGGTCTCTTTGTCAAACTGCCATGGTCTTCCTAGTAGAAGATGGCCAGCTTGCATGGGCACCACGTCGCACACGACCTGGTCTTGGTACTTGCCCACACTGAATGGCACAGTGACTTGCTCATGAATCTTGAGCTCCACTTTGTCATCGAGCCATCTCAGTCTATATGGTCGAGGATGCCGTGTCCTCTCTAGACCTAGCTTATCAACCATATACGCACTAGCAACGTTAGTGCAAGAACCACCATCTATGATGAGGTTACATACCTTTCCTTTGATGGTGCAACGGCTGTGGAAGATGTTCTCCCTTTGGATGGTCTCTGAAGGATCCACCATTGCACTGAGGATACGTCTAGTGACCAGCACTTCCCCCACATCAGGGTACTCAATGTCACCATACTCTCCTTCTGGTTCATAGTCCTCTTCATCTTGGGACTCATATTCTCCTGCCTCCGTAATCAGCATGACTCGGTTGTTTGGGCACTCCCTTGAGATGTGTCCACGTCCCCTGCACTTGAAACAAGTTATGTCACGTGATCTTTGAGGGTTAGAAGACTTACCAGGCTCTCTCTGGTCACGGGTGGGTTCAGGAGGCTTGCTCTTGAACCTTGACTCGATCTCTACGCTTTTGCCTTTGTCCACTGGTCTTAGGCATGTTGCTTGGTGCCCAAGGTGTCTTAGGCTTGCTGCGGATGTCTTGGCTCTTACGTTTGATGTGCTGCTCAGCCTGGACAGATAGGTGGAACAAGTCTTTGAAGTCATTGTAGATTTGCCTTTCCACCTTGCGGCTGATCCTTTCTTGGAGTCCATCCAAGAATTGTGCCATCAATGCTTCTTCATCATCATTGAGCTCCAATCTGTTCCTTAGCTTCTCGAACTCTTCATAGTACTCCTCTACTGATCTGGTACCCTGCTTAAGAGTACGAAAACGACGTTGCAAATCTCTATGAAAGTAAGGTGGAACAAACCTTTGTCGCATGAGGTCTTTCATGTCGACCCATGAGTCTACGGGTCTCATTCTCTTCCTCCTTCTGTCAGATACCTCACGATCCCACCAGATGAGGGCATTGTCCGTGAGTTGTGCTACTGCCATTGAGACTCTCCTAGGTCCTGGTTGGTTGTAGTGATCAAAGATATGATCCATTCGCTTCTCCCAATCTAGGTAAGCCTCGGGGTCTACTTTTCCTGCAAAACTTGGAGGAGTTAGTTTAACATCAGATGAATTACCCGGTTGTAGGTGTGTTCATCTCCATCCTCATGACGTCTAGGAGGCATTCTGGGTCTCTGGTGAAGACCATATGGCTCAAAGCCATCATCTTCTGCCTCTGGTTGCCATGGAGGTCCTCTCGGCCTATGGTGATAGTTATGAGGTTGTGTGTCCTCATCTCCATCTGGCTGGGGGTCCTCTACGGGTCTCATTCTCTTCCTCCTTCTGTCAGATACCTCACGATCCCACCAGATGAGGGCATTGTCCGTGAGTTGTGCTACTGCCATTGAGACTCTCCTAGGTCCTGGTTGGTTGTAGTGATCAAAGATATGATCCATTCGCTTCTCCCAATCTAGGTAAGCCTCGGGGTCTACTTTTCCTGCAAAAGTTGGAGGAGTTAGTTTAACATCAGGATGAATTACCCGGTTATAGGTGTGTTCATCTCCATCCTCATGACGTCTAGGAGGCATTCTTGGTCTCTGGTGAAGACCATATGGCTCAAAGCCATCATCTTCTGCCTCTGGTTGCCGTGGAGGTCCTCTCGGCCTATGGTGATAGTTATGAGGTTGTGTGTCCTCATCTCCATCTGGCTGGGGTTCCTCCTGTTCGTGCCGTGTCCTAAGGTGCTCAGGACCCTCAGGACGGTCTTGCTCAGCTCTCACGTGCCTTATGGCCTGGAATCTCACCGGTCTTTCCACGCGCTCCAACCTCTCGCCTATGGATGCGAGTTGTGTTTGGAGTGTGGTGAACATGGCCATCATGGCTTCGGCTGCGTCTCTATTCTCTTCTCCCATGGTGTGCTACAAAGAAAGAAGACAAATTAGGGTGCTCCTAAATTATTAGGAGGGTTTTCTTTTTATATGGGGTTTGAAAAAAATGCAAAAAGGAAAAATCCTAAGGAAAGGAAATTCGACTACAAGAGAAAAAGGAAACTTCCTAGACAACTTGTGCTAGCTGTCCAATTCGAAATATCTTGGGTATTTTCCTATTCTCTTTTCTTTCCTTTTCTTTTCTTTTCTTTTTTTTTTAATTTAACTTAAAATTAATGGAAATATGAATTAAACAAAAAGGAAAACGTGAATGACAATGCAAAAGTGAATCTAAACCCTAGTGATACACGTAGGAGGCTAGATGCACTCGGTTTGGAGTTTGAGGTTATTTTTTTGATTTTTCTTGAATGCGACTTAAACTAATGCAAGAACTAAAACAAAACAAGCAAAAGGATAGAAACAACCTGGTTTAGGAGCTTTAAGCTCTGATACCAAAATGATACAAGCCTTGATTCAAGGATGTATGCGCGTGGGCTGTTTGTAGAAGATTAGGTGAGAAACTCAACCTTAGGCTTCTGGATGGGGGTTTTCTGGTTGGTAAAGATGGAAGGGTGAAGTGAACCACACGAGGGGTGATGAACCTCGTGATAAATCACAAACTTAGAGCTAGGAGGGCTGGTCTCAACTAGGTTCTAAGCGCACAAGTCTCTTGAGAGAATAACTTGTTGAAAGAAAATTCGATCTTTATTAATTATCAAAAAGGTTGTCGAACTACAATGCTGGAAGGAGCCTTATTAATATGCTCGACAGCTTGACCTTCTAGGGTCGACACAAATAAAGAAAAAGGAAAGTTTACAAAAGTGCACAAAAGGAAAAGATACAAAAGTGCATAACCGAAAAAGGACCTATTCCTAAAATGTTCTTGACTCAAAAATGTAAAGCAACTAGATCCTACCCTGCAAAACAGAAAGAGGCATATATTCGAATGTAAACTTACCTTAACTCACCTCACGGCCAAGAAATGGAAGGTGGCCGTCCTTGTGGCATGCACGCGCCTTGCTCCTAGTCTTCGACTTGGAGTAGGGTTAAGAATCTTTGGGCCCTGACCTCTCTTGCCACTAAAGCCCAAGTCTCTGATGTCCTTTGTGTTGTTGAGAAGCTATTGAACTCTTCTTTTTACTTTTGGCCCATTGTCGTTAGTCGATCTTCCTCTACGAGCTTGTCGACCCATAGGCTGAATTTATGGAAGAGTGCCCTTGATCTGCTTCTTTTCATTGCTCCTTGAGGTACCACTGGTGTTGAGACTTCCTCTAAGTGCATGTCCTGGAGCTGGTAGCTCATTTGGTCCGAGTCCTCTTGTGTAGAAGTGGAAGTGCGCGTGTACTCGGCTGGATCGGCTGTACCGGCTGGATTGTGTGCGGTACTGGCCGGAATGACTTCAGGACCGGCCAAGTTGATCCCGGAGTCGGCGGTGTCATCAGAGGGACCGGCGGTGTCATTCACGTCCCCACCAAGTGTGCCGGAAGCTTGGGCCTCTCCGCCGGCGATGTTGACCGGTCTGGTCCTATAGGTCGAGGGTCCGGCGGTACTGTCTGGTCCGGCAGGCGCGCCAGATGGTCCTGCTGTCTCGGGCAAGCTTCCTGGTCGGCCAGTCTGGTCTCCTGGCTGGATGCACGACCTGATGTCCTCATCAATGGGACTTGGCGAATGTGCGTGGACTGCCGAGCAATCAATAACATCACTATCAAGTACTGGCATCCGATACCACGGCTGGATGACATGCTGGATGAGCTGAGTTGAGCCACGGTCTTCTCCAAGATAGACCTCGAGAGTGGATACCACCAGGTCAGGATGAAGGAAGGTGATGAATGGAAGACTGCTTTTCAAGACAAAGCAAGGGCTCTACGAGTGGACAGTCATGCCATTCGGCTTGACTAATGCCCCAAGCACCTTCATGCGCCTTATGAACCAAGTTCTTAGGGCGTACATCAGTAAGTTTGTGGTAGTTTACTTTGATGATATACTAGTTTATAGTAAGTGCCTACGGGAACACCTCACACATCTTGAGATGGTACTTAAAACCCTTCGACAAGAAGAGCTTTATGCCAATCTCAAGAAGTGCACCTTTTGTACTGATAAGCTTGTCTTTTTAGGTTTTGTTGTAAGTTCACAGGGCCTACAGGTTGATGAAGAGAAGATTCGAGCCATACAAGAATGGCCAACACCAGGCAACATCAGCCAAGTAAGGAGCTTCCACGGACTGGCCAGCTTCTATAGGAGATTCGTGCCCAACTTCAGCAGTATTGCCTCACCACTGACGGCAGTAGTGAAGAAGAACGTGGGATTCAGCTGGGGAGAAGCTCAGGAGAAGGCATTCCAGGCCTTGAAGGACAGCCTTACACATGCACCAGTGCTAGTCCTGCCCGACTTCAACAAGACGTTTGAAGTGGAGTGTGATGCCTCTGGAATAGGCATAGGAGCAGTGCTAACCCAAGGAGGGAGACCAGTGGCATACTTCAGTGAGAAGCTAGGTGGTGCCTCACTGAACTACCCCACTTATGACAAGGAGCTCTATGCCCTTGTCCGAGCATTGGAGACTTGGCAGCATTACTTGCTGTCCAAGGAGTTTGTGATCCACACTGATCATGAGACTCTCAAACACCTCAGAGGGCAAACCAATCTCAAGAGGAGACATGCCCGGTGGATGGAGTTCATAGAGACCTTCCCGTACGTCATCAAGTACAAGAAGGACAAAGATAATGTGGTAGCCGATGCACTATCAAGGAGGTTTGCCTTGATATCCACCATGGAGGCAAAGGTCCTAGGGTTCGAGCACATCAAGGACCCAAGCGGTACCGCCGGACCCTCGACCAATAGGACCAGACCGACCAGCATTGCCGACGGAGAGACCCAAGCTTCCGGCACACTTGGTGGCGACGTGGATGACACCGCCGGTCCCCTTGGTGATGCCACCAACTCCAGGATCAACTTGGCCGGTCCTGAAGGCATTCCGGCCAGTACCTCGCACAGTCCAACCGGTACAGCCGATCCAGCCGAGTGCACGAGCATTTCTACTTCTACACAAGGAAACTTTGACCAGGTAAGCTACCAGCTTCAAAACATGCATCTAGAGGAAGTCTCCACACCAGTAGTGCCACCAGGAGCAATGACAAGGAGCCGATCAAGAGCACTCTTCCACAAGTTCATCTTATGGATCGACAAGCTCCTAGAGGAAGATCAGCTAAGGACAATGGGCCAGAAGTGCAAAGTAGAGTCCAAAGACTTCTCAACAAGACAAGGGAATTCAGAGACTTGGGCTTTAGTGGCAAGAAAGGTCAGGGCCCAAAGATTCCTAACCCTACTCTAAGTCGAAGACTAGGAGCAAGGCGCATGCATGCCACAAGGACGGCCACCTTCTATTTCTTATCCGTGAGGTAAGTAAGGTAAGTTTTCAATAAGAATATTTTCCTCTTTCTGTTTTGCAGGGTAGGATACATTTATTGAGTCAAAGACATTTTAGGAATAGGTCCTTTTTTCGATTATACACTTTTGTATCTTTTCCTTTGTGCACTTTTGTAAATTTTTCTTTTCTTATTTGAGTCGACCCTAGTAGGTCAAGCTGTCAAGCATATTAATAAGGCTCCTTCCAGCATTGTAGTTCGACAACCTTTTTGCTAATTAATAAAGATCAAATTTTCTTACAAGTTTTCTCTCTAAGAATCTTGTGCGCTTAGAACCTAGTTGAGACCAGCCCTCCTAGCTCTAAGTTTGTGATTTATCACGAGGTTCATCACCCCTTGTGTGGTTCACTTTACCTTCCCATCGAATACCATCCCAAAACCCCCTATCCAAGAAGTCTAAAGTCGAGTTTCAAACCTAACCTTCTCCAAACAGCCCACACGCATATAGGCCTTGAATCAAGGCTTGTATCATGTCCCCATCACCTGTCCTAAATAATAAAATTCCATATGAAAGATTGACAAAGAAGATTCCCAATTACTCAGAAATCAAAGTCTTGAGTTGCTTTTGTTGTGCTTCCACATCTTCTAAGAACATATATAAATTTTACCCTATAGCAAAAGCCTATGTTTTTCTTGATTATCCTTTGGGATACAAAGGTTACAAGCTTCTAGATTTTGAAAGTAATAACATTTTCATTTTTCGAAATCTTATCTTTTATGAGGAGCTCTTTCCTTTTATTAAGTTAGATTCTTCTCAAGAATATATTGATCTATTCCACAAGCTGACACTTCAGTCTTCTATGTCATCTCGATCCTCTGATGATGATTCTTCTTTACCTTCACCTTCGGTAGAGGTTCAACATTATGTTGATCCTAATTTAGATGTTGAACCTTCTGTTACAACATCACATAGGAAACTTGAAAACCAGCTTACGTTCAAGATTACCATTTTCATTCAATAGCATTTTCATTCAATAGCATTTTCAACCTTTCGTATCATTTCAAAATTTCTTTCTAATGATAAGGGGTCAGAACCTTATCTTTTATTCTTGGTTTCCATAACCAAAGAAAAAGAACTTTGGACCTATACTGAAGCAAAAGACCTTCTTGGTTGGCTTGAAGCTATGTGAGCTGAATTTAATGCTTTGGAAGGAATAGAAAGTTGCGATATTTGTTCTTTACCTACTGGTAAATTGAGTATTGGCTGCAAATGGGTTTTTAAGATAAAGTATCATGTTGATGGCACCATTGAATTACATAAGGCTCGTTTGGTTACTAAGGAATATACACAACAAGAGGGCATCCATTATAATGATACTTTCTCTCCTGTTTACAAATCAACTTCGATAAAACTATTACTTGTTCTATCATCAATATATAACCTTACTTTGCATCAGTTAGACATTTTTAATGCTTTTTTTAACGGTGAATTGGATGAAGAAATATATATATATATATATATATATATGAAAATCCCTCCAGGTTACCGTTCAAGTAAATGGGACATTCTTCCCTCTAATTTTGTTTGTAGACTTCAGAAATCGTTGTATGGCTTAAACAGGCCTCGCGTCAATGGTTTGTGAAGTTTTCTACTACTCCAACTGGTTTGGGCTTTCTACAATGTCATTCAAATCACACTTGTTTTTGAAGATGATTGATGCTCTGTTTCTCTGCGTACTGGTTTATGTTGATGATATAGTTATTGTAAGTAATATTGACACTGAAATTGCTGTATTGAAATCCCAGCTTACATCTTATTTTAAGCTTCGATATCTTGGACCATTGAAATATTTCTTGGGTCTCTAATTAGCTCGTTCTTTTGCAGGAATTCATATTTGTAAACGAAAATATGCATTAGATCATCTTGATGAGACATCTACTTGGGTGTAAGCCATAAAACATTCCTATGGATCTAGGAGTCAAATTTTCAAAAGACATAGTTGGTGGATTGGTTGTTATAGACTTCTCATTGGAAGACTAATGTATTTGCAGATTACCCGGCCAAACATCACTTATGCAGTCAACAAACTTAGTCAATTCTCTGAAGCACCTCGAAATCTCATCAACAAGATGTATTTAAAGTTCTTCATTGCATCAAAGGGACAATTGGAAGAGGCATGTTCTATTCTTCTACCTCTGAAATTCAGCTCCAAGTCTTTGCCGATGAAAATTGGATTTCATGTTGTGACACAAGACGTTTAACATCTAGTTTTTGCATTTTCTTATCTTCATCTTTAATTTCTTGGAAGTTAAAAAAACAGCAAGTTGTTTCGTTCTGCAGAGGCTGAATAAAGAAGTATTTTTGTTGATATAAATGAGCTTATGTAGCTAACCCATTTGCTCTGTGATTACGCATCAAATTGCAGAAACCCACATTGTTTTTTTGTGACCACAATGCTGCAATTCACATAGCCAACAATCATGTCCCCCACGAGCGCACTAAACACATTGAATCTGATTGTCATAATGTACGAGAGAGATTGATTATTGGTTTATTTAAACTTCTTCATGTGCAGCCTTCTCTGCAGTTTGCTGACCCATTCACTAAACCTTTTTATTCTAATCAGTTTCATAGTTTCGTTAACAAGATGGATCTTGTAAATATTTTCGTCCCATTTTGAGGAGAATTGTTAAATATTCTTGTTAAATATTCTTGTTAAATATTTTTTTATTTCCGGTTTGGAGTCTTGGTTAATATCGGTTTGGTACATAAACCTCTCCGGATTGTTCATTTCAATTAATTAATGGGAGTGAATTTTGTGAGAGAACTAATAGAATTCAAATCGGTGTATTTATTAATTATTTAATCCAAAACATTATAACTTGCACGTTGATCATGGCAAATTTTGATTTCCATGTCTAATTATAACTAAATCTTTATTTACACTTACTAAATCTATTTTAACTATTTAATATTTTGAATAATTAATGTATTCAATTTCACATCGACGATTTAAGTTTATTATTTTAGAAATCCAATGAATTCATTTGCGACGAAATAAAGTTTTTTTTTGCAATCCAATAGAAGTTTCTGACAGACTTTTTGGAGTTATTTGTGACACCATTTTCACTGGCAACCAAAAAGTTACATCTGTCGAACGGAAATCCTATGTATTCTACACCGCTCTCTTCTTCTTTCAATCTTATATTTCATTTTGTGCCTAAATCGCTCTTCGTCTTCACCCTCCAATTTTCCTGCAAAAATGTTCTCTTATTTTAATATATATTTTGTAGTTAGATTGATAGATTTTAGAACATTTAACTTATATTATATGATTTTCTCATAGAATTTAGAGTAGGTAACTTATATTTATGTGATTTTATTGTTAAATATTTAGGTTATTAGATTTAGAATTTGGTTTTATATTATATGTAGAATGGTAGCTAAACTAGTCTTATTTAAGTTTCAAAGATCATATGTTCCTAAATTCTTTACCAAAAACATGTAGGCTAGTGAGTCTTCGTGATATTTTATTCTCATATGTTTAGTTTTCAAAAAAAAATGTTCAAGATTTGCCAACACAATTTGACGCTATTATCAATGCAGCAAGATTCTATCTTTAATCCTAGTCCTTTCATTCCACGAATGGATAACTATTCTTTAGAGTCTAATCCAAGCACAATGGTATAAACCAGTGATTCTTCTTCGTGCTTCTTGTTTCTGGTTGCTCCTTATGTGGTTTTGTATTTGTAAGAAATGTTTCAACGCTCAGTGTTTAAGAAAAACAAAAACCTCAAGATCATTTTGAAAACTTAAGAGAAAGGAACTTCAGATAGAGAACGAATCTGAAACTTCATTTTATATTTTTCTTTTCGTTGCTTCTCCATTGTTACGATTACATTGTTTAAATAGATTTCTACATTAAATAGGAAGCTAACACGTGTTTTTATGTGACACCTCATTCATTAGATCCAAGAACATAAAACGGATTGTTGCAGAAGTGTGGGTGAGCTGGTATAGTATTCTCTGCAGGTTTTGCAAGTTTTACAGAAGCATCTCCTTTTCGTGATGTTGCTCTGTTTTAAATGCACAGAGGCATTACCTTGTTTTCTTCTGAAGTGGGTTTGTTATTACTTTGGCCCAATCTATGTTGAGAGTCTCTGCTCGGAAGAGAAAGTATGATTACACACCCACTCAAACTTGGTGTGGGAGGTTCGCACACACCTAATTTGAATCGCAAGTCATGAAAAGTGCTCGGAGGTAACGACTTAGTGAATATGTCAGCGAGTTAGAGCTGCTGGAATGTGTTTGATGTTCAAGAAACCAAGGGCTACCCTTTCGCGTACATAATGAAAATCGATCTCAAAACGTTTAGACCGTGAGTGAAAAACCGGATTGACACTGAGATAGTCCGCAGACAAGTTATCATAAAAGAGTTATGCTGGTGTATTCTGTGTGATTCTAGTGCTCCAAATAGTTTATCCATGTTAGTTCTTGAGCAGTGAGAAAAGAGTTATGTATTCTACTTCAATTGAAAATCTGGAGACAGTTGGATATCGTTTTGCTGACCACAAGATGATGTTAGATCCTAAGAAGGTATAGAAACCACTTGTGGATCTTCTTGAGTGAGAGAGCATCAAGTCCAATCACAGCCGTTTTATGCTCGAAGAGAAGAATCTGTTTTTGAAGAGATGTTTAAACCCATTTTCATAGTTCCATTGACATACCTTAAAATTTTTTTTAGAAGCTGGAAATTTATCATTGTTGGAGCATGCAATTTTTGGCAGAAGTGATTTATGCCAACTGAATATCGAGTCTAGTCACGGTGAGATACTGCAATTTGCCTATCACGCTGTGAAAATAGGTAGGCTCCGGAAAAGATGTGCCTTGAAGTTGATGGGATTTGTTGAGTTGTATCGGAAGTGGAGTTGTAACGGGTGAACAATTCTGCATTCCGGCATCAACTAACAGGTCTTGAACATATTTTTCTTGACTGATAAAAAGTTCATCAGCATGATGGTGAGCCTGAATTCCCAACAAATAGTGTAATTTTCCTAGGTTCTTCATTCATAAGTGAGTGTTGAGGTCGTAAAGCAGTTTTTGGATCAAGACCTTATTGTTTATGGTTAATAGCATCTCATTGACATACAAGAGAAGAAAGATGACATCTCGTTCATGACGATAAACAAACAGAGAAGTGTCTCCATTTCTGCAAACAAAACCATATTCTAGAAGAAAGAAACTGAATTTATCGAACCATGACCGTGGAGATTGCTTGAGACCATATATTGGCTTGTTGAGTTTGCAAAGATAGTTAGGTTTTGTTGGGTCGTCAATACCATCAGGTTGAATCATATAGACAGCTTCTTTTAAATCTCCATATAAGAAAGCGTTGCGAACATCCAATTCGTAATTTCCCATTTATTGATCGTTGCAATATGTAGATTAAGCCTTACAGTTGCAGTCTTCACAACAAGACTATAGGTTTCAATATAGTTAGTATCTTCTTCTTGTAGATACCCTTTTGTCACCAATATAGCTTTGAGTTTGTTAAGAGAGCCGTATGCGTTAAGTTTGGTGCGAAAACCCATTTGCATCCCAGTAGATTGACATTCGGGATGGGAGGTATTAGCTCATATGTTCCTGTTTCCTTAAAGGACTCAAGTTCTTTCTTCATTGCAGACTTCCAGCCGATGTCTTTAGGTTGTTTTAACGGTTTTAGGCTTCGGATAGGAAGACTTAACAGTAAACAATGTGTATTTGGTGTTAGGTTTGGTGATACCTGATTTTGCCCATGTAATCATTGTGTGAATGTGTGTGCCTGAGATTGGATTGTGGAGAACCTGATGATCGCCTTTGTAACATCCCGGGCCTAAATTTAAACTATGAAGTCCACATAAATAGAAGTGAGGGTATAACAGACAATTCTACTGAAACCCTAATTAACCCTAATGACTATATAAGATGTCGTCAAAGGGGATTAGAGGCAGCCGCACATCAGAAACAAAAGCAAGAAGAAAGAGAGAGATTTGGACAAAGCCGAGGGGTAGAAAGTTCAGCGTTGAAGACCAAGGTGTTCGTGTGTACCATCGTCGGAGGAAGAGAAATCTATGCACGACCAACGATTCCAACATTCCATTAACCCAAGTTTCGCAGTGAGGTGAGGCATGATCTATGATTTTCATTATACAATTATGTATATGTATTTTGACGAGTGCTTCGTTTAGGGAGAAAATTAGAGGTTGAAACCAGGTGTGCTATTAGGGTTTTAGTTAAATGTTGCAAAATGATTAATGGTGTTTTTATCACAAAAAGAGTTAAACCTATTAGGGATTTATTAGATAATAAATAAATAAATATAAAAAAAGGAATAGGAATGCGGTGGTGTACTTGTGTGGTGTGGTGGGAGAAAAGAGTAGAAATTTTGGTTAATTTATTATTTTAAGGGAAATTATTATGTTGACCTAATTATTAAGAAAGATAAATTGTTATGTGTTGGTTTACTGGTTAAGAATATTAAATTAATTATGGTGGATTATGGTATAATAAAATGAACCATAATCAATTAATTAACTGAGGTAAATTAATATAATTATTAGATAAATATTAAACATTTAGTATAAGCAAGTATAATGGCTGAACTGATAATGTGGGAATAAATTCTGGTGAATGTAATATTCACGTAACGCGGGTATGGTGTATTGGAGCAACGTTAGTTGGTTCAACTGCGTTGATGGGTGTTGGGCTACGACAACAGCGGTGTTGAGTCGTAGTTCATTAATGGCTGGCAGGCCAGAAACAACCGTCGACGTGACGGGAGCTCGACGTGAGCGAATAGGTCGACGTGGCCGTGGTGTTAAGCCGACGTGGCTTTGGTGGTTCCGAATCCTTAAACCAACGTGGTTAGGGATGAGGAGGAGTGGTTGTGACTTAAGCAAGCACGGTTTAAATACATATATCTTGGTAGTATTTGTGTCGACTTTTGTGAAATCAATCGTGCTAGTTTTCATTCCTAAATTAAGTAATTATCAAGATTATATATATACTTGTATAATAGAAATATGTGGGTAGGCGTGATTGTTTCACTGAGTAATTATGTTACTCATGCCTCCTTTTGGATGCAGGTGAGTTCGAGCAGTAGTGACGTAGTGACTCGGGGTGGTGCTATGTTTTGGGAATTTTTAAACATTATTTATATATTTTATTTTGAATCTTGAGTATCGTTAGATTTTTTTTAAAATTATTTTCTTATGTTTTTTAATAATTTTATACTTGAGTTTGACGAGAATTCTTTTAATAAAAAGAATTATCACTTATATTTTATATGAGATTTCAAATAAATTATAAGTTAAGTACGACGCGATGACACGTGTCATGTATTTTGGAGACGGGTGTTACAATTTTGGTATCAGAGCGAGGTTGCTACTCCGGTTCTGATCCGGAGAGCTCTGTTTTAAAATTTTAGTAGTTAAAAAAAAGGGTATTTTCAATGGGGGAGCACCACTCAGACTAACTTGCGTGAGGTCATTTAAATTTCGTTGATTTATAATACTATTGTAGTGTAATGTGTGAATCGAGTGTTTATGTGGAAAATATGCTGCCAAGGAGTGTTAATCATAGGACTTATTTGCGTATTGGAGATCGTCAGCGACACCATAATGATTGGCCGCTTGAGCAGGAAGGTGTTGCTCCAACTCAACAACCAACCGTTGTTGCTCTAGTGGTGGATTATGCAGTGCTAAATGCAGTTGTGATGTGAGAAATGTGTGAGGCGTTAGCGTTTTAGTTGCAGCAAGTTCCTGTAGCAAACCGAATACCAAGAGTTGTAGTACCCGAGCATGCAGCTCTTGAGTTTGCTGCACTCGAGCTTCTTGTTCAAGAGTTTGGGGCACCTCAATACTCACCACCATATACTCTAGTGCCAAAGATGCCAATACGGGATCAAGCCCCACATACTGGAATGCTTTGAAGATGTTAAGGAATTTATATAATTTAGTGGAGGGATGGATCCGATTACGACACACAACTGGGTGAATATGTTAGATAAGAACTACGAGGCCATCATGTGTTCAATTGAGTTTTGGAAGCAATTGGCGATTTAATATTTAAGGGACGAAACACAAGTCGGTGGATAGTGTTGTCATTAGTACTCATGCAAACCACATGCTTAGTTGGCACGACTTTAAGGAGGAATTTGCACGGGTGCATTTTCCACAAGAGGCTGTAAACCAAATGGTTATGTTGATTGTCGATCTTTGACAGGGGTCTAAGTCAGTACGCGAGTATGATCTAGAATTTTTGTGTATTTATGAGCTTCAGAGGGAGAGGAACAAACGAATATGACATGATACTCAAATTTCAAAGATGTTTGAGACTAGAGGTGAAAAAAAATCGTTGCATAGTGCAAAAATACAATAACATAGTCAATTTAGTGGGAACAACATTCTTAGTGGAACAAAGCATTGAGGCGGAAACCAAACAGGAAAAAGTGGCCCAAGCAAGGATAGGAAAATTAGTTGAGCTGTAGAAACATACCATGGATACTTAGAATATGGGCTTGTAGAGATTAGATGGGTGCTCACTTAATTTTAGTGTGGTTAGAATGGACAAATCCGGCTGCATTGTTCATATGGAGCACTGAAGGGTAGTACTAGAAAAGTTACGAGAATACAAGTTATATGCTAAGTTGAGCAAATGTAGTTTCTGGCAAAGGAAGATTGGCTTTCTAGGTCACGTTTTGTCTGAAACTGGAGTATTAGTGGATTCGGAAAAAAAAATTGCAACAATTATGGGATAGCCGACACCCAGAAATGCAACAGAGGTCCGTAGTTTTTTTTGGGCCTAGCGGGTTACTATCAAAAATTCGTTGAAGGATTTGCAAGTATAGTCAAACCTATGACTCAACTTACGGGAAAGGATGTAAAATTTAATTGGACCAAAGAGTGTGAGGAGGGCTTTCGAAGGTTGAAAAGGCATTTAACTAAGACTTCAATATTGGTTTATCAAGGACTGGGGTACCATATTTGGTATAAACTAACGCATCAGGGTCAGGATTGGGTTGTGTGTTGATGCAGCAAGAACGAGTAATTGCCTATGCGTCTAGACAGTTGAGGAAACATGAGAAAAATTATCCCATCCATGATTTAGAATTGGCAGCAGTTGTTTTTGCTTTAAAAATTTGGTGTGCGTATTTATATAGAAAAAAGTCCAAGCTTTTACTAATCACAAGAGTTTAAAATATATATTTACACAACCAGATCTTAATCTAAGACATAGGAGATGGATGGAGATACTAGCAGATTATGACTTGGAAATCGCATACCACCCTGGAAAGGCTAACATGGTAGCAGATGCATTAAGTAAAAGGAGAAATGACATATCGAAAGAACGAGAAGCAGAGGAGTTAGTGGCTTCCTTGGGAAAATTAAGCTTATGTGCTACTACGGTTACCAAAGATGTCATAGGATTGGAAACCATAAACCGGGCATACTTACTTTGGAAAATATGTGAGGCTCAAAATGCTAGATGACGCACTCAGAAAAGTTGTGGATAATAATGTGAAAGGATACCATACCGCAGACAACGGAACTTACTTGTATAGGAATGGGGTATGTGTTCCCAATGTTAAGGAATTAAAGATGATATCTTATCGCAGGCACACCACTCACGTTTTGCAATCCATCCGGGGGTGACAAAGTTATATCGAGATCTAAAACGTTATTATCATTGAAACGGTATAAAATGGGATAGCGCAAAATGGGTAGCGAGTGCCTTACGTGCCAACTAGTAAAGGCAGAACGTAGAGTACCTGGTGGGTTATTGCAAAGTCTACCGTTGCCTGAATGGAAATAGGATATGATCACTATGGATTTCGTGACAGGGCTCCCAAGGACAATTAGTGAACTGAATACGGTTTGAGTAATTGTTGATCGACTTACGAGGTCAGCTCATTTCTTAGCGATTAAAAAGAGAGACAGTGTGGACCACTTAGCAAGAGTATATGTGGAGATGATTGTTAGGTTGCATGGGGTTACAGTGAACATTGTTTCGGACCAAGACCCGAAATTTACCTCAATATTTTGGTCGGCATTCCAAAAGGCACTTGAGACGAAAGTGCATCTGAGTACCGCGTATCACCGACAGACAGATGGACAGTCGGAAAGAATAATTCAAACCCTTGGGGATTTGTTGCGAGTGTGTATGTTGGATTGGGGAGGTCGTTGGGAGAAATATTTATCATTAGTAGAGTTTGCGTACAACAATAGCTATCAAAGGAGCGTAAAGGTGTCACCATATGAGGCTTTTTATAGGCGACCTTTATGTTGTGTTTCATGTATCAGTCCTCCAACAGGTTGTCAAAGAACCCCAACTCATTATGCAGCAACTCTCAGAGGAATTGGAAGAAAATTTGACAATGCTTAGTAAACCTGTAAAAATCACTGGACAACAAAAAAATTGATATGCAAGGGAAGAATGTTAACTCAATACGTGTTCGTTGGGAAAGAGACAGAATTGAAGAAGAGACGTGGGAGTCTGAACATCATATGAGATTTGATTACCCTGGTCTTTTTAAGGACCATGACGAGAGGGAGGTGGAACCATCAAATTCGGGGACGAATTCTTCTGTGGTGGGGGAGAATTGTAACATCCCGGGCCTAAATTTAAACTATGAAGTCCACATAAATAGAAGTGAGGGTATAACAGACAATTCTACTGAAACCCTAATTAACCCTAATGGCTATATAAGATGTCGTCAAAGGGGATTAGAGGCAGCCGCACATCAGAAACAAAAGCAAGAAGAAAGAGAGAGATTAGGACAAAGCCGAGGGGTAGAAAGTTCAGCGTTGAAGACCAAGGTGTTCGTGTGTACCATCGTCGGAGGAAGAGAAATCTATGCACGACCAACGATTCCAACATTCCATTAACCCAAGTTTCGCAGTGAGGTGAGGCATGATCTATGATTTTCATTATACAATTTTGTATATGTATTTTGACGAGTGCTTCGTTTAGGGAGAAAATTAGAGGTTGAAACCAGGTGTGCTATTAGGGTTTTAGTTAAATGTTGCAAAATGATTAATGGTGTTTTTATCAGAAAAAAGAGTTAAACCTATTAGGGATTTATTAGATAATAAATAAATAAATATTAAAAAAGGAATAGGAATGCGGTGGTGTACTTGTGTGGTGTGGTGGGAGAAAAGAGTAGAAATTTTGGTTAATTTATTATTTTAAGGGAAATTATTATGTTGACCTAATTATTAAGAAAGATAAATTGATATATGTTGGTTTACTGGTTAAGAATATTAAATTAATTATGGTGGATTATGGTATAATAAAATGAACCATAATCAATTAATTAACTGAGGTAAATTAATATAATTATTAGATAAATATTAAACATTTAGTATAAGCAAGTATAATGGCTGAACTGATAATGTATAAATTCTGGTGAATGTGATATTCACGTAACGCGGGTATGGTGTCTTGGAGCAACGTTAGTTGGTTCAACTGCGTTGATGGGTGTTGGGCTACGACAACAGCGGTGTTGAGTCGTAGTTCATTAACGGCTGGCAGGCCGGAAACAACCGTCGACGTGATGGGAGCTCGACGTGAGCGAATAGGTCGACGTGGCCGTGGTGTTAAGCTGACGTGGCTTTGGGGGTTCCGAATCCTTAAACCGACGTGGTTAGGGATGAGGAGGAGTGGTTGTGACTTAAGCAAGCACGGTTTAAATACATATATCTTGGTAGTATTTGTGTCGACTTTTGTGAAATCAATCGTGCTAGTTTTCATTCCTAAATTAAGTAATTATCAAGATTATATATATACTTGTATAATGGAAATATGTGGGTAGGCGTGATTGTTTCACTGAGTAATTATGTTACTCATGCCTCCTTTTGGATGCAGGTGAGTTCGAGCAGTAGTGACGTAGTGACTCGGGGTGGTGCTATGTTTTGGAAATTTTTAAACATTATTTATATATTTTTATTTTGAATCTTGAGTATCGTTAGATTTTTTTTAAAATTATTTTCTTATGTTTTTTAATAATTTTATACTTGAGTTTGACGAGAATTCTTTTAATCACTTATATTTTATATGAGATTTCAAATAAATTATAAGTTAAGTACGACGCGATGACACGTGTCATGTATTTTGGAGACGGGTGTTACAGCCTTGCACCATCATTTTTTAAAGCTTAGTTGTCTTGGCTAAATTCAGTTTCTATATTACTTTGGCCCAATCGATGTACTTGATTTCCTAATTGATTTTCAGAAACTACAGGTTCTGCATTTGTTGCTGCTGAGCATTTTCCTGCGTATTCGAAATATTTGACCGAGGCAATATCTTAAAAAAAAATATTTCTGTAGAACTAACTTCCCCAGTTGTGTGATGGATGAAGCCTTTGTGCCAAGCTTTTAGCAAAAACGTAGTGCTTGACTGATATCGTGAATATATATAAGACTAAGGGAATTTGGCTTCATCGAATGTAAAATGTCTGCTGATAAAAACTTGTCTGGTTGGCGGATAATAACACTGATAACCCTTATACTTGTCGTTATACCCCAAAAATACATAGAAAGAAGACTTTGGATTAAATTTGTTGCCTGAGTATGGTCTAAATAAGGGTAACATGAGAAACCAAAAGTCCGAAGAAAATGATACACCGGTTTCTTCCCAGTTAATGCGTAGTAAGGACAATCACCATTTTGAAAGGGTGACAAAGGAAGCAAGTTAATGACAACGGTTGCCGTGAAGAAAGCCTCTACCCACATATGTTGTGGAACTCTTGCTCGAAACAGCATTGACAACCCGAGCTCAGTTAGATTCCGATGCTCTCATTCGGCCACACCGTTTTGCTACGCAGTATGTAGACATGATAGAAGTTGCTTAATCCCATACGAGGCTAAGTGTGAGGTGACCTTTTATTGATAAATTCACACCCCCCCCATCGCATTGGAAGACAATAATTTTTTGCTGAAACATGTTTTCAACCATCTTATGAAAGAGAATAAACATTGATCAAAAATCTGATTTTAGTTTCAGAGGATAAAATCAGGTGTATCACGAGAAATCATCAACGAAAATCACATAATAGAAAAAACTTTGTGTGGAAACAACAAGAATAGGACCCCACAAATCGCAATGTATTTTCTCAAGAGGTGTACTAAAATTAAGAAGGGCAATATGCAAGTCTTTTCTAATTGACAAGCCTCACAAACAATAAGACTTTTCTTGTTGATACTTATTGCTTTACTTCTAGCTAGCTGTTGAAGAACATCATGGTGAGATTGTAATATTCCGGGCCTAAATTTAAACCATAAAGTCCACAAAACTAGAAGTGAGGGTATAACGGACAATTATTCTAAAACCTTAATTAACTCTAATGACTATATAAGACGTCGCCAAAAAGGATTAGAGGCGGCCATTCATCAGAAACAAAAACAAGAAGAGAGAGAGAGATTTTGACAGAGCAGAGGGATAAAAAAGTTCAACGTTGGAGAGCCCAGGTGTTCGTGTGTACCATCTCCGGAGGAAAAGAAATTAAACCAAACTTCGCTATGAGGTGAGACGGGATCTACGATTTTCATTATACACTTATATATTTGTATTTTGATGAGTTCTTCGTTTAGGGAGAAAATTAGAGGTTGAATCATATGTGGTGTTAGGGTTTTAGTTAATTGTTGCAAAAATGATAGCGTTTTTATTGGGAAAAAGGAGTTAAGCCTATTAGAAATTTGTTAGATAATAAATAAATAAATAAATAGTAAAATGATGAATAGGAATGTGGTGGTGTACGTGTGTGATGGGGAAAGAAGTAGAAATATTAGGTTAATTTATTATTTTAAGAGAGATTATTATGTGACCTAATTATTAATGAAGATAAATTGTTATGTGTTGATTTATTGGTTAAGAATACTAAATTATTTATGGTTGATTATGGTATAGTAAAATGAACCATAATTAATAAATTAATTGAAATAAATTAATATGATTATTAGATAAATATTAAATATTTAGTCTAAATAAGTATAATGTTTGATTTATTAATGTGGGAATAAATTTCTGGTGAACATGATATTCACATAACGCGGGTATGGTGGATTTGAACAACGTTAGTTGGTTCAACTACGTTGATGGGTGTTGGGCTACGACAACAGCGGTGTTGAATCATAGTTCATTAACGGCTGGCTGGCCGGAAACAATCGTCGACGTGACGGGAGTCGACGTGAGCAAATAGGCCGACGTGGCTGTGGTGGAAAGCCGGCGTGGCTTGGGGGGGGGGGGTTCTGAATCCTTAAACTGACGTGGTTAGGCAACCGTCGACGTGACGGAAGCTCGACGTGAGAAAATAGGCCAACGTGGCCAGGGGGAAAGCCGACGTGGCTTGGGGAGTTCCAAATCCTTAAACCGATGTGGTTAAAGATGAGGAGGAGTGGTTGTGAATTAGGCAAATACGGTTTAAATACATATATATTTGTACTATTACTGTCGACTTTTTGTGGGATCAATCGTGCTAATTTTCATTCCTATATAAAGTAATTATCAAGATTAGATACATACTTGTATAATGGGAATATGTGGGTAGGCGTGATTATTTCACTGAGTAATTATGTTATTCATGCCTCCTTTTGGATGCACGTGAGTTCGAGCAGTAGTGATGCACTGACTCGGGATGGTGCTACATTTTGGGAATTTTTAAACATTATTTATTTATTTTATTTTGAATCTTGAATATGGTTGAATAAATGAATTATAAGTTAAATGCGAGGCGATGACATGTGTCATGTATTTTGGAGATGGGTGTTACAATTTTGGTATCAGAGCGAGGTTGCTACTCCGGTTCTGATCCGGAGAGCTTTGTTTTAAAGTTTTAGTAGTTAAAAAAAAATTTCAATGGGGGAGCAACACTTAGAGTAACTTGTGTGAGATCATTTAAATTTCGTTGATTTATAATACTATTATAGTGTAATGCGTGAATCAGATGTTTTCGTGGACAATATGCCGCCGAATAGTGTTAATCGTAGTATTTATTTGCGTATTGGAGATCGTCAGCGAGACCATAATGATCAGCGGCTTGAGCAGGAAGGTGTTGCTCCAACTCAACAACCAGCCGTTGTTGCTCTCGTGGTGGATTATGCAGTGCTAAATGCAGCTATGATGCGAGGAATGCGTGAGGCGCTAGCACTTTGGTTGGAGCAAGTTCCTGTAGCAAATCGAATAGCAAGAGTTGTAGTGCCCGAGCATGCAACTCTTGAATTCGCTGCACTCGAGCCTCTTGTCCAAGAGTTTGGGGTACCTCAATACTCACCACCATCTACTCTAGTGCCAAATATGCCAATACGGGATCAGGGCCCACATATTGGGACGCTTTGAAGATGTTGAGGAATTTGAATAAGTTAGTAGAGGGATGGATCCGATTACAACACACAACTGGATGAATATGTTAGATAAGAACTACGGGACCATCATGTGTTCGATTGAGTTTTGGAAGCAATTGGTGATTTAATAATTAAGGGATGAAACACAAGTTGGTGGGATAGTGTTGTCATTAGTACTCATGCAAACTACATGCTTAGTTGGCACAACTTTAAGGAGCAATTTGCACGAGAATATTTTCCACAAGAGGCTGTAGACCAAATGGTTATGCTGTTTGTCGATCTTTGACAGGGGTCTAAGTCAGTCGGGAGTATGATATAGAATTTTTGTCTATTTATAAGCTTCAAAGGGAGAGGAACCAACGAATATGACATGATACTCAAGTTTCAAAGATGTTTGAGGCTAGAGGTAAAAAAAATCGTTGCATAGTGCAAAAGTACAATAACATGGTCAATTTAGTGGGAACAGCGTTTTTAGTGGAACAAGGTATTGAGGCGGAAACCGTACATGAAAAGTGGCCCAAGAAAGGGTAGAAAAATTAGTTGAGCTGTAGAAACATAACATGGATAATTGGAATATGAGTTTGTAGAGATTAGAAGGGTGCTCACGTGTTTTAAGTGTTGTTAGAATGGACACATCCGGATGCATTTTTTAAGTGAACCACTTAAAGGTAGGACTAGCAAGATTGCGAATACAAGTTATATGCTAAACTGAGCAAATATAGTTTTTAGGAAAGGAAGATTGGCTTTTTAGGTCACGTTGTGTCTGGAGTTAGAGTATGAGTGGATCCAAAAAAAAATGCAACGATTATGGAATGACTGGCACTAGAAACGCAACATGGTTTTGTAGTTTTCTTGACCTAATGGGTTATTACTGAAAAATTGTTGAGCGATTTGTGAGTATGGTCGAACCTATGACTCAATTCACAGAAAAGGGTATGAAGTTTAAATGGACAAAAAAGTGTGAAGAGAGCTTCTAGAAATTGAAAGAGTATTTGATTGACAGTTCAATATTGACCTTGCTAAGGACAAAGCTACCATATTTTGTATATCCTAACGTATCAAGGTTAGGATTGGATTGTGTGCTAATGCAGGAAGAACGAATATTTGCCTATGTGTTTAGGCAGTTGATAAAATATGAGATCAATTATTCCACCCATGGTTTAGAATTAGCAGTAGTTGTTTTTGTTTCAAGGATTTGGCATGCGTATTTGTACGGAGAAAAAGACCAAGATTTTAAAATATATATATTTACGCAACCATACCTTAACCTGAGACAAATGAGATGGATGGAACTAATATCAGATTATGATTTGGAAATCGCATACCATTACGGTAAAGCTAATATTGTAGTAAATGCAATAAGGAGAAGAAAAAATGACATATCAAGGGAACGAGAAGCAGAGGAGCAAGTAGCTTTCTTGGAAAAATTAAGCTTGTGTGTTGCTATTGATTCCAAAGATGTCATAGGATTAAGCCATAAATCGGGTAGACTTACTTTGAAAAATATGTGAAGTTCAAAGGATAGATGATGCAATAACAAAGGTTGTGGATAATAATGTGAAAGGATACCACACCGTACACAATATGATATACTTGTATAGGAATTGGGTATGTGTTTCCAATGTTAAGAAAAAAAAAAGGATGAGATCTTAACACGTACACCAGTCATGTTTTGCAATCCATCCGGGGGCGACAAAGCTATAGCGAGATCTAAAATGTTACTACTATTAGAATAGTATAAAATACGATTTCAGAATGGGTAGCAAAGTGTTCTACGTCCCAATTAATAAAGGCAGAACGCATAGTACATAGTGGGTAATTTCGAAGTTACCATTTCCGGAGTAGAAATGAGATATGATCACTATTGATTTTGTGACAAGGCTCCCAAAGACAATTAATAAGTTAGATACATTTTGGATAATTGTTGATTGACATACGAATTACGACGAAAAAGACAGACAATGGTGACCAGTTAGTAAAAATATACTTGGAAGTTATCATTAGGCGGCATGGGGTTGCAATGAGCATTGTTTCACATAGAGATCCAAAAATTATTCAATATTTTTGCAGACGTTCCAAAAGGCACTTAGGACAAAAGTGCATCTCATTACCGCGTATCATTCGCAAATGGATGGAAAGTCGAAGAGAATAATTCAAACCCTTGAGGATATGTTACAAGTCTGTATGTTGGATTGGGGAAGTTGTTGGGAGGAATATTTACCGCTAGCAGAGTTTATGTATAACAACAATTATTATAGTAACATAAAGATGTCTCCATATGAGGCTTTATATGGACGACTTTGTCGGACAACACCTTGTTGCAAAGAGGTAGGAGAGCGTAGAGAATTAGAACTTGAGTTGGTTCAAGAGACAGTGGATCAAGTGAAAACTCTTCGTGCTATACTAAAAGAGGCTCACGATCGCTGGAAGAGATACGCTGGTAAAGGGAGAAGAGGATTGGAGTTTAGAGTGGGAGACAAGGTGTATTTGAAAATGAGGGTATTCAGAGAAGCAAATAAGAATAAGAAGTTAGGAAAACTCAGAACACGCTTTATGGGGCCTTATCCAATTACTAAAAGGATTGGTATAGTTGCATATAGATTAGTATTACGAAAGGAGTTAGCAGCGTTTCATGATATGTTTCATGTATGAGTCCTTTGAAAATTTGTCAAAGAACCCCAACTCATTATGCAGCAATCACTAGAGGGTTTGGAAGAAAATTTGATAATTCTTAATAAACCGGTAAAAATCACTGGACAACGAAGAGTTCATATGCAAGGGAAGCATGTTAAATCAGTGTGTGTTTGTTGGGAAAGAGACGTGGGAGTCGGAACATCATATTAGAATCTATTATCCTGATCATTTTAAGGACCACGACGAGAGTGAGGTTGAACCAACGAATTCAGGGATGAATTCTTTTGTGCTCGGGGAGAATTGTAATATTCCGGGCATAAATTTAAACAATGAAGTCCACAAAACTAGAAGTGAAGGTATAACGGACAATTATTCTAAAATCCTAATTAACCCTAATGACTATATAAGACGTCGCTAAAAAGGATTAGAGGCGGCCATTCATCAGAAACAAAAAAAAAGAAGACAGCGAGAGATTTTGACAGAGCAAAGGGATAGAAATTTCAACGTTGGAGAGCCCAGGTGCTCGTGTGTACCATCTCTGGAAGAAAAGAAATTAACCCAAACCTCGCCATGAGGTGAGACGGGATCTACGATTTTCATTATACACTTATGTATTTGTAGTTTGATGAGTGCTTCATTTAGAGAGAAAATTAGAGGTTGAATAATATGTGGTGTTAGGGTTTTAGTTAATTGTTGCAAAAATGATAGCGTTTTTATCGGAAAAAAGGAGTTAAGCCTATTAGGAATTTTTTAAGATAATAAATAAATAAATAGTAAAATGATGAATAGGAATGTGGTGGTGTACGTGTGTGATGGGGAAAGAAGTAGAAATATTAGGTTAATTTATTATTTTAAGAGAGATTATTATGTGACTTAATTATTAAGGAAGATAAATTGTTATGTATTGGTTTATTGGTTAGGAATACTAAATTATTTATGGTTGATTCTGGTATAGTAAAATGAACCATAATCAATTAACTAATTGAAATAAATTAATATAATTATTAGATAAATATTAAATATTTAGTCTAAGTAAGTATAATGTTTTATTTATTAATGTGGGACTAATTTTCTGGTGAACATGATATTCACATAACGCGGGTATGGTGGATTTGAACAACGTTAGTTGGTTCAACTACGTTGATGGGTGTTGGGCTACGACAACAGCGGTGTTGAGTAATAGTTCATTAACGGCTGGCAGGCTGGAAACAACCGTCGACGTGACGGGAGCTCGACGTGAGCAAATAGGCCGGCGTGGCCATGGTGGAAAGCCGACGTGGCTTGGGGGGGGGGGGGTTCCGAATCCTTAAAGTGACGTGGTTAGGAAACCGTCGACATGACGGAAGCTCGACGTGAGCTAATAGGCCAATGTGGCCGGGGGGAAAGCCGACGTGGCTTGGGGAGTTCCGAATCCTTAAACCGATGTGGTTAAGGATGAGGAGGAGTGGTTGTGAATTAGGCAAATACGGTTTAAATACATATATATTGGTAGTATTACTGTCGACTTTTTGTGGGATCAATCGTGTTAATTTTTATTCCTAAATAAAGTAATTATCAAGATTAGATACATACTTGTATAATGGGAATATGTGGGTAGGCGTGATCATTTCTCTGAGTAATTATGTTACTCATGCCTCCTTTTGGATGCAGGTGAGTTCGAGCAGTAGTGATGCAGTGACTCGGGATGGTGCTACACTTTGGGAATTTTTAAATATTATTTATTTATTTTATTTTGAAACTTGAATATGGTTGAATAAATGAATTATAAGTTAAATACGAGGTGATGACACGTGTCATATATTTTAGAGACGGGTGTTACAATTTTGGTATCAGAGCGAGGTTGCTACTCCGGTTCTGATCCGGAGAGCTTTATTTTAAAGTTTTAGTAGTTAAAAAAAATTCAATGGGGGAGCAACACTTAGAGTAACTTGCGTGAGATCATTTAAATTTCGTTGATTTATAATACTATTATAGTGTAATACGTGAATCGGATGTTTTCGTGGACAATATGCCACCGAATAGTGTTAATCGTAGGATTTATTTGCATATTGGAGATCGTCAGCGAGACCATAATGATCAGCGGCTTGAGCAGGAAGGTGTTGCTCCAACTCAACAACCAGCCATTGTTGCTCTTGTGGTGGATTATGCAGTGCTAAATGCAGCTGTGATGCGAGGAATGCATGAGGCGTTAGCACTTTGGTTGGAGCAAGTTCCTGTAGCAAACCGAGTAGCAAGAGTTGTAGTGCCTGAGCATGCAACTCTTGAGTTTGCGGCACTCAAGCCTCTTGTCCAAGAGTTTGGGGTACCTCAATACTCACCACCATCTACTCTAGTGCCAAATATGCCAATACGAGATCACGGCCCACATATTGGGATGCTTTGAAGATGTTAAGGAATTTGAATAAGTTAGTAGAGGGATGGATCCGATTACAACACACAACTGGATGAATATGATAGATAAGAACTACGAGACCATCATGTGTTCGATTGAGTTTTGGAAGAAATTCGCGATTTAATACTTAAGGGATGAAACACAAATTGGTGGGATAGTGTTGTCATTAGTACTCATGCAAACCACATGCTTAGTTGGCACGACTTTAAGGAGCAATTTGCATGGGAATATTTTCCACAAGAGGCTGTAGACCAAATGGTTATGTTGTTTGTCGATCTTTGACAGGGGTCTAAGTCAGTCGGGAGTATGATATAGAATTTATGTCTATTTGTGAGCTTCAAAGGGAGAGGAACCAACGAATATGACATGATACTCAAGTTTCAAAGATGTTTGAGGCTAGAGGTGAAAAAAATCGTTGCATAGTACAAAAGTACAATAACATGGTCAATTTAGTGGGAACAGCGTTTTTAGTGGAACAAGGCATTGAGGTGAAAACCATACATGAAAAAGTGGCCTAAGCAAGGGTAGGAAAATTAGTTGAGCTGTAGAAACATAACAAGGATAATTGGAATATGAGTTTGTAGAGATTAGAAGGGTGCTCACTTGTTTTAAGTGTTGTTAGAATGGACACATCCGGATGCATTGTTTAAGTGAACCACTTAAAGGTAGGACTAGCAAGATTGCGAATACAAGTTATATGCTAAACTGAGCAAATATAGTTTTTAGGAGAGGAAGATTGGCTTTTTAGGTCACGTTGTGTCTGGAGTTAGAGTATGAGTGGATCCGAAAAAAAAAATTGCAACGATTATGGAATGAATGGCACTAGAAACGCAACATGGTTCTGTAGTTTTCTTGACCTAACGGGTTATTACTGAAAAATTGTTGAGCGATTTGCGAGTATGGTCGAACCTATGACTCAATTCACAGAAAAGGGTATGAAGTTTAAATGGACAAAAAAGTGTGAAGATAGCATTTAGAAATTGACAGAGTATTTGATTGACAGTTCAATATTGACCTTGCTAAGGACAAAGCTACCATATTTAGTATACCCTAACGTATCAAGGTTAGGATTGGATTGTGTGCTAATGCAGGAAGAACGAATATTTGCCTATGTGTTTAGGCAGTTGATAAAATATGAGATCAATTATTCCACCCATGGTTTGGAATTAGCAGTAGTTGTTTTTGTTTCAAGGATTTGGCATGCGTATTTGTACGGGAAAAGTCCAAGTTTTTATTGACCATAAGATTTTAAAATATATATATATATAAATATATATATTTACGCAACCATACCTTAACCTGAGACAAATGAGATGGATGGAACTAATATCAGATTATGATTTGGAAATCGCATACCATCCCGGTAAAGCTAACATTGTAGTAAATGCAATAAGTAGAAGAAAAAATGACATATCAAGGGAACGAGAAGCGGAGGAGCAAGTAGCTTTCTTGGAAAAATTAAGCTTGTTTGTTGCTATTGATTCCAAAGATGTCATAGGATTAAGCCATAAATCGGGTAGACTTACTTTGGAAAATATGTGAAGTTCAAAGGATAGATGATGCAATAACAAAGGTTGTGGATAATAATGTGAAAAGATACCATACCGTAGACAATGTTATATACTTGTATAGGAATTGGGTATGTGTTTCCAATGCTAAGAAAAAAAAGGATGAGATCTTAACACGTACACCAGTCACGTTTTGCAATCCATCCGGGGGCGACAAAGCTATAGCGAGATCTAAAATGTTACTACTATTAGAATAGCATAAAATAGGATTTCAGAATGGGCAGCGAAGTGTTCTACATCCCAGTTAATAAAGGCAGAATGCAGAGTGCACAGTCGGTAATTTCGAAGTTAACGTTTCCAGAGTAGAAATGAGATATGATCACTATTGATTTTGTGACAAGGCTCCCAAAGACAATTAATAAGTTAGATACATTTCAGATAATTGTTAAATGGATGGACAGTCGAAGAGAATAATTCAAACCCTCGAGGATATGTTACAAGTCTATATATTGGATTTGGGAAGTCGTTCGGAGGAATATTTACCGCTAGCAGAGTTTATGTATAACAATTATTATAGTAGCCTAAAGATGTCTCCATATGAGGCTTTATATGGACGACTTTGTCGGACAACACTTTGTTGCACAGAAGTGGGAAAGCATAGAGAATTAGAACTTGAGTTGGTTCAAGAGACAGTGGATCAAGTGAAAACTCTTCGTGCCATACTAAAAGAGGCTCACGATCGTTGGAAGAGTTTCGCTGATAAAGGGAGAAGAATTGGAGTTTAGAGTGGGAGACAAGGTGTATTTGAAAATGAGGGTATTCAGAGAAGCAAATAAGAATAAGAAGTTAGGAAAACTCAGAACACGTTTTATGGGACCTTATCCAATTACTAAAAGGATTGGTATAGTTGCATATAGATTAGGATTACCAAAGGAGTTAGCAGTGTTTCATGATATGTTTCATGTATCATTCCTTCGAAAAGTTGTCAAAGAACCCCAACTCATTATGCAGCAATCACTAGAGGGTTTGGAAGAAAATTTGATAATTCTTAAAAAACCGGTAAAAATCACTAGACAACGAAGAGTTCATATGCAAGGGAAGCATGTTAAATCAGTGCGTGTTTGTTGGGAAAGAGACGGAATTAAGAAGAGACGTGGGATTCAGAACATCATATTAGAATCTATTATCCTGATCGTTTTAAGGACCATGACGAGAGTGAGATTGAACCAACGAATTCAGGGATGAATTCTTTTGTGGTGGGGGAGAATTGTAACATCCCGGACCTAAGTTTAAACTATGAAGTCCACAAAACTAGAAGTGAGGGTATAAAGGACAATTATTCTAAAACCCTAATTAACCCTAATGACTATATAAGACGTCGCCAAAAAGGATTAGAGGCGGTCATTCATCAGAAACAAAAAAAAAGAAGACAGGGAGAGATTTTTACAGAGCAGAGGGATAGAAATTTCAACGTTGGAGAGCCCAGGTGCTCGTGTGTACCATCTCCGGTGGAAAAGAAATTAACCCAAACTTCGCCATGAGATGAGACGGGATCTACGATTTTCATTATACACTTATGTATTTGTATTTTGATGAGTGTTTCGTTTAGGGAGAAAATTAGAGGTTGAATCATATGTGGTGTTAGGGTTTTAGTTAATTGTTGCAAAAATGATAGCATTTTTATCGGAAAAAAAAGAGTTAAACCTATTAGGAATTTGTTAGATAATAAATAAATAAATAGTAAAATGATGAATAGAAATGTGGTGGTGTACGTGTGTGATGGGAAAAGAAGTAGAAATATTAGGTTAATTTATTATTTTAAGAGAGATTATTATGTGACTTAATTATTAAGGAAGATAAATTGTTATGTGTTGGTTTATTGGTTAAGAATACTAAATTATTTATGGTTGATTATGGTATAGTAAAATGAACCATAATCAATTAATTAATTGAAATAAAGCAATATGAGTATTAGATAAATATTAAATATTTAGTCTAAGTAAGTATAATGTTTGATTTATTAATGTGGGAATAAATTTATGGTGAACATGATATTCACATAACGCGGGTATGGTAGATTTTAACAACGTTAGTTGGTTCAACTACGTTGATGGGTATTGGGCTACGACAATAGCGGTGTTGAGTCGTAGTTTATTAACGGCTGGTAGGCCAGAAACAACCGTCGACGTGATGGGAGCTCGACGTGAGCAAATAGGCCAACGTGGCCGTGGTGGAAAGTCGTGGCTTGAGGGGTGGGGGGGGGGGTTCGGAATCCTTAAACTGACGTGGTTAGAAAACCGTCGACGTGGCAGAAGCTCGACGTGAGCAAATAGGCCGACGTGGCCAGGGGAAAAGCCGACGTGGCTTGGGGAGTTCCGAATCCTTAAACCGATGTGGTTAAGGATGAGGAGGAGTGGTTGTGAATTAGGCAAACACGGTTTAAATACATATATATTGGTAATATTACTGTCGACTTTTTGTGGGATCAATCATGTTAGTTTTTATTCCTAAATAAAGTAATTATCAAGATTAGATACATACTTGTATAATGGGAATATGTGGGTAGACGAGATCGTTTCATTGAGTAATTATGTTACTCGTGCCTCTTTTTTTATGCAAGTGAATTCGAGCAGTAGTGATGCAGTGACTCGGGATTGTGCTATATTTTGGGAATTTTTAAATATTATTTATTTATTTTATTTTGAATCTTGAATATGGTTGAATGAATTATAAGTTAAATACGAGACGATGACACGTATCATGTATTTTGGAGATGGGTGTTACAAAGATGATCAAGCTTAATGTGCCATGTCTCGTTGCTCGCTAGCTGTTGCCGTGATGAGAAAAGAGCTTGGAAGTGAGGATTTTCAACACATATAGATTATTATGCCTAATTCCTTGCAGTATCTTTCGCATTTTCTATTTGTCCTTAACATACATACCATTAGAGTCAAATTTGAAATAACAAGGGTAGTCGGAAGTAAGCTTAGAGATGGCTAATAAAGACTTAGTGATTTCAAGACAAATTTGAACATCTTGCAATGGTAATGTACCTTGAAGTGAAGATCGAGGCATAGATCCAATGTATGTTATGGGGAGAAAGTTTGTGTTTCCATCCATAATCGATTCTTCACCTTCATATGGTTATGAAGTTTGAAGAAGAGTGGAGGAGTTGGTAATATGGGTTGTTGCACCGGTATCTAAGACCACTCTATACCCGAAGATGTGTCGGTTGGTTCATCGACTTTCAATGCAGTCATAGCTTGAGGAGAAGTTTCACTTTGTTAAGTATTATCCAAACGTTTGAAACACCTTAAAACAATATGTCCTGGCTCACCACAAATCTAACAAGTGGGTGTAGTGTTGAAATCAATAGCTGGATTTGAGTTGGAGCTTGAATAGAGTTGTTGATAAAATTCGCGTCATTGTGTAGAGTATCGTCCTCTGCCTCGTCCACCAAAGCAGTTGAAAAATTGTCCTCCTCTTCCTCTAGTTGAATAACCTCTTCCGACATTGAAGGCAATATGTGATGTTACCTCAGTGGAGTTCTTGTTTTATGCTTGTAGTTTATTTTCAAAACCAGTAAACCAAAATACAACATTTTCATAGCATGGTCTAGGATATGAGTCCATCGAGCTTTCAATGTTTGTTGCAGTAGATTCATATTTTTTTCCCAAGCCATTTAGAACTCTATAGATCTTTTTTGGTTATTTACAGGATGATCAATGGAGTCTAGTTGATCACAAATCGTCTTGATCTCTTTTAAGTAATCTTCCATAGTTTTCCATTTTTAGAAATAGTTTGCAAACGCTTTTGCAAATAGAATTTTTTTGAAACGGTAAATCTATTGAAGTGCTTGGCTAAACAGTACCAAACCTCCTGAGCTGATTTGATTCTGTTAACTACCCTTAGAGCATCTTCGGACAGCAATTCAAACAGCCAGGCCATGAATAATTGATCAAGGCGTATCCATTTCAGGAAATCCGGTTTGGCCTTTTCGACAACAACATCTCCGTTTCTGACAACAATTGTCGGATTTGGTCGTGGGGTAGAACCGTTGATGAAGCCGAGTAGCATTTAGCTTGAAATGAATGATAAGTATCATTTAACTTAAAATGAATGATTTAAATTGTGTTTTTTCATGAGAAGTAATTTGTGGAAGTGAGTTTTAAGATTACACAATGAAAGATGCTTAAGGAAGAAGAGAAAGAATCATTTGAACTTTCTATAGCTCTCATACCCTTAAGAGAAAGAAACTTAAGATAGAGAACTAGTCTGAAACTTATTTCATATTTTTCTTTCGTTGCTTCTCTATTGTTACGATTACATTGTTTAAATAAACTTTTACATCAAATAGAAAGGTAACACGTGTCTTTATGTGACACCTCATTCACTAGATCCAAGAACATAAAACAGATTGTTGTAAAGGCATGGGTGAGATGGTGCAGTACTCTCTGCAGGTTCTCCAAGTTTTACAGAGGCATGTCCTCTTCGTGACGTTGCTCTATTTTAAATGCATAGAGATGTTGTCTTGTTTGCTTCTGAAGTGGGCTTATTATTATTTTATCCCAATTAAAAATCCATAAAAATCTATATCTATATTCTTTATAACAAATTTAAAAAATACAAAGCAAAATAAATTTTAGAAAATTTAGCAAAAAATTTAAAACATTTAAAATTAAAAAAGTTATCATACAACCTAAAATAATAATACTAAGTCGGTATATTATTTTGTTTTATTTAGACTCTTAAATATGAGATAAATTTATTGTTTAAAAGTTAGGTTTGTATATTTACATTTTGTACATATGCCTAAAATTGGATCTGATTTTCCAAAAGTAATTTGTTAGTTTGTTTTTGGTGAAATCATCCTTAGGACAAACATACAAAAACCACTATTTTTTAAATAATAAATTAGAAATCCAAGTTAAAAAGATCTAATCAAATCATTAGTAGATAGAATTCATAAATTATATTTTACAATTTGTTTTGTTGTTGGTTGAATACATTTTAAATAAATAATAAATAATGTTGTATTAGAAAAATGTAAAAATTTAAAAATAAGAAAAATTTGCAAAATAGCAAAAAAATAATTGAAATTAGTAAAATGGATGGAGAAAAGTACTTTTTACTGTTCATCGACTGAACTTTTCGGTTTTGTCCCCATACGTTAGTCGAAATCGCCTGAAACACGGTAGAGATTGCAATTGATTACGACTAATGGTGACACAGTTTACAATTTCACTGTTCAGAACGCATCTCAATAGTCCATCTAGACTGTTTGATCAAAAAATGGCAGCGAGCATTAAATGTTCTGATTAGTGTAACATCACTAAGAGATGTCAACTCATAGTTTTTAAAAATATTCTAAAGTGCATATAAGAAAAGATGGTGTAGCCAAAAAAATCACCATTTCTAAATTTTTATCCAAACTTTCTTCTAAATTCTGAACTTTTAACTAGAGAGAAAAGAAATGTTTTAAAGGATATTTCAAACTAATATTATACGCGAATCTTTAAAGATTTAGAGCATTTAATATAAGCAACCTATCTAATAGTCTATTAGTGTATATGTTACAATAAGATTTAAACGGTTGATATATAAGGAGGTTAGTATTGATGTAAAAACTAGTGTATATGTTATAATTTGTTTTAAAATATATATAAAAATATTAGAGAAATCGCATAAAAAACATCCAAATTCGCAGCCACTAATACTTTAAACGTGGAGAGTTTATCGCTTACACTATAAACATTTAAAGTTAAATTTTTATCATTTTCAACATTGAAATTTATACCCGATTACTCTCCGTTAAATAGAAGTAACGGAATATAAACTGACGTTAAAAGAAATTTAACCTCCATTAAGAAATATTTAACCCCGTTTATTTGAAGTTAATACGTGAGTTTTAGTTATTTAAAATAGAGTTGTGGAAGGGCATCTTGTATTAGGGTTTGTGGGGAAAAATTGGGGAAAATTGAAGGAAAATTTATTGGAGATTTGAGAGTCAAACCAGATAAGAATGGAGGAAAACTATGTTAATTGGTATGAATTTGGTTGCGATTCAAAGGGGCTTGGAAAAATTTTGTATTCCTTGGTAAATCGGACAAATTTTGTATCTTTTTTTTTTCTTTTCCGTCGATAGATATAATCCCCAAAACTTTCAAGAAAATTTAGTCAAAGCTCCGTCGATATTCGACAAGTTTGAGACTATTTGTCTATTAAGTGTTCGATTTTACTTACTCGCTGCTCTCTTCGTCCTCCATTCTCCATCTCGTTTGATGGGAAGCCCTAGCGCCGTTTCCGCTAAAGATGATTCCGCCATGGATACGGATCCTACAGCCAATTTCACAGGAGACACACGATGGGACTGCGGGTCTGATAGAGAGTCCAACACTGATTTCGACAAAGACGACTTGTCTCCGCCTCCGAATCAAGCCACTTCAAAGAAGGAGAGAGAGAGAGTTCTAGCCAAGCACAGTGAGAGTTCTAGCCAAGCACAGTGATTGCTTCGAAGCTAGGGTAATTTGGAAGGAGCCATCTGTATAATTTTTCAATTCATTTTAATTGGGAAACACATTAACTGTTCTTTTGTTCTTAATAAGAGCTAGCTTTCACAGTAGCACCAATTTGATGCGTGAGTTGTAATAGAAGTGTAGTAATTTGGATCTCATGTGTGTTATTGGCAACTGGAAAGGATCGTTGGGTCAGCTTCTGCAAAGAGAATGATCAATTCTGAGAAGAATATCTTTGCTTTCTGTTAAATGGAATATTGAAGATATTTATTTACAAACATATCCTCTTGTTATTGAAATCAAGTACTTTTTTCCCTGAAATCAATTACTTTGTCTTCTACCTTTTTTATATCCTGCAGAGTGCTAACGTACAGAAATTTAAAAAGAAGTTGCAGCATATACAGTATTAGTAGCTTAAATATCTTGACCCATCCTATAATTTCGTTGGAGTGTAGCATCTTTTAATGCACAAGTGAAGTACACAATATACAATCTGCCAACACGACAATAAGGGAAATTCATGCTTCTATAATTTCAATGTGGTTCAACAAAAAACATGCGATTTTAGGATGTTTTGTAAGTTAAACGGAGTTATTTTATGGATAACAAAGTTAATTTAAGTTAAATGGTGTTTTGAGTTTTGTCACAGATATTTCATGGATTAATCGAAAAATAACATTAAGGTTGATATTCAAAAGATATAAAATTAAGGTTTTAAAATGTCATTGAACAAATATTGAGGTTTAAAATGTTACTGATTACCAACTTTAAAGTTTATTATACGATTTTCTCTAAAAATATTAGTGATAATATTTATGTTAACAGTACAAATAATAATATATATGGTAACAATATTAACAATGTTAAATGTTTGTCATCCAATTAACAAAAATATTATATCTAATTCATCAATTTTTTTATTAATAGATTGTATTTTCTATATGTATAATTGAATGGTTAAATGTTATATTATTTTGATATTGGATTAGATATCAACTTTTCAAATTTGTATCTGTTATTGTTATAACATTTAAATAAATGTTAAAGGTTTCGTTAAATCTGTAAATGAATTCTCTAAAAACACTGGTTTGGCCTTATTCATGTCTCAAAACCGGTGATCCAAAAAAACACAGCGTAACAAGACTTAAAAAGCAAGAAAATATTGTGAGAGAATAAAATGGAAACCAAGAAGGATAAAAAAAGCTATGGGTCCCGGTTTAAAGCTACTGCGGTTTTTGGTTATCTAACCAGTTCTCCAGTTTCTTCGGTTTGACTGGTCCCCAAATACGGATGGTTTGGTCATCACTCGCAGAGGCAAGCATTCGAGGATTTCTCGGGTTCCAGCTCACACAGTTCACAGTCATGGAATGGCCTGATAACACTTCAAGCGGCTTTGCGTTCTTCAGATTCCATATGTAAACCTGTTAACAACATATCAATCTCAGTGAAAATAACCCAAAATAAACCGTGGTTCGTAGATAATATGTTTACTTGTGAATCCTCGCTTCCACTGGCTATGAACGAACTATCCAACCCACCAAAACATGATCTTATTACGTATTTGCTCTGCTTGTGGCCTGTAAACTTCCATGGTTGTTTCCACTCTCCACCAAGATCCCAAAGATGTATCTCTTGGCTGCTTAAGTTCACTATAAAGAACTTGCCATCACCAGAAACCGAAAGGGATGTGATTGGCTGTTCTTCAGAGACAACACGTTCAACTTTCGTCTCCAAATGCAAGATCCGAATCTCTTTATCCGAAAATACTGTTATCATATGCTCCCCATCCGGGGTCATAGCCAAATCCACTACCTATTGGGAAATTGCAGATTTTTTTAAATTATCAAGTACTCCCAAGACAAAAACAGGGAACATATATGCAAACGTTTTCACCAATACTAACCTTTGGAATTCTCGTTCCTCTCCAGGCTTTGATTTCGTTCCCATCAGTATCCCACATTACGATCCCTCTTTCTGGGTCAGAACTACCAGAGACAAGCCGTGTTGAGTCAGGGAACCATGCGCAAGAGCTGACCGTGAATCCATTGTCGTTTCCAAATGTGTGTCTCAACACACCTGTCTCGACATCCCATAGTTTTAGCACCTCTGCATTTCCACATGTAAGCAGCCTAGTATCATCGGGGCTCCACGAGACAAAAGAAACTGGATTTTGGTGGCTCTGAAGCGTGTGCTTCAGTTCAACCTTGCTGTCATCCAGTACCTGAAACACGAAGTTTTAGTGATACACATCAATCAGCCACACGACCATAGATAACCCCATTTTGGTCCTTTAAGACACAGTCCCGAAATTATCATTAAAGTTAAAAAAATGACAAGTCATACGGGAAAATTTTATTAAGACTGATGTACTAGGCCTAGTTGCAGGACTCGAAACAAAAAAAAATCGCTATGTTACTGCATTTTTGTGGTCTTAAAATGACTTTCTACCTTATATGCCAAGCTTGAAGCCAGACATCCAAATGATTCCTTTATTTTTTTTCCACCTCACTGTGTGATATACAACAAAAAACCTAGTAAGGTTCTCTAACCCACGGGAGTTAGTTCCTCTGGTCTTTTTCTCAATGGCATGAAGTAAAAGTAAGTGAATGCAATGGTATGGTTACCTTCCATATTATAGCTGTGCAATCGCTTGAAGCAGTGGCCAGATATTTGCCGTTATTAGAGAATTGCACAAACCACACTTCATTTTTGTGTGCCATCAAAATCTGCAAGACAACAGGAGATTTAGAAACAAGAAGGACCAGTGAGAAAAATCAAGAATACATGTATGATGTATATTACCATCAACTTGTAACCATAAACTTGATGTATATTACCATCAACTTGATGTATATTACCATCAACTTGATGTATATTACCATCAACTTGATGTATATTACCATCAAAATTGCGTTTATCATTGTAAAACTCTCAACAATCTCAGGAATTTGGCAATTTCGCCTAACACAATTTTGACAATAGCTGTCTCAATATCAAGTTGAGAACATGTGGGTTACGAAGGCAGATTAAAAATACCTGGACTGTTTCTGAAGGAATTTGGTCTCTACCGCAATGGTGATCCTTGTAGAGTGATACTGTATCCCATGAGTTATGATACAAACATGAATCAATTTGGTCCATCACAACAGTCTCAACCAAATGTTCCAACCTTCTCCCAGGAATAACAATTGGCAAAGGAATCAACTTCTCCAGTTCAACTAACAACCTTTTCCTCAAATCTTGAACTAAAAGGTTGTCTACTTCACCGGGTTCCATCTCTTTCAAAGAAACAATATCACAAGCAAGCCTGTGAATCTTCTCTTTTTCCATCCGTAGCATTGGAGCTTGCTCCCGTAGCACATTTAGCGCTAGAGAAGTATCTCCCCGTGTCAAATACTCAAACAAGCATTGCTTGAACACTAGATATAAAGCCGTATTTCTCATCTCATCCTTGGAATTATCAAAAATTCTGTCGAGCACCGCTATGCAACTATCCCAATTTCCACTTAAAACTTGAAATTCAAGAAACTCAAAGTCGCCAGATTTATACGAGATGTTTGACTCGTATTCAAGACAAGACGCAGACTTCTTGTATCCTAACGAGTATAAGCATTGGACCAGAATACGGATGAATTCATGTTTCTTCAGCAAACCCTTCGAACCTAACGCCTCCCATGCAGTGTTCTCCATCTAAACCACTCTAAGCTAGCAATAACTCGGACGTCTGGATGATAACTTTCTATGATTCTCACGGATAAGCTACTATCAACTATCTTTGACATTCACTAGTTGAGAGGTCCACAATGTCAAGGGGAAGTACAAATTTCCCGCTGAAAATTGACTTACTTCATCAGGAATACAAGGAACCCAAAATTTTTAAAACAGTGAGAATCATCAGCAAATCAGAAAACTACTCAGTAAGTCAACTAAATAATTTCCCAAACACCGAAGCTAATCAAACACCCGAAACGAAATCAAACTATAAAACAGTATTCAACCCGAAAAAAGCTATCAATGATATCAGACTCGATTTCGATGTTCCCCAAATTTCTGAACCAATCTTCGGGAAAAGAAACACGAAGAAATCGCTTGGCAAAGACGACCTAAATATTCTTCTCGAAAAAACCTAGTCGTACGAAACTGCTAATCAGCGAACGAAAGCAAACGAAAATCGACTAAGCTGTTCACGTCACAGACACATATACGCCGCCAAGCACGAAAACGAAGAAGCGAGAAGAGAAATGGCTGAGATATCAAATTCTTCGGAAACCCGTAAAGGGAGAGCTATTCAAATGAGAAGAGAAAGAAGAAGAAGAACGAAGGCTTGAATCCAAATCCTTTCCTTTTTTGTTCCGGATTTCACCGGGTTTTTAGGTTCCACCTCCTCATAAATAATCTCTCGATTCCAAAAGACTTTGTAACTCGAGCAGGTTAATCAATCTCTTAACTTAATCCCTCGAGGAAAATCTCTGGAAGTGTTAAGAGATGTAAAATGTTATTAAAGAGAACTTACGAGAAAGATCTAAGAAGCTTGCTGGGGAAGAAGAATAGGAAGCTCTTAAGAATCGGAATCGAAGCATGTATCGACCCGGTTCATTTAGGGTTATAATGTTTCGGTTACGCTATATATTCGGTTCATTTAGGGTTATAATGTTTCGGTTACGCTATATGTTCGGTTCATTTAGGGTTATAATGTTTCGGTTACGCTATATGTTCGGTTCATTTAGGGTTATAATGTTTCGGTTACGTTATATGTTCGGTTCATTTAGGGTTATAATGTTTCGGTTACACTATATGTTCGGTTCAATGGATAACAATCCATGGGAACACATCTATTTTTTAATTAAGTTATCGAGGAGTTCTTGTAGATATATAAATGATAGATTAGTCATTTATATTAGCCTAGTATGAGGACTTGTAGATAATGAATATTTAAATTTTATGAGCCAAAGTAATGCCGAAATTAAGTAAATAGTTATTCACTATTCTTAGTATTGAATAAATAATATTAATTTGATATTATCCCTATTTTAATATGTAACGGTTGTAAAAAAAATATATGTTGCAAAGATTTGTCAGATAAATTTGTTTTATTTAATAACGAGAAAGGAAAAACATCTCATTTCAAAAAGATGGTGTTCATAACTTTTTTTACCCGGTTGTTTTTATCTCTAAGTTTTTTTCTAAATATTTTCATTTTCACTTTTCTCCCCAGTGATTCTCAAACTATCCCACCTCCAGTTCCGAAACCAACATTTTTTTCGGTAATAATCTCCGTTTTTGATACTTTTCACCGTTCACGTGAACAGTGTCAGGCACACTTAAGTACAGTAAGATTCTCGATTTCACCTTAATAATTGAACCGTCACAACTCTTTTGTGAATCTCGCAGGTATAAACTTCGTAAGCGCCGATTTTGCAGGATGAAAACCGAAATAGAGTAACTTTGTCACTATTCACATGAATAGTAAAAAATCTCAATAAAAAAAAGACATGGACGATTACGAAATGGTAAGTTTTTTGGGTTTTTTTTTTTGTTTTTTACAATTGAAATGGGAATGTATGCATGCAAACCACTCCATCCAATTCGCATGTTTAGGATTCTCATCCTCAACTTTCCGAGAGGATGTTTGCTGCTGGTGAAAAACTTCCGGCGAGCGAGTCAGTTCATACCACAAAACGAAAATGATAAATGCTATTATGAATGCTCTTGAAGAGCATGAGGTAGAGTTCTTTCGAAACTCGGCTTTTGGTAAAATCTTTGCAACAACCGAAAAACCATCCTACTCCAGAAGTTTTAGCCATTTCATGATTACCTGACAGTTTAAAACTTCAAAACTCAATGAGTTATGGTTTCTTTTTGCAGGGAAACCGATAAGATTCTCGCTAATGAAGTTTGCAATCATAACCGGTCTTCCATGCGGAAAGTTTCCAAATTATAGCAAGGGGAAGAAGAAGCATCCGATTAAAGAGAAGCCATATTGGCCAACACTCTTCGTAATCTCCAAACATGCACAATTGATCTCACAATTAAGATGCTGAAAAAGAAAATTGTAGCTGATAAAGACGAAAGGATCAAGTATGCTTGTCTTGCTAACACGAAATCTGTCTTGGTGCCTACCTCCCATATTCCCAAGATTGACAAAAATCATGTGGAACTCATTCGGGATTTAGCTGCATTTTTTGCTTATCTTTGGGGAAGCCTTGCATTTGATTTGGTGGTTTCAAGTGTGAAAAGGGATGTTCTTGCTTTATCCCAAACTTTGATTGCTGTTTAGGGTTTTGTTCATTCAATCCAACTTCTTATGGTTGAAACAATTCCATTATTACTCGATTTTGAACAATTTAGTGACTCTTCTTTGCGTCCGATTTCGAAGACAACACCGAAGAACAAAGAGATAAATGCGTGATAATTCATTGTCTTCAAAGAAGAAGGAAATTGGACTTAGTCCGTGACATGCCAATATACTTGATGAAAAATGCAATATATTTTCCATATATTTTGTGATCATTTAATGCATTTTGAGTACGTATTCATTGTTTTTATTTAAGTTACGTTAATGATATCTTGTTCCGGATACCTCTTATGTTAGCATCCTAAAAACTTTGTTAATTGGTAACAAATTAATAATTATCAAGAATAATTCCAAATCACAAGTTTTTACGCATATAGCTTTTAATCGCTATGAGTTGGTGTCGTGTTTGGTTGATATAAATTTCTTTACCATGGTATTTGTTTGTTTACATTGTGATGAATGAATTTTACAACTGCTGTTTTGTAAATTAACCAGGATATACAGTTTTACACCACACTAATCAAATTGATTACCTATATTGTTCTCCTTAGGTCGCTGTGTAGTGCATTATTCCGGAAGATGACGTTACGACAATCAATGAAGAGGACAAGTATACATCGTTCAATGTCTTTGTAGAACATCATTCTATTCCTGGAAACCGTGATAATAATGCTGGGACGAGCAATGTCATCAGAAAGGTCGACTGCCAAGGACTCATCTACTGATGTAACAAGAGCGGAATCGGATGCATCTGATGCAATAAATGTTGTTTTTGGTTCACTTAATCAGACTGCAGAAGACGAAGTATGTTGTTATGAACTATTTAACCGTGTATCAAACACATTTTCATTCTTAAAAATAGTTACATTTATTGTTCTGGATATTTATTATGTTAGCATGCTACATAGTTTATTATTCCAATCTTATTATTGTATGCATTTTTAATGGCTGATAACTAATTTATTATCCAAAATTATATGAATGATAAAAATAGGTGAATTTTTTGGTGCATGAGGATCATGTTGACGATGTGGGTGACATAAATGTCGACAACCCTCCCAATGAACCAAACGTTCAAACAGAAGGTGAAGTTGAGACTGATGTTGGGTAAGATGAAACTGAAATGGTACGTTTTACCCATTGAACATTTTTTGATATTATTGATATGTAACTGATAGTCATAGTTGTACATCGCTAATGTGGATCAGAGGATTGAACCCATACTGATCAATGATTCGGCTTTTTTATCATCCATACCTTCGTTCTCTCTTGGTCTTTCGCAGGACAATGTGAATAAAGGAGATGATATTGGTACCATGGAAGAACAACCAGAAATATTTGCCACTGATGACGTTGCGGATAATGAAGATGAAAATGAAGATGATACTGAATACGATGAGGATCAGAAGGTTCGTAAGAGCAAAAGGCATAGGATGGCACCAAATGTGCTCAAGGATTTCCAATGTGATAAAAAGTTGATCGTAGTGCTTCAAGGATTTCCATGGCAATTACCGACTGAATGCAAATTTGGTGTGATATCGTCTTGATCGTCAAGACTTGCATCTCCAAATTCCATTCTGATACAAGCTTCGATTCAAGGCTTATATGCGCATGGGCTGTTTGGAGAAAGTTAGGTGAGAAACTCGACCTTAAACTTCTTGGATAGGGGGTTTTGGGTTGGTATTTGATGGAAGGGTGATGTGAACCACACGAAGGATGATGAACCTCGTGATAAATCACAAACTTAGAGCTAGGAGAGCTGGTCTCGACTAGGTTCTAAGCGTAGAAGATTCTTAGAGAGAAAACTTGTAAGAAGAAAATTCGCACTTTATTAATTATCAAAAAGGTTGTCGAACTACAATGCTGGAAGGAGCTTTATTAATATGCTCGACAGCTTGACCTTCTAGGGTCGACTCAAAGAAAGAAAAGAAAAGTTTACAAAAGTGCACAAATGGAAAATGTACAAAAGTGCATAACCGAAAAAGGATCTATTCTTAAAACGTCTTTGACTCAAAAATGTAAACAATCTAGATCCTACCCTGCAAAACAGAAAATGGCATATATTCGAATTGAAAACTTACTTTTCTTACCTCACGGCCAAGAAATGGAAGGTGGAAGTGATGAGGACATCAGGTCGTACATCCAACCAGGAGACCAGACTGGCCGACCAGGAAGCTTGCCCGAGACAGCCGGACCATCTGGCACGCCTGCCGGCCCAAGCAGTACCGCCGGACCCTCGACCACAATGACCAGAGCAACTAGCATTGCCGGCGGAGGGGCCCAAGCTTCCGTCACACTTGGTGGCAACGTGGATGACACCACCGGTCCCTCTGGTGATGCCGTCAACTCCGGGATCAACTTGGCTGGTCCTGAAGGCATTCCGGCCAATACCTCGCACAATCCAGCCGATCCAGCCGAGTACACGCGCATTTCCACTTCTACACAAGAGGACTCGGACCAAATGAGCTACCAGCTCCAGGACATGTACCTAGAGGAAGTATCTACACCAGTGGTACCTCAAGGAGCAATGACAAGAAACAGATCAAGGGCACTCTTCCACAAATTCAGCTTATGGGTCGACAAGCTCCTAGAGGAAGATCGACTAAGGAAAATGGGCCAAAAATGCAAGGAAGAGTCCAATGGCTTCTCAAAAACACAAGGGACATCAGAGACTTGGGCTTTAGTGGCAAGAGAGGTCATGGCCCAAAGATTCTTAACCCTACTCCAAGTCGAAGACTAGGAGCAAGGCGCGTGCATGCCACAGGGACGGCCACCTTCCATTTCTTGGCCATGAGGTAAGTTAAGGTAAGTTTCAATTCGAATATATGCCTCTTTCTGTTTTGCAGGGTATGATCTAGAATATTTACTTTTATTTAGTCAAAGACATTTTAGGAATAGGTCCTTTTTTCGATTATACACTTTTGTATCTTTTCCTTTTGTGCACTTTTGTAAGTTTTCCTTTTCTTATTTGGGTCGACCCTAGAAGGTCAAGCTGTCGAGCATATTAATAAGGCTCTTTCCAGCATTGTAGTTCGACAACCTTTTTGCTAATTAATAAAGATCGAATTTTCTTTACAAGTTTTCTCTCAAAGAATCTTGTGCGCTTAGAACCTAGTTGAGACCAGCCCTCCTAGCTCTAAGTTTGTGATTTATCACGAGGTTCATCACCCCTCGTGTGGTTCACTTCACCTTTCCATCGAATACCAACCCAAAAACCCCTATCTAAGAAGTCTAAGGTCGAGTTTCTCACCTAAACTTCTCCAAACAGCCCACGCGCATACATCCTTGAATCAAGGCTTGTATCATTTTGGTATCAGAGCTTAAAGCTCCTAAACCAGGTTGTTTCTATCCTTTAGCTTGTTTTGTTTTTAGTTCTTGCATTAGTTTAAGTCGCATTCAAGAAAAATAAAAAAAATAACATCAAACTCCAAACCGAGTGCATCTAGCCTTCTACGTGTATCACTAGGGTTTAGATTCACTTTTGCATTACCATTCACGTTTTCCTTTTTGTTTAAATCATATTTCCTTTATTTTTAAGTTAAATTAAAAAGAAAAGAAAAAGAAAATAGGAAAAATACCAAAGGAATTCGAATTGGACAGCTAGCACAAGTTGTCAAGAAAGTTTCCTTTTTTTCAAATCTTCATATTTTTGAATTTCCAATTCTCAGATTTTTTTCCTTTTTACAAATTTTCGAATCCTTATAAAAAGAAAACCCTCCTAATAATTTAGGAGCATCCTAACTTGTCTTCTTTCTTTGTAGCACGCAATGGCAGAAGAAAATAGAGAAGTAACCGAAGCCATGATGGCCATGTTCACCACTCTCCAAACACAACTCGCATCCATAGGCGAGAGGTTGGAGCGCGTGAAAAGACCGGTGAGGTTCCATAAGGCACGTGAGAGCTGAGAAAGACCGTCCTGAGGGTCCTGAGCACCTTAGGAGATGACACGAACAAGAGGAACCCCAGCCAGATGGATATGAGGACACACCACCTCATAACTATCACCATAGGCCGAGAGGACCTCCATGGCAACCAGAGGCAGGAGATGATGGCTTTGAGCCATATGGTCTTCACCAGAGACCAATAATGCCTCCTAGACATCATGAGGATGGAGATGAACACGCCTATAACCGGGTAACTCATCCTGATGTTAAGCTAACTCCTCCAAGTTTTGCAGGAAAAGTAGATCCCGAGGCTTACCTAGATTGGGAGAGAAGAATGGATCATATCTTTGATCATTACAACTAACCAGGGCCTAGAAGAGTCTCAATGGCAGTAGCACAACTCACGGACAATGCCCTCATCTGGTGGGATCATGAGGTATCTGACATAAAGAGGAAGAGAATGAGGCCCATAGACTCATGGGTTGACATGAAAGACCTCATGCGACAAAGGTTTGTTCCACCTTACTTTCATAGAGACTTGCAACGTCGTTTTCGTACTCTTAAGCAAGGTACTAGATCAGTAGAGGAGTACTATGAAGAGTTCGAGAAGCTAAGGAACAGATTGGAGCTCAATGATGATGAAGAAGCATTGATGGCACAATTCTTGGATGGACTCCAAGAAAGAATAAGCCGCAAGGTGGAAAGGCAAATCTACAACGACTTCAAAGACTTGTTCCACCTATCTGTCCAGGCTGAGCAGCACATCAAACGTAAGAACCAAGACATCCGCAGCAAGCCTAAGACACCTTGGGTGTAAGAATATTGAGATTATAGAGGAGAAATGTGAAGAATTGAATCTAAAAACTCAAAGAGAAGTATGAGAAAATGAGAAATGACTTAGACTTATGGAGAAGAATCTCCTAAGAGTTTTGTACATTGAGTCTTTACAGCCCTTTTATAGAGGATTTACAATGTGAACACAAAAGAAAACGAATTCAAACTTGTGGATGAGTTTGAATAGAGGAGGAGCCTGTCAAAAACCAATGAGAAGAGAGGAGACAGCATGGGCATGACTGTTTGGTGTGGTTGCCAAGACTGTGTGCAGCATGGGCATGACTTTTTCACCTTGATTCTTCTCCCAAGGTAGCTATTTAACCATTTCAACCATGTGGTTAATAATAACCCATCCTTTTTCATTTCCCTTGTTATTCAAACTGAATTTTCGTGCTCACACTTGCCTTGTAGGTCAAGAGGTCTTATTTGATTTTCCTATGTCAATACTCCCCCTCAAGCTAAAGACTTTGGAATCACCCTAAAGTCTTAAGCTTGGGAACCCAAGGCAACACCTCATTAAAAACCTTTTTAAGGAAAACCACTTGGGACAAAACCTTAATAAGGGAAAAAGAGTGTGTTGCTCTTGGATTAGGAGACCTTTGATCATGGGTGTGATAAATCAACAAACCCAAGTTTGCTAAAGATGTTCTTGCAAACTTTGAGACTTGCTGCCTTTGTGAAGATGTCAGCTAGTTGGTCTTCACTCCTTGTATAACATGGCAGAATGGTTCCATCTTGAACTTTCTCCCTAACCTTATGGCAGGCGATCTCTATGTGCTTGGTCCTCTCGTGAAACACTGAGTTTGAAGCTATGTGAATGGCTGCCTGATTATCACAATGGAAGGTAATTGGCCCTGGTTGTGCAATACCGAAATCTTTCAAGAGTGCTTTGAGCCAAGTTACTTCATTTGTCAGCTTCCTCATAGCCCTATATTCTGCTTCAGCACTAGACCATGATACCACCTTCTGCTTCTTAGTCTTCCAAGTGACTAAGTTCCCACCAACGAAGGTGCAATACCCAGTGGTTGATTTCCTATCCACCCTATCACCAGCCCAATCCGCATCACAATACCCGACAATCTCAGTGTTCCCATCACTTGCAAGAAGGCAAAGTCCCGAGTGCAACCTCACGGGTTGTGTCTCCACTGCCCATACCTACACATCCATGGGTGGACATCTCAATGGACTTTGTTCTAGGTCTGCCCAAGATCAACCACAAAGATGCAATCTTTGT
>JAEVFF010001008.1:92090-108906 GCA_018901945.1 Pugionium dolabratum | reverse complement strand
ATGCCAACTCGATTTCCGATTCTAAAAACTCGAAATCCACTAGTGGATATATCTTTATACTTGGTGGTGCAATAGTGTCTTGGAAATCCTCCAAACAAACTTTGTTGGCCATATCGACCATGGAATCTGAGTTCATAGCTTTAGACAAAACTACAGAAGAAGCTGAATGGCCTCGAAATTTTTTGGAAGACACTCCTATGTGGGATAAGCTAGTGTCGGCATTACATATACATTGTGATAGCCAATCAGCTATAGCCTGGGCATTGAGTAATCTATATAATGGTAAATCTCGTCACATAAGAAGGCGTCATAAAACCATTAGACATTTGATCTCAACTAGTTTAATCACAATAAATTAGTCGAGTTCATTTCCAGGTCGAGTAAATCCGATAACTATTAACAATGATTGGTTCAAAATTGAAAAATGCTACCAAATCACATACAGTAGATTTTTCATTTGTACTCTCAAAATTTTTTTTATGTCAATTTAGTCGAGTCTTGTCTAGATAGTTAGTTCTGTCAAGTCTATCGGGTCGTCATGTATCTATAGTCATTTCTATTCATGTGGAAGATTGTTGGAACTTGATTTTATGGAAGTGGTTATTGATCACTTTCTGGTAAATTTTCCTGTGAAAACGTTCGTCGGAATAACTAATTTTAGTGAATGATGTGATCATCGCTATGAGCACTATATCGTAGTGTATTCAAATATCAAAACCGGAGTTCTGTTGAATAAGAAATAGAGGTAAAAAGTGGGTTGCTTACAAATTTTAAAATATAACATTTGTGAAATGTCCCACATTAGAAACATGAGGTGAAATCCCTCTTTTCTTTTTGTCATTTTGAGATAAGTATTACAATTGTCTACTAGTCGAAGATACGTGACGTATCCTCAAACAAGTGTGGTATTGATGTACTTATGAATGAAAAAATAGAGATCCTTTTCCGAGCTTCCTTTGAGAGCATGTCCGCATGGATGTTGTTTTCCCTTCCTTGGTGAGACAGGGAAAACTTTGGGTAGAACTGGCGGAGTGGTTTAAATTCCTCTATCTCTGTTGAAAATGCTGGCCACCCCTCCGGATTATTTATTAGTTGAATTAGATCAGTGGAATCCATATGGAATCTTCCATAGTATATTTGCATCTTGTGTAGACTAGCCATCACCCAGTATTGACTTTGAAGCTCCATATGCAGAGGAGATTGTCCTCCATGAGTACCCTTTAACCCTAGTAGATCCCTTGATCCATCTTTGAGCTTAAGAACCCAACCAATTCCTGATGTGGGCTCGCCCTCTTTCTATGATCCATCAATAAAGTAGGCAAATGGAGAGGGGTCGTTATGAAGATGGTCGGATTCTGCAGCGTCCCTTGATATAGCTTTATCCGGAGGTTTTGATGTTATGGATGAATTCCAGAGGTCACTTTCCCTGCGTGCTTTTTCCAGGATCTCAATGGCGTATCGGTCTATATTATTGTAAACCTTATCGTTCCGTGCTTTCCAGATGAACCATATGATCCATGGAAAGATTCTAGAGTCTGGTGCATCCTCCGGTATTCGCCATAGGAGATAATCTAGGTTTCCAAAGAGACTGTTAAGGGGAAAGTTGGTGGGTGTTGTGGAGATGTGAAATAGAGCCCACGTTTGACGAGCCGGCGGGCAACAAAATAGGACATGATTAATGCATTCTATTTCGTATCCACATATCTCACATGAAGCCTCACTTTTGATATGTCGATAATGCAACCGTCCGTAGATAGCTATTGCCCCCGAAAGAGATTGTCATAGGAGGTGTTAAATTTTCCTCAGGATTTTTATTTTCCAAATAGCTTGTTTTAGCGGTGCAGTCGATGGTCGCTGAAGTATAAACTTCAAATTTGAGGGTCCCCATTTTTGAATGGTCTCGTACCCCGACTTGACTGTATATTCTTCCTGTTTAGTGAAGTGCCAACAGAGGCTGCTCTGGTCTATCCGGGTATTTGGGGTGATAGATGTAATTAATCTTACATCATCTAGGTTGAACCATTTGGAAAATTATAATAAGGCTAAACCATTAAATACATTTAAGGTGTATAAGAGATAAGAGATATCCGGGTCGATTTGAATTCGGCTTATGACACTTGGTATTTTGACCATCGGTCCATAAGATATGCATATTTTTTGGTAAAATATTGTTGAATTTTATTATTAATTCAAATAAATATCTCTTATATTTTAAAGACTAAATTAATGTCATTAAATGATATATTTTTTTATTTTTATATGAAAATCGATGACATTATATAGAGATTAAATTCTCAAAATTGTCCTTAAATTCAAATGGTGCATTAAAAAACTTTTATTGATTTTAAAATAAAAGATTAATTTTTAAATTTTGTAACTTACAAAATCATTGACATTATAAGAATCGATTCTCGCCATTAAACACAAATCCTCCTTGTATAGCTCATATGGTGAGCATGAATACTATAAATACAAGTCTTTGTCTTCTCATTTTAATACATCAAAAACATATATAATCTCACACTTATTTCTTTCTTCTTTGTTTGAGAGTACAACACAATACTAAATTCACTAGGTTTTTGATTGAGTGTTGCAAGTCAAAAGATCGTTGTAGTTTTATCCTACGATTCTAATTGCTATAGAACCGTCATACTACAGGACAATTTTTGAGTTAAGGAAAAAGATAATATCTCGACTCTACAAATTACTCACCATATTCCTGTTTTTAATACAATCATATTTCAATATATTAGTGTTTATTGTTTATATTTCTTTACAATTTTCAGTTTCATCGTAGTTTGTTAATTATGGTTCTAATAATCTTATCTTTAACTTTTCTAATTATGAGAAAATGACACTTCTTTTAAACTAAAATTTTAATAATAAAATATTTATCTTTTGATTTAATTTCAAATTATATATTTTGATAAATAAAAGTAAGTGTTTAGTTTAAATATTGAAATATTATAAATTACTAATTAAAATAATATAATGTATGAATTAAAACAGTGTAATTTTAAAAACCGTAAAATTTCTATAATAAGAACTAATTTTGATATTTAACATTTTTAGATTTCCAAAATTTCTTCTAAAACCAAAAAACATTTCACATGAAACCTAAATTATTTGCTTGTATTTTTGGGTCAATTATACATGAAATAGAATTTTTAATTTTTAATTTTAGCATAAAAAAAGAATTTTAGACTTTTAGGATAAAAATATTAAATCTGTGATATTATTGAAAAAATAAAATTAATAATGCTATTTTGAAATATTATCATTAATAATTTAAACTAAAAATTCCATTGTATATCAATTCATACCACACATACATTTTTAGAGAAATTGGTACTTTTTGATGTTTTGAATACATTATCGTTTTTTATACTAATTGTCTTTTTTGTCTCGTTGGATTGAGGAAAAATGGGACAACCGAATCAAATTTAAAGATTTGACAATTTGAGCATTCGTACCAAAGTTCTCTGACGTACCAATAAACCTCTCGGAGTCATGGTTTCGTTTTTTTATTGTATGTTATTTGATAATTAGTTTTATTTTACTTATAAATTTTGAATTAAAATCATTCTTATTTATATATTGTGTACCAATCACAGCCAGATTTTAACTAGCATAGTTTGTAAAAAGTTCCACAAGCAAGCTGCAAGTTAGCCTGCAACTTCCCAGTCGCAATCATATGAATGATGATGATTCTAAACTATGTGTCATTCAAGATTATTTTTTCCACCAATTAAGTATAATTTGGATTAACTTATGTGTAATTGATTATCTTGTTATCATATTCTCTTTTATAATATCAATCATATAAACTTAATCAAGAACGTATCAGATTTAATACAATGACATAATATGATTAAATATACTTTTTACTTTTATTAATCATGTAGTTAATTTATAGTAAATTTGTCAACATATATCATAGGGGCTGGACTTTGGGCATCATTCCAACAGTTTTATCTCATTAATTTTATTTTCGGAGTTTGATTTATCCAAACTTCAAAATCCAATTTATTTGTAAAAAATTTTAAATATATTAGTCAGCTTTAAATTTAACAAGTAACCATTTATAATATTTAAGATGAGAATCGATTTATTTTATATAAATATAAAGAGCCAAAAACACAGATTTATTTTGTTTGCATTCAGAACTAAATTATATATATATCTAGAAAATCATAAAATTTTAATATTTGTTTCATAAATGGTTTTTTGTGGCTATACTAATGACATTGCTCTTTCTTTATTTTTTTCCTTATTTTTTGGTAAGGTAGATTATATTATTAGTTAACTTAATTTTGTAATTTCTCTGTTATATTTACATTCCTAAAAAAAAGAAGTGTTTTTGTCACATGGTTCATGGCAGTGATGGCACAGTGAGACATTCGTTATTTCATTTACCTTTTCCTGAAAAGATAAAAAAGAAACAAAAAGGAAATAACCGTTAATTAGCGTTACATCCGTCTTCGTTGGTGATGCGTGTTCGATGTGTGTCTCCATCGTCAATTTGACTCCATAATTATAGATTGTATATATAATATGAATAATATATTAAATATATATAGCTATATACATAAATAGCATGTTATACATTTTTATTTTGCATATAAATATTTTCTTATATCTATAAATATTTTGGTTAATGGATTTATTATGTTGGGTAAAATTGAAAATATATAACAAGTAAAACAGAAAATGGTATATTTGGATTTTTAAAAGTTTAAATAGTAGAAAATTTTCTTTTTATTATTTTGCTAATTATATTTATATTCTTTGTCATGAATACAAATTTCTCTTTTAAACAGAGATGCAGATCAATAAACAAGATTCAAAGGAAAGAGATATTTAAAGTTAATATGTCTAATATAATTTTTTTTTCTAAAAACTACATATATTTAGAAAACAAAAAGTAAATGATTATAATTTCAAATACAAGTTGAAAATATATAAACAATATCAAAACGTTAAATAATAAAACATAAATTTTTTTTATTAGTAAACCACAACATACCGGCTCAATAATCCAAAATCTTCATACAAATATTTAAAACCCTCCTACGAAAGTAGGTGATGTAATCAATAAACCACTTACTCTTCCAATAAAACATAATTTTTAAAAACATAAAGATAGATAAATAAATATGTAAGTGTAAATTAATCACTAAAATTACATATAATTTAAATAACGAAATATTCGTTAGTTACAAATGGCACTTTTTAAATAATGATAAAGATACATCCCTAATATATTATTTGAGAAACATTTTAACAAAATAATTTTATCCTAACATGTTATTAACAGAAATGTCATGGTAACGTGTTATCATCATAGTGAATTTTAAATAAATATATAAATATGTTTAAATTAATAGAATAATTACGATATATATCATTGTTATTAAATTGGTTAGAAAATTAATATATTTTATTAAACAAAAAATACTATGAAATTCATAAAAAATAATTATTTTGTTTCTCTTAATTTATATATACAAAAATTAATATAAAAATAATTTTAAATAAATAGTAAAATTATATAAATATTTAATTTATATTTAATAATAAACAATATTATATAATTTGCGAATATTTTTTACCATACAAAAACGTTTGTATAAATCTATTATAGCATTAGAAAAAAATATACACAATCGCAATAAGTCATCTCAATTAGTTAAATCAATAATAGAATTCCTAAAGAAGATAAACTTTTGCGTACAAGTTGTGTTTTTATGAATATCAACAAATGTGGTTCCCATAAAAATGTTATATTTACACTCATAATTGAGTCATCTCATCTCTAAATAAGTTACCAATCAAAAGCAATAAAGAAAAATGAACAAAAGTGTTTTGCTTGCACCATAACATCACCACACCAATAAATCAACATAAAGTTCAATTATATAGATTTATTTCTCATCAAACCTTATCATTTCGCAGAGAAAAAAATTATGTAGATTTTGAAGTATATCTTAAATTTATTACATATGGCATGAGAAAATGATATAACTAAAAGATGAAATGACAATAAACATTATAAAAATTATACAATGTTATCATACCATATAGACTCTTAATTTGAAAAACCCATTATGTAAGCACTCATTCTAGAGAAAAATATTGTTGAAATTTTCATTATTTTAATTATTATATTTTATCACATATTTTTATAAAAATTCCGAAAAACTGTGTAAGCAAAATACATAGAATTGAAATGACATAAATACTAAAACATGCACTTTTAATATCCCTAATATATTATTTGAAAAACATTTTAAAAAAATAATTTTATTCTGATGTATTATTAATAGAAATATCGTGCTGACCATAATAAATTCTAAATAAATATATAAATGGGCTTAAGTTATTATAATGATTACGATATATGTCATTGTTATTAATTTGGTTAGAAAATCAATATATTTTTATTAAACTAATCAAAAAATATTATTAAATTCGTAGTAAACAGTTAGTTTTTTTCTTAATTTACATATACAGAAATTATTATTAAAAATAAATTTAAATAAAATTTAAAATTTTATAAATATTTAATTTATATTTAATAATAAATAATATTATATAATTTGTGAATATTTTTCTCCATTCAGCGCGTGAGTTAAAATCTAGTACTAAGCTATTACAAATGGAAAAATACATAACAAATAATAAATATACATTATTTTAGTAACAGATATGAATGTAAAAATACATACAAAAAAATACATAAAATCGTAATTGTATACTTTTAAAAATTGTTATTAGTAATGATTTTAAACTAATGGTGCATAATCACTACTATATTAATTGAGAATCATTTTATGATTTACAAATATGTCATGCTGATATGTCAGATTATTAGACCATCTTAAGATAAATATTACATAAGACATAATTTATTAAAATATTTATGAAAATTGTCATTAGACAGTATATTATATGTAAATTCATAATATTTCGACATACAATGTATTTTGTCATAAAATGCAAATACAATATAAAACAAAATATAAATTTTGAAAAATTAGTCAAAAAAATATAAAACAAAAGTTTAGTTTAACTGAATATTTATCACATCTACAATTTTATCCAAGATAGATAAAAATTAAATCTATTTATATAATCCAATTTCATTATCTATTTTATTTTCGTAATCAATATTAAAAGATTTAGAAAAAATATTTTAAATATGAAATAAATTATATATACATATATATATCTGATTTATATTAACAAAATAATACTTAATTATTATATATAAATATTTTTTCCCACTCAATATCTGGGTCAATAAACTGAAAAAATATAATTTCATAGTTTATATGAATATATTGTAAATCACTGACCTGAAATCTTTGTTGAATCCCACAAGAAACCTTCTAACCTCTTTTGGTTTTTTCGTTACATGTCGTCATCACAATATTCTCTCACCAGCACATATATATATTTCTTACCTTACACAAACTCAAATCCCAAACACAAGAACATACCAAAAGCACCATAGACGAAATATGAAGCGATTCATTATTCTTGCTCTTTGCTTGCTTATGATTCTCGAAACCATAAAGGGTTTAGATTTCCAAAACAAAGATGTGGAATCAGAAGATAGCTTGTGGGAACTATACGAACGTTGGAGGAGCCACCACACAATTGCAAGGAGCCTTGAAGAGAAGGCAAAGAGGTTCAACGTGTTCAAGCACAACGTTATGCACATCCACGAGACAAACAAGAAGGACAAACCTTACAAACTCAAACTCAACAAGTTTGGTGATATGACTAGTGAAGAATTTAGGAGAACATATGCTGGTTCAAACATCAAACATCATCGGATGTTTCAAGGAGAAAGACAGGCTACAAGAAGCTTTATGTATTCGAATGTTGATTCTCTCCCGACTTCTGTTGATTGGAGAAAGAATGGAGCTGTCACTCCTGTCAAAAACCAAGGCCAATGTGGTTAGCTCTTCTTTCAATCTTATGTTCTTTGTCAAGCGTTACATTCAAGATTAATATTTAAATAAGAGCATTTTCCATAATATGTCAAATGAAACATTTTGAAAGGATACCCATTTGTTAAAAACCTATCATGGTGTCATAAAGTAAAACCAATTGATAATAAATGCAGTGGTTCATATACCATATATATTAGTGTAGAAATATTCAAACTTCCGATGTGAAACATTTCACATCATAATAGGACTTATTGGAATGTGGGCGGAACATGTACCAACATCTTGAACATGCCACAACAATATTAATATGACTCACTTATACAGACCACTTACAATGTGAAAAATCATTTTTGTGGGAAATCGTATGTCATACTAACCTTGAACTTTGATACCATATAAGAAAAAATGAGCATACAACTTAAAACCAATTAGCAATAAATAGAGTGACCCATGCACCATATGTATTACTATAGAAATGTCTCAATTTCCGATATGATACATTTCACACTCTAATAAAGTACAGTAAAAATTACATAAGTTTATGGTTATTATAGGAAGCTGTTGGGCGTTTTCAGCAGTTGTGGCAGTGGAAGGAATCAACCAAATAAGAACAAAAAAGTTGACATCACTATCAGAGCAAGAGCTAGTGGATTGTGATACAAACAAGAACCAAGGATGCAATGGAGGTTTAATGGACCTTGCTTTTGAGTTCATCAAGGAGAAAGGAGGACTTACGAGCGAGCAAATGTATCCTTACAAAGCTTCCGATGAAACTTGTGACAAAAACAAGGTTTTATTACAACATTACACGACATGGAAACATAAAAGAAAACTAAGTTCTGTATGTGAAAGTTGACATGTTATATTATATAGGAAAATGCTCCTATGGTTTCAATCGATGGATACGAAGATGTTCCTTCGAAAAGCGAGGATGATCTAATGAAAGCTGTAGCTCATCAACCTGTCTCTGTTGCCATTGATGCTGGAGGTTCAGACTTTCAGTTCTACTCAGAGGTAAGAACACAACAAAACACATAAACTAATAAAAAGTTGGAAACTTGTTTTGGTCTCAACTGTATCGTTAGGGAGTGTTTACGGGACGATGCGGAACAGAGCTAAACCATGGAGTTGCAGTCGTAGGCTATGGAACAACGTTAAATGGAACAAAGTATTGGATTGTTAAGAATTCATGGGGAGAAGAATGGGGTGAAAAAGGATATATAAAGATGCAAAGAGCGATTCGTGAGAAAGAAGGACTCTGTGGTATCGCAATTGAAGCTTCTTATCCTCTCAAGAACTCAAACACTAATCCTTCTGGACTTTCCTTGGCATCGTTTAAGGATGAACTTTAAACAACTTTAAAAGAAAATAAGAAATTTGTTTCTGATGCTTGTTTCTGTTTGTGTTTTTTTCTTTAGTTATAATATGTGATGTTTATAGAATGAAAGGAATATTTTGAATCCATTAACCAATAAATGGTTTTACGTTTGTCTCCAAAATCTTTTTCCATTTTATTGTCTATATTCATATACAAATCTGTTAAGAGCTCCACCAGCCGTACTGAAATGCAAGTAACTGAAGTGAAATTAAGTAAATAGATTATTGAGTAATACCATAAAATACCATTTTTAAAGTTTTTTTTCAAATCTAGCATCCTAAATTAAATTCCCAAAAATAACATAAATATTTATGTAAAAATACTTATTTATTCTAAATAAATTATACATAAACTTAACAGTAATATTCTAAAATAATATCATTTTAAGTTTATCTTCCAAATTTAACACAGTAAAATTAAAATTTCAAAAATAGCACAAATTATTATGTGAAAATAATTATTTACCTTAAATAAACTATATATAAAATTAAAACATAATGTTTGGATTCACTATTTCCAATTTAAGGTTTAAATTTTTTCATTAGCAAGAAGTTTTTAATTGTTTTAGCAAGAAATTTTTTCATTAAATTTGTGTTATTTTTGGAAATTTAAATGTTTAATGCTATATTTGAGATATAAACATGGAAATAGTGCTATTTTACACTACAAGAAAACATCGAATTTGCGACCACGTAAAATAGTCGCAAATTTTTAGTCGCAAAAATAAGTAGTCGCAAATAAGTCGCAATTTTGCGACTGATTTGCGACCACGGTAATAGTGGTTCAATTTGCGACTGATTTGCGACCAATCGTTGGTGACTACGTTTGCGACTACTTTTCGATTGAAATTCCGTAACAAATTTTACCACTATTTTTCCACTACTTTTGTGGTTGCAAAATTCGTAGTCACAAATCAGTCACATAATTTTGTGACTGATTTGCGACTACAATTTACATGCAGTCGCAAATCAGTGGCAAATAATTGCGATTGATTTGCGACTGATTATAAAATATTTGAAAAAAAAATTTGTAGTCGCAAATCGGTCCCAAAAAATTAAGACTGATTTAAGACTAATTTGCGACTACAACGGAATTAGATTAAAAAAAATTAATTAAAAATATTTTGAAATTATTTTGAAATAATTTTAATTTTTTGAAACTAAAACTAAAATTTATTATTAAAAAATAATAATTTTTAATTTTAATTTCTGAATATTTTAATAAATTATTATTTTTTGAAACCATTAATTATTATTCATATTATTTAGAAATTAATAATAAATATTATAATATTAAATATAAATAATATTGTTGAAATTAATGATTTTATAATGTATAATATTATTTAAATTATAAATAAATTATTAATTAATTATTTTATTAAATAAAAAGAAATTAAAAATTAAAAGTCTAATTTTTATTAATTGAAATTCAATTTACAAAAAAAAATACAACTAATTCTCCGGCGGCGGAAATTGAAAATCCGAAGGCGAGAATGGGGTCGGAGCCGTCGACGGTTCCCCTGATGATACGAGCATGGAAAGCACACAAAAGGAGAAGCTCATGGCTAGGAATGAACCATTGGAACATGAAGAAGCTCTTGCAGTACCAGCTGGACCATTAATCCGAGCCAAGGGCAAGAAACTCAAAGAGACAATCAGGAGCATGCTCTACAAGGAGAATGCACAACAAATTCACTTGAGCTTGAATGGAGAAATGCCTAAAACCCTCTGATTTTAGTACAAGCTCAAGAAAGCATACAAATGGGTATGTGATCCATTTGTACTCTTTTTTCCTTATCCAAGTTTTCTCCCATTGGATTTTCTTGTAAAATTTTTAATTAGACAAATGAATCACATTACAACCAGCCCAATTTGTTGTTTAAAATCAAAAGGAGTTCACTTAAAAATGTTCAAAATTGGCGTCATCAAAGGGGGGGGGAGTGTCTACATTCATAGTCAAAATAAAAGTTAATGAAAAGGTCTTTGGTCAAGGTCTTTGGTCAAGTCTTTCCTTGTAAATTCAACCATTTAATGATGTAGGCTCCTCCTATTTACGTCCCCTTACAGTATAAATAGGGGCTTTCAGTTGTAAACTTGATCATTCAATTTTTCAAATAAAAACAGCTTCTTTTCTTAAGTTTGAAAGTGATTCTCTTCTTAATCTGATTGTTGGTGTGTAATATCCTTCAATCAACATTTAATAGCCTTAGTGTGTAATATCTAAGGTACTATCTTAGGTAAATCAGTAGTCTTTTCCGCAGCTACTATGTGACTCTTCAATCCATAACCTTTGAACAGATTGAATTTCGATTTATTTTGTTGCAAAGCCTATCTCAACCGCATCCATAATTGCATTCCTTGGGAGGTTCGCATCATTTGGTATCAGAGCACACTTCTAATCGGTTATCCATATCCTTCATCTCTATATCTCTCCATTTCCATATGTTTAGATTGCATCAGCTTTTGTATCGATTTGCATCCGTTGATTAATCGATAAAAACTTATTCATATAATTGCATTGTTGTTTTTATCCAATATTGCATCAGTTTATCACATCAAAATCGACTCTAACCCATTGCATTTTCACATTAGAAAATAACACACTCGCAACTCTTCATCTTCCATCAAATTTTTTTTTCAGAACATGTACTTTTAACACATTGTTAAGTGTATTTGTAGCTATGTCAGGAGGAAATCAAACTTCAGAAGCACCAAACTTGTTAATGGAGGCTCTAGTAGCAGAAATGAAGAAAGCATTACAAATAGAGCTGTAATCCATTCATTTGCGGCTTGATGATGTTCAAAACAATAGTAACACTGAAGGAGGCCCAAGGAGAACTACGAATCCCTTAAGATGTGGCAAAAATGAAGAAACAAAATCCTACTATACCCGTGGCAGTGAAGGAAGTAGGAGAACCCAAAGGAGACCTAGGCGTGTAAGAGAAGAAAGGGGTCAGCCTAATGACACCTTAGGAGGTCTTAAACTTAAGATACCATCATTCTATGGCAAAAATGATCTAGACACTTACCTGGATGGGTGAAGAAGATCGAGCTGGTGTTTGATTGTCAACACTATTCCAAACTCAACAAGATCCGCGTAGCTGTTACTGAGTTTTATGAGTATGCACTCAGCTGGTGGGATCAATTGGTGACTTCCGGAAGACGTAATGGTGAGTATCCAATAGAAACATGGGCTGAGATGAAAGCCATAATGAGGAAAAGGTTTGTGCCCAGCCGTTACCACCGTGAACTTCACCAAAAGCTAAGGAGACTCAATCAAGGAAGCCGAAGTGTTGAGGACTATTACCAAGAGTTGGAAACCCTCATGATCAGGGCAGACATTTCAGAAGATAGAGAAGCTACTATGGCAAGATTTTTAGGAGGACTTAACCGTGACATTCAAGATAGAATGGAGCTGGAACATTATGTGGAGCTAGAGGAAATATTGCACAAAGCTATACTGGTGGAACAACAGCTAAAAAGAAAAATATACTAGGCCAAGCTATGGAGCAGCTAACAATAAGCCTAGCTACCAAAGCGAAAGAAAACAGATTGCTAAAGTTAATTTCAAACCTTCAACAACCACTCAAGACGTCAAGGGCAAATATGAAGCTACTACATCTACTAGAACAAGAGATGTGAAGTGTTTTATTAAATGCCAAGGAAGAGGGCATTATGCGAATGAATGCACCAACAAGAAGATCATGATTCTGTTGGATAATGGTGAAATAGAATCCAAGGAAGAAGAAGTCTTTTCTGATTCTTCAGAAGAGCATCTTGTACTTCCTATGGCAGGAGAATTATTGGTAACAAGAAGAACCCTAAGCGTACAAAACAAAACCAAAGAACTTGAGCAGAGAGAGAACCTGTTTCACTAAAGATGCCACGTACAAGGAAAAGTTTGCAGCATCATTATTGATGGAGGCAGATGCACTAATGTGGCTAGTGAAACTATGGTAAACAAGTTAGGTCTGGAAGTGTTCAACCACCCAAAGCCGTATAAGCTGCAATGGCTTATGAGTGTGGCGAAATGAAGGTAAACAGCCAAGTCAAGGTACCTATAACCATTGGAAAGTACCAAGTTGAGATCCTTTGTGATGTTTTACCAATGGAGGCTGGCCACATTCTGCTTGGAAGACCATGGCAATTTGATCGAAAGATCATTCATGATGGTTACACCAACCAACACTTGTTTGAACACAAAGGTAAGAAGATCACACTTGTTCCTATGACACCACAGGAGGTGTACTAAGATCAACTCGTGTTGGAGCAAAGGAAAACAGGTGGAACTTCAAAGGAAACCATAAGCACCAAAAGTGACAGAGGCTGTGAGAACAAGAAACACTCAAGTTTCTTTGTGAGAAACTGGTGGAGTTAAGAAGGCTCTCTTCTCACAACAATCTGTTCTTTTGTTTATCTATAAGGAAGCTCTCATGAGCTTAACTAACGTTGCACCGGTATTACCGAGTGAAGTGACTTCTATTTTGCAGGAACATGAAAATGTCTTTCCAGAAGACAATCCAAAGGGGCTACCATCTATCAGAGGTATTGAACATCCGATTGATTTTGTACATGGAGCCTCACTACCAAATAGACCAGCTTATAGAACCAATCCCGTTGAGACTAAGGAGCTGCAAAGACAAGTTAATGAGCTAATGGAGAAGGGCTACATCAAAGAGAGCATGAGTCCTTGTGTTGTGCCAGTTCTACTTGTGCCAAAGAAAGATGGCAGCTGGTGCATGTGTGTTGATTGTAGAGCAATCAACAACATTACGGTAAAGTATCGCCATCCAATCCCTAGGTTAAATTTGCTTGATGAATTGCATGGTTCCAGAATCTTTTCTAAGATAGATTTTAAGAATGGGTACCATCAAATACGCATGAAAGAAGGGGATGAATGGAAAACTGCATTAAAAACTAAGCATGAATTATATGAATGGTTAGTCATGCCATTTTGGTTAACAAATGCATCTAGTACTTTCATGAGGTTGATGAATCATGTTCTTAGAGCATTCATAAGAGTCTTTGTTGTAGTATAATTTGATGACATCTTAATCTACAACAAGAATCTAGAAGAGCAGGCAAGTCATTTGACATCGGTTCTAAGCATTCCTAGAAAAGAAAAACTATATGCCAATCTTAAGAAATGCACTTTTTGTACAGATAACATTGTGTTCCTAGGCTTTGTTATAAGTGCAGATGATATTAAGGTTGATGAGGAAAATGTCAAATCTATTAAGGAATGGCCAAGTCCAAAAACAGTAGGAGAAGTGAGAAGTTTCCATGGGCTAGCTGGCTTCTATAGACGCTTTGTCAAGGATTTTAGCACTATTGCTGCCCCACTTACAGAAATAATCAAGAAAGACGTAGGATTCAAATGGGGACAAGCTCAAGAAAGCTCATTCCAAGCTTTGAAAGAAAAGCTTACACATGCACCTCTTCTATCTTTACCTGATTTTCTTAAAACCTTTGAAATAGAATGTGATGCTTCTGGTATAGGTATTGGAGCTGTTTTGATGCAGGATAAGAAACCTATAGCCTATTTCAGTGAGAAGCTTGGAGGAGCCACCCTCAACTATCCAACCTACGACAAGGAAATGTACGCCTTGGTCCGTGCTTTGCAAACTTGGCAACACTACTTGTGGCCTAAGGAGTTCGTGATTCACACTGATCATGAGTCACTCAAGCACTTAAAGGGCCAATAGAAGCTGAACAAAAGGCATGCACGGTGGGTTGAGTTCATAGAAACATTTCCTTATGTCATTAAATACAAACAAGGTAAAGAGAATGTTGTGGCAGATGCATTGTCACGGAGGTATGCCTTACTCTCTACTCTTGATGCTAAGTTGTTAGGTTTTGAACAACTTAAAGAGCTATATGAAACTGATCCTGAATTTAAAGATGTATACATTGCTAGCAGAAAGTTTGCTTCAGGAAAATATTACCATCATGAAGGATTCGTATTTTATGATAATAGATTATGTGTGCCTAACTGTTCTATTCGAGACTTGTTAGTTAGGGAAGCTCCTGGAGGTGGACTGATGGGGCATTTTGGAGTTGCCAAAACTCTTAAAGTAATGCAAGATCATTTCCATTGGCCACACATGAAGAGAGACGTAGAAAGAATCTGTGCAAGGTGTGCCACATGCAAACAGGCTAAGTCTAAGGTTCAACCCCACGGTTTGTACACTCCTTTACCCATTCCTACTCATTCATGGATTGACATATCAATGGACTTTGTGGTTGGTTTGCCTAGAACTAAGACAGGAAAGGATTCTATCTTTGTTGTGGTTGATAGATTCTCTAAGATGGCTCATTTTATAGCATTTCACAAGACTGATGATGCATTGCATATAGCCAATCTATTCTTTAAAGAGGTAGTTCGCTTGCATGGAATGCCTAGGACCATAGTTTCTGATAGAGACACTAAGTTTTTGAGTTACTTTTGGAAAACTCTTTGGTCTAAGTTAGGAACTAAGTTGGTATTCTCTACAACATGTCACCCACAAACGGATGGTCAAACTGAAGTAGTTAATAGAACTTTGTCTACTTTATTGCGTGCATTAATCAAACGAAATCTTAGAACATGGGAAGAATGTTTACCACATGCTGAATTTGCATATAGCCATTATGTACATTCTATTTCCAAGTATTCTCCTTTTCAAATTGTGTACAGTTTTAATCATTTATCTCCTTTGGATCTAACCCCTTTGTCTTTAAGTGAAATAGCTAGTATTGATGGAAAAAGAAAAGCTGAGATTGTTAAACAGATCCATGAGAATGCAAGGAAGAATATTGAGGCCAGAACCCAACAATATGCAAAAAAGGCCAACAAAGGAAGACGTGAAATGGTATTTGAGGTGGGAGACCTTGTATGGGTTCACTTGAGGAAAGAAAGATTTTCAGCTGAAAGGAAATCCAAACTTATGCCCAGAATAGATGGACCTTTCAAGATACTTCAGAAGATCAACAACAACGCCTACCAAATTGATCTTCAAGGTAAGTATAATGTGAGTTCAAGCTTCAATTTTTCTGATCTTGTGCCTTTCATTGCAGATGAACCAGATTTGAGGTCAAATTATTTTCAAGAGGGGGGGATGATACGAGCATGGAAAGCACACAAAAGGAAAAGTTCATGGCTAGGAATGAACGAGTGGAACATGAAGAACATCTTGCACTACCAGCTGGACCATTAATCCGAGCCAAGGGCAAGAAACTCAAAGAGGCAATCAGCAGCAGGCTCAACAAGGAGAATGCACAACAAATTCACTTGAGCTTGAATGGAGAAGTGCCTAAAAGCCCTCTGATTTTAGTACAAGCTCAAGAAAGCCTATATACAAATGGGTATGTGATCCATTTGTACATTTTTTTCCCTTATCCAAGTTTTCTCCCATTGGAGTTTTTTGGTAAGGTTTTTAATGAGGCAAATGAATCACATTACAACCAGCCTAATTTGTTGTTTAAAATCAAAAGCA